>CAKXYN010000205.1:1200000-1668695 GCA_935064755.1 Tragelaphus eurycerus | reverse complement strand
GAGGAGCTATATACATAGGGTCTGGGCTCCCAGTCTCCATGCCCCACGCATTCTGGCGAAAGCACAGGGACCTGACCGCCCAAGGTCGCCTTGCGCAGCAGCTGTGTGAATGCCACGCACCCTGAGACTACCCCACCTACTACTACATACAGCTCAGGGGTCCTTGCCACAAGTTCTACCCCCTACCCGAATAAGGAAGCTTTCCCATCAAACCACATAGTATGGTGGACTTGCCGCTGGGGCAGATACAGCCCACCACACCCTCGAAGAACAAAAGAATTCAAGGCACCCATCTCTTCCTGCACAGTCAGTGCAATCACTGTCCGGCCTCTGCCGGAAAGTGCAAGATGGGCTCTGGGCTTCCTCAGGTGCCAGGATTCAAGGGTCACGCCCACAGAAACGGGACCCCTTTCCTGGCCAGATTATCCTCAGATCCGCAGCGTGCAGGGCCCGGGGTACCGACCGCACCCTAGACAAAGCTTCCAAAATGCAGGGCTTGGTCCAAATTGAACGCCTCCTGGCCCAAAAGATGACTCACCCGCATCACAGGCCTCCAGAGCTTCGGCACACACGGGGACAATGAGCACCCAACAAGACCCACAGGAAGAAGGTGGGCTTTGACTAGGGCGACATCATGCCTTTCCGCCACGTCTCAGCTGTGCAACATGACCGAGGGCTCACAGACCACCAAGGCCGCTTTCAGGAAGACTTCAGAAGACCTGCCAGGGGAAGACCGTGGATGTGCCAGGTTTCTGCCACAGTGCCAGGGGAGCTGCTGGCTCCTACACTGAGGCAGCGCTGATATGCCAACCAATGACCAATCTCCACCCCAACCACTGGCCCTCGAAGGTTGATGCTTCGTTGCCAGGGTGGAGAACACCTGGATGTCATCGGGGCTGTCTGCCGGGCCCCAACTTTGAAGACCTCACACGCCTTGTTAATTCCAGGGTCAGGGCCCCAGTGGCAGCCGAGGGGCATGTGCACACACTGCATTACCACCCACAGGGCTGGCTCCTTGGTTCCTGTTGCTGCAACTCTTCCAGGCACCAAAGATACATCGGGACAGTCCTTCGACGGCCAGCTGGTCACCGAGGCCACAAAGGTCACCGATCACCGAGCCTCCCAAGCACCAGCGACGCCTTCTCCTTGGTACCCAACCAAGGACAACTCCAAAGGGACCACAGTATGTACCGCTGCAAAAACAACACTGCCTGCAGCCTCAGCAGACCAACTGTCCCAGGAAATCAGACTGCACTTTTCCTCACCTGCACAACCCTTCTTCTCTAGGCCTCTGGCCAACATGCAGGACAAATACAGGCCTGGGATCACTTCACAGTCCACGGGGGCCTCCAAGACTCAAGCACTGTGACAGAAGTTGCAATTCAGGAACTTCCAAGGGCAGAAATCAGGCCTACTGCCGTGCACAACTGCCACCGTTCCCGTAGCAACCTGCAACTGCTGCAGGCCAGAGGGCACACAGGTATCTCACCAACTCAAAGGGCCCCAACAGCGAGGGCCTCACATCCGACCTGGTGCCCCAATGAGAAGCCACACAAGTGTCCTTGTTTCCGATTCCACACCGCCACTGACCCGACACGCGCACTTGCAGCAGTAACCAGGAAGACATGAACATTTTCAAGCCAAAAGCTCCACGGTCCGAGGCCAGGATCCACTGCGACTCCTGCCACCACTGGACAAGCCACATGCCTCTATGCTCCTCAGTGCCCTGCACCACGGACCTCGCATGCCAAGAGCCGCTCCAACATCTGTACACGGCCCACCCTCAGACGGGAGCCTCGCACATGGTGGTGACCTGGCTCCTCCATGCACGTGTGTGGCACAGTCGGCGATGCCCTCACTGCCAACCAGTCCTGCCCTTAACCCCAAGGGAGGCAACGTGCTGGACCTCAGTTTCGATGAGGAGACGGTAGTGAGTTCTCACTCATTTTGTTCAGATTTTCCAAGGAATGCATGTGAGGGTGTCATCATCGATCCGAGCACGGGCTGGCTCGCTGCCCACCTCCGCAGGTCAGGCAGCACTGCTCCCGGGAGGAGCCAGTGACCTGGGAATCCTCCAGCAGCCAGGGGACTCAGATCCCCCAGGCTTCTCAGCAAGAGGAATGGTCCCTCCATACGTACAGTCACTCAGGCAATCCCAGGAAACCTGAAATCCATGACATGTCTTGAGGCAGGGAAAGGCATACCGTGCTTGGTGATTCCAAAAGAACTGGCAGCAACCTGGGCCCACCACACTTCTCATCAGGCTCCCCTGCACCTCCATTCACCGCCTCGGTGGTGGGGCTTCGGCTCCTGGGTGACGGACAGTCATGCCTGGCAACTTCACCTGACAAGGGGACAGAAAGGACAGGCAGGCTTCAGATGCGTACCCCGTCTCTCACTGAGCAAGATCAATGCGCATGCTTCATGGGGACAAGGCCTGTATCTCCAGGCCAAGTGTATCGATCCTGTATAGACGACTGGATACCTATCTGTCCAAAGAGTGCACTTATGAGGCTCTAGGGCCTGTGGGTGTGTGTCCAACTGATCAGGGGGGCGTGGACTTTGATGTGGGGCTGAGTCGGCATACCAAAAAAAGGATGCACTCTCGGCATTGTAGGGCTGCCTCAGAAACTCCTTCTGGGTGTCTCGGGGTCTCAGGGCCTGCGTGCAAAGGCCTTGGTGTCTGAACACACGTCCTGTCTCAATGCAGCCCTGACCTCCCACCCACAAAACGGGGGATGATGCTTGGCACCTTCCTCCAGCCCCATGCAAAACTGAGGAGCTATATACATAGGGTCTGGGCTCCCAGTCTCCATGCCCCACGCATTCTGGCGAAAGCACAGGGACCTGACCGCCCAAGGTCGCCTTGCGCAGCAGCTGTGTGAATGCCACGCACCCTGAGACTACCCCACCTACTACTACATACAGCTCAGGGGTCCTTGCCACAAGTTCTACCCCCTACCCGAATAAGGAAGCTTTCCCATCAAACCACATAGCATGGTGGACTTGCCGCTGGGGCAGATACAGCCCACCACACCCTCGAAGAACAAAAGAATTCAAGGCACCCATCTCTTCCTGCACAGTCAGTGCAATCACTGTCCGGCCTCTGCCGGAAAGTGCAAGATGGGCTCTGGGCTTCCTCAGGTGCCAGGATTCAAGGGTCACGCCCACAGAAACGGGACCCCTTTCCTGGCCAGATTATCCTCAGATCCGCAGCGTGCAGGGCCCGGGGTACCGACCGCACCCTAGACAAAGCTTCCAAAATGCAGGGCTTGGTCCAAATTGAACGCCTCCTGGCCCAAAAGATGACTCACCCGCATCACAGGCCTCCAGAGCTTCGGCACACACGGGGACAATGAGCACCCAACAAGACCCACAGGAAGAAGGTGGGCTTTGACTAGGGCGACATCATGCCTTTCCGCCACGTCTCAGCTGTGCAACATGACCGAGGGCTCACAGACCACCAAGGCCGCTTTCAGGAAGACTTCAGAAGACCTGCCAGGGGAAGACCGTGGATGTGCCAGGTTTCTGCCACAGTGCCAGGGGAGCTGCTGGCTCCTACACTGAGGCAGCGCTGATATGCCAACCAATGACCAATCTCCACCCCAACCACTGGCCCTCGAAGGTTGATGCTTCGTTGCCAGGGTGGAGAACACCTGGATGTCATCGGGGCTGTCTGCCGGGCCCCAACTTTGAAGACCTCACACGCCTTGTTAATTCCAGGGTCAGGGCCCCAGTGGCAGCCGAGGGGCATGTGCACACACTGCATTACCACCCACAGGGCTGGCTCCTTGGTTCCTGTTGCTGCAACTCTTCCAGGCACCAAAGATACATCGGGACAGTCCTTCGACGGCCAGCTGGTCACCGAGGCCACAAAGGTCACCGATCACCGAGCCTCCCAAGCACCAGCGACGCCTTCTCCTTGGTACCCAACCAAGGACAACTCCAAAGGGACCACAGTATGTACCGCTGCAAAAACAACACTGCCTGCAGCCTCAGCAGACCAACTGTCCCAGGAAATCAGACTGCACTTTTCCTCACCTGCACAACCCTTCTTCTCTAGGCCTCTGGCCAACATGCAGGACAAATACAGGCCTGGGATCACTTCACAGTCCACGGGGGCCTCCAAGACTCAAGCACTGTGACAGAAGTTGCAATTCAGGAACTTCCAAGGGCAGAAATCAGGCCTACTGCCGTGCACAACTGCCACCGTTCCCGTAGCAACCTGCAACTGCTGCAGGCCAGAGGGCACACAGGTATCTCACCAACTCAAAGGGCCCCAACAGCGAGGGCCTCACATCCGACCTGGTGCCCCAATGAGAAGCCACACAAGTGTCCTTGTTTCCGATTCCACACCGCCACTGACCCGA
Source organism: Tragelaphus eurycerus (assembly GCA_935064755.1). Classification (NCBI taxonomy): domain Eukaryota; kingdom Metazoa; phylum Chordata; class Mammalia; order Artiodactyla; family Bovidae; genus Tragelaphus; species Tragelaphus eurycerus. The sequence goes on along the minus strand of CAKXYN010000205.1, from coordinate 1,664,325 downwards.
CACGCGCACTTGCAGCAGTAACCAGGAAGACATGAACATTTTCAAGCCAAAAGCTCCACGGTCCGAGGCCAGGATCCACTGCGACTCCTGCCACCACTGGACAAGCCACATGCCTCTATGCTCCTCAGTGCCCTGCACCACGGACCTCGCATGCCAAGAGCCGCTCCAACATCTGTACACGGCCCACCCTCAGACGGGAGCCTCGCACATGGTGGTGACCTGGCTCCTCCATGCACGTGTGTGGCACAGTCGGCGATGCCCTCACTGCCAACCAGTCCTGCCCTTAACCCCAAGGGAGGCAACGTGCTGGACCTCAGTTTCGATGAGGAGACGGTAGTGAGTTCTCACTCATTTTGTTCAGATTTTCCAAGGAATGCATGTGAGGGTGTCATCATCGATCCGAGCACGGGCTGGCTCGCTGCCCACCTCCGCAGGTCAGGCAGCACTGCTCCCGGGAGGAGCCAGTGACCTGGGAATCCTCCAGCAGCCAGGGGACTCAGATCCCCCAGGCTTCTCAGCAAGAGGAATGGTCCCTCCATACGTACAGTCACTCAGGCAATCCCAGGAAACCTGAAATCCATGACATGTCTTGAGGCAGGGAAAGGCATACCGTGCTTGGTGATTCCAAAAGAACTGGCAGCAACCTGGGCCCACCACACTTCTCATCAGGCTCCCCTGCACCTCCATTCACCGCCTCGGTGGTGGGGCTTCGGCTCCTGGGTGACGGACAGTCATGCCTGGCAACTTCACCTGACAAGGGGACAGAAAGGACAGGCAGGCTTCAGATGCGTACCCCGTCTCTCACTGAGCAAGATCAATGCGCATGCTTCATGGGGACAAGGCCTGTATCTCCAGGCCAAGTGTATCGATCCTGTATAGACGACTGGATACCTATCTGTCCAAAGAGTGCACTTATGAGGCTCTAGGGCCTGTGGGTGTGTGTCCAACTGATCAGGGGGGCGTGGACTTTGATGTGGGGCTGAGTCGGCATACCAAAAAAAGGATGCACTCTCGGCATTGTAGGGCTGCCTCAGAAACTCCTTCTGGGTGTCTCGGGGTCTCAGGGCCTGCGTGCAAAGGCCTTGGTGTCTGAACACACGTCCTGTCTCAATGCAGCCCTGACCTCCCACCCACAAAACGGGGGATGATGCTTGGCACCTTCCTCCAGCCCCATGCAAAACTGAGGAGCTATATACATAGGGTCTGGGCTCCCAGTCTCCATGCCCCACGCATTCTGGCGAAAGCACAGGGACCTGACCGCCCAAGGTCGCCTTGCGCAGCAGCTGTGTGAATGCCACGCACCCTGAGACTACCCCACCTACTACTACATACAGCTCAGGGGTCCTTGCCACAAGTTCTACCCCCTACCCGAATAAGGAAGCTTTCCCATCAAACCACATAGTATGGTGGACTTGCCGCTGGGGCAGATACAGCCCACCACACCCTCGAAGAACAAAAGAATTCAAGGCACCCATCTCTTCCTGCACAGTCAGTGCAATCACTGTCCGGCCTCTGCCGGAAAGTGCAAGATGGGCTCTGGGCTTCCTCAGGTGCCAGGATTCAAGGGTCACGCCCACAGAAACGGGACCCCTTTCCTGGCCAGATTATCCTCAGATCCGCAGCGTGCAGGGCCCGGGGTACCGACCGCACCCTAGACAAAGCTTCCAAAATGCAGGGCTTGGTCCAAATTGAACGCCTCCTGGCCCAAAAGATGACTCACCCGCATCACAGGCCTCCAGAGCTTCGGCACACACGGGGACAATGAGCACCCAACAAGACCCACAGGAAGAAGGTGGGCTTTGACTAGGGCGACATCATGCCTTTCCGCCACGTCTCAGCTGTGCAACATGACCGAGGGCTCACAGACCACCAAGGCCGCTTTCAGGAAGACTTCAGAAGACCTGCCAGGGGAAGACCGTGGATGTGCCAGGTTTCTGCCACAGTGCCAGGGGAGCTGCTGGCTCCTACACTGAGGCAGCGCTGATATGCCAACCAATGACCAATCTCCACCCCAACCACTGGCCCTCGAAGGTTGATGCTTCGTTGCCAGGGTGGAGAACACCTGGATGTCATCGGGGCTGTCTGCCGGGCCCCAACTTTGAAGACCTCACACGCCTTGTTAATTCCAGGGTCAGGGCCCCAGTGGCAGCCGAGGGGCATGTGCACACACTGCATTACCACCCACAGGGCTGGCTCCTTGGTTCCTGTTGCTGCAACTCTTCCAGGCACCAAAGATACATCGGGACAGTCCTTCGACGGCCAGCTGGTCACCGAGGCCACAAAGGTCACCGATCACCGAGCCTCCCAAGCACCAGCGACGCCTTCTCCTTGGTACCCAACCAAGGACAACTCCAAAGGGACCACAGTATGTACCGCTGCAAAAACAACACTGCCTGCAGCCTCAGCAGACCAACTGTCCCAGGAAATCAGACTGCACTTTTCCTCACCTGCACAACCCTTCTTCTCTAGGCCTCTGGCCAACATGCAGGACAAATACAGGCCTGGGATCACTTCACAGTCCACGGGGGCCTCCAAGACTCAAGCACTGTGACAGAAGTTGCAATTCAGGAACTTCCAAGGGCAGAAATCAGGCCTACTGCCGTGCACAACTGCCACCGTTCCCGTAGCAACCTGCAACTGCTGCAGGCCAGAGGGCACACAGGTATCTCACCAACTCAAAGGGCCCCAACAGCGAGGGCCTCACATCCGACCTGGTGCCCCAATGAGAAGCCACACAAGTGTCCTTGTTTCCGATTCCACACCGCCACTGACCCGACACGCGCACTTGCAGCAGTAACCAGGAAGACATGAACATTTTCAAGCCAAAAGCTCCACGGTCCGAGGCCAGGATCCACTGCGACTCCTGCCACCACTGGACAAGCCACATGCCTCTATGCTCCTCAGTGCCCTGCACCACGGACCTCGCATGCCAAGAGCCGCTCCAACATCTGTACACGGCCCACCCTCAGACGGGAGCCTCGCACATGGTGGTGACCTGGCTCCTCCATGCACGTGTGTGGCACAGTCGGCGATGCCCTCACTGCCAACCAGTCCTGCCCTTAACCCCAAGGGAGGCAACGTGCTGGACCTCAGTTTCGATGAGGAGACGGTAGTGAGTTCTCACTCATTTTGTTCAGATTTTCCAAGGAATGCATGTGAGGGTGTCATCATCGATCCGAGCACGGGCTGGCTCGCTGCCCACCTCCGCAGGTCAGGCAGCACTGCTCCCGGGAGGAGCCAGTGACCTGGGAATCCTCCAGCAGCCAGGGGACTCAGATCCCCCAGGCTTCTCAGCAAGAGGAATGGTCCCTCCATACGTACAGTCACTCAGGCAATCCCAGGAAACCTGAAATCCATGACATGTCTTGAGGCAGGGAAAGGCATACCGTGCTTGGTGATTCCAAAAGAACTGGCAGCAACCTGGGCCCACCACACTTCTCATCAGGCTCCCCTGCACCTCCATTCACCGCCTCGGTGGTGGGGCTTCGGCTCCTGGGTGACGGACAGTCATGCCTGGCAACTTCACCTGACAAGGGGACAGAAAGGACAGGCAGGCTTCAGATGCGTACCCCGTCTCTCACTGAGCAAGATCAATGCGCATGCTTCATGGGGACAAGGCCTGTATCTCCAGGCCAAGTGTATCGATCCTGTATAGACGACTGGATACCTATCTGTCCAAAGAGTGCACTTATGAGGCTCTAGGGCCTGTGGGTGTGTGTCCAACTGATCAGGGGGGCGTGGACTTTGATGTGGGGCTGAGTCGGCATACCAAAAAAAGGATGCACTCTCGGCATTGTAGGGCTGCCTCAGAAACTCCTTCTGGGTGTCTCGGGGTCTCAGGGCCTGCGTGCAAAGGCCTTGGTGTCTGAACACACGTCCTGTCTCAATGCAGCCCTGACCTCCCACCCACAAAACGGGGGATGATGCTTGGCACCTTCCTCCAGCCCCATGCAAAACTGAGGAGCTATATACATAGGGTCTGGGCTCCCAGTCTCCATGCCCCACGCATTCTGGCGAAAGCACAGGGACCTGACCGCCCAAGGTCGCCTTGCGCAGCAGCTGTGTGAATGCCACGCACCCTGAGACTACCCCACCTACTACTACATACAGCTCAGGGGTCCTTGCCACAAGTTCTACCCCCTACCCGAATAAGGAAGCTTTCCCATCAAACCACATAGCATGGTGGACTTGCCGCTGGGGCAGATACAGCCCACCACACCCTCGAAGAACAAAAGAATTCAAGGCACCCATCTCTTCCTGCACAGTCAGTGCAATCACTGTCCGGCCTCTGCCGGAAAGTGCAAGATGGGCTCTGGGCTTCCTCAGGTGCCAGGATTCAAGGGTCACGCCCACAGAAACGGGACCCCTTTCCTGGCCAGATTATCCTCAGATCCGCAGCGTGCAGGGCCCGGGGTACCGACCGCACCCTAGACAAAGCTTCCAAAATGCAGGGCTTGGTCCAAATTGAACGCCTCCTGGCCCAAAAGATGACTCACCCGCATCACAGGCCTCCAGAGCTTCGGCACACACGGGGACAATGAGCACCCAACAAGACCCACAGGAAGAAGGTGGGCTTTGACTAGGGCGACATCATGCCTTTCCGCCACGTCTCAGCTGTGCAACATGACCGAGGGCTCACAGACCACCAAGGCCGCTTTCAGGAAGACTTCAGAAGACCTGCCAGGGGAAGACCGTGGATGTGCCAGGTTTCTGCCACAGTGCCAGGGGAGCTGCTGGCTCCTACACTGAGGCAGCGCTGATATGCCAACCAATGACCAATCTCCACCCCAACCACTGGCCCTCGAAGGTTGATGCTTCGTTGCCAGGGTGGAGAACACCTGGATGTCATCGGGGCTGTCTGCCGGGCCCCAACTTTGAAGACCTCACACGCCTTGTTAATTCCAGGGTCAGGGCCCCAGTGGCAGCCGAGGGGCATGTGCACACACTGCATTACCACCCACAGGGCTGGCTCCTTGGTTCCTGTTGCTGCAACTCTTCCAGGCACCAAAGATACATCGGGACAGTCCTTCGACGGCCAGCTGGTCACCGAGGCCACAAAGGTCACCGATCACCGAGCCTCCCAAGCACCAGCGACGCCTTCTCCTTGGTACCCAACCAAGGACAACTCCAAAGGGACCACAGTATGTACCGCTGCAAAAACAACACTGCCTGCAGCCTCAGCAGACCAACTGTCCCAGGAAATCAGACTGCACTTTTCCTCACCTGCACAACCCTTCTTCTCTAGGCCTCTGGCCAACATGCAGGACAAATACAGGCCTGGGATCACTTCACAGTCCACGGGGGCCTCCAAGACTCAAGCACTGTGACAGAAGTTGCAATTCAGGAACTTCCAAGGGCAGAAATCAGGCCTACTGCCGTGCACAACTGCCACCGTTCCCGTAGCAACCTGCAACTGCTGCAGGCCAGAGGGCACACAGGTATCTCACCAACTCAAAGGGCCCCAACAGCGAGGGCCTCACATCCGACCTGGTGCCCCAATGAGAAGCCACACAAGTGTCCTTGTTTCCGATTCCACACCGCCACTGACCCGACACGCGCACTTGCAGCAGTAACCAGGAAGACATGAACATTTTCAAGCCAAAAGCTCCACGGTCCGAGGCCAGGATCCACTGCGACTCCTGCCACCACTGGACAAGCCACATGCCTCTATGCTCCTCAGTGCCCTGCACCACGGACCTCGCATGCCAAGAGCCGCTCCAACATCTGTACACGGCCCACCCTCAGACGGGAGCCTCGCACATGGTGGTGACCTGGCTCCTCCATGCACGTGTGTGGCACAGTCGGCGATGCCCTCACTGCCAACCAGTCCTGCCCTTAACCCCAAGGGAGGCAACGTGCTGGACCTCAGTTTCGATGAGGAGACGGTAGTGAGTTCTCACTCATTTTGTTCAGATTTTCCAAGGAATGCATGTGAGGGTGTCATCATCGATCCGAGCACGGGCTGGCTCGCTGCCCACCTCCGCAGGTCAGGCAGCACTGCTCCCGGGAGGAGCCAGTGACCTGGGAATCCTCCAGCAGCCAGGGGACTCAGATCCCCCAGGCTTCTCAGCAAGAGGAATGGTCCCTCCATACGTACAGTCACTCAGGCAATCCCAGGAAACCTGAAATCCATGACATGTCTTGAGGCAGGGAAAGGCATACCGTGCTTGGTGATTCCAAAAGAACTGGCAGCAACCTGGGCCCACCACACTTCTCATCAGGCTCCCCTGCACCTCCATTCACCGCCTCGGTGGTGGGGCTTCGGCTCCTGGGTGACGGACAGTCATGCCTGGCAACTTCACCTGACAAGGGGACAGAAAGGACAGGCAGGCTTCAGATGCGTACCCCGTCTCTCACTGAGCAAGATCAATGCGCATGCTTCATGGGGACAAGGCCTGTATCTCCAGGCCAAGTGTATCGATCCTGTATAGACGACTGGATACCTATCTGTCCAAAGAGTGCACTTATGAGGCTCTAGGGCCTGTGGGTGTGTGTCCAACTGATCAGGGGGGCGTGGACTTTGATGTGGGGCTGAGTCGGCATACCAAAAAAAGGATGCACTCTCGGCATTGTAGGGCTGCCTCAGAAACTCCTTCTGGGTGTCTCGGGGTCTCAGGGCCTGCGTGCAAAGGCCTTGGTGTCTGAACACACGTCCTGTCTCAATGCAGCCCTGACCTCCCACCCACAAAACGGGGGATGATGCTTGGCACCTTCCTCCAGCCCCATGCAAAACTGAGGAGCTATATACATAGGGTCTGGGCTCCCAGTCTCCATGCCCCACGCATTCTGGCGAAAGCACAGGGACCTGACCGCCCAAGGTCGCCTTGCGCAGCAGCTGTGTGAATGCCACGCACCCTGAGACTACCCCACCTACTACTACATACAGCTCAGGGGTCCTTGCCACAAGTTCTACCCCCTACCCGAATAAGGAAGCTTTCCCATCAAACCACATAGCATGGTGGACTTGCCGCTGGGGCAGATACAGCCCACCACACCCTCGAAGAACAAAAGAATTCAAGGCACCCATCTCTTCCTGCACAGTCAGTGCAATCACTGTCCGGCCTCTGCCGGAAAGTGCAAGATGGGCTCTGGGCTTCCTCAGGTGCCAGGATTCAAGGGTCACGCCCACAGAAACGGGACCCCTTTCCTGGCCAGATTATCCTCAGATCCGCAGCGTGCAGGGCCCGGGGTACCGACCGCACCCTAGACAAAGCTTCCAAAATGCAGGGCTTGGTCCAAATTGAACGCCTCCTGGCCCAAAAGATGACTCACCCGCATCACAGGCCTCCAGAGCTTCGGCACACACGGGGACAATGAGCACCCAACAAGACCCACAGGAAGAAGGTGGGCTTTGACTAGGGCGACATCATGCCTTTCCGCCACGTCTCAGCTGTGCAACATGACCGAGGGCTCACAGACCACCAAGGCCGCTTTCAGGAAGACTTCAGAAGACCTGCCAGGGGAAGACCGTGGATGTGCCAGGTTTCTGCCACAGTGCCAGGGGAGCTGCTGGCTCCTACACTGAGGCAGCGCTGATATGCCAACCAATGACCAATCTCCACCCCAACCACTGGCCCTCGAAGGTTGATGCTTCGTTGCCAGGGTGGAGAACACCTGGATGTCATCGGGGCTGTCTGCCGGGCCCCAACTTTGAAGACCTCACACGCCTTGTTAATTCCAGGGTCAGGGCCCCAGTGGCAGCCGAGGGGCATGTGCACACACTGCATTACCACCCACAGGGCTGGCTCCTTGGTTCCTGTTGCTGCAACTCTTCCAGGCACCAAAGATACATCGGGACAGTCCTTCGACGGCCAGCTGGTCACCGAGGCCACAAAGGTCACCGATCACCGAGCCTCCCAAGCACCAGCGACGCCTTCTCCTTGGTACCCAACCAAGGACAACTCCAAAGGGACCACAGTATGTACCGCTGCAAAAACAACACTGCCTGCAGCCTCAGCAGACCAACTGTCCCAGGAAATCAGACTGCACTTTTCCTCACCTGCACAACCCTTCTTCTCTAGGCCTCTGGCCAACATGCAGGACAAATACAGGCCTGGGATCACTTCACAGTCCACGGGGGCCTCCAAGACTCAAGCACTGTGACAGAAGTTGCAATTCAGGAACTTCCAAGGGCAGAAATCAGGCCTACTGCCGTGCACAACTGCCACCGTTCCCGTAGCAACCTGCAACTGCTGCAGGCCAGAGGGCACACAGGTATCTCACCAACTCAAAGGGCCCCAACAGCGAGGGCCTCACATCCGACCTGGTGCCCCAATGAGAAGCCACACAAGTGTCCTTGTTTCCGATTCCACACCGCCACTGACCCGACACGCGCACTTGCAGCAGTAACCAGGAAGACATGAACATTTTCAAGCCAAAAGCTCCACGGTCCGAGGCCAGGATCCACTGCGACTCCTGCCACCACTGGACAAGCCACATGCCTCTATGCTCCTCAGTGCCCTGCACCACGGACCTCGCATGCCAAGAGCCGCTCCAACATCTGTACACGGCCCACCCTCAGACGGGAGCCTCGCACATGGTGGTGACCTGGCTCCTCCATGCACGTGTGTGGCACAGTCGGCGATGCCCTCACTGCCAACCAGTCCTGCCCTTAACCCCAAGGGAGGCAACGTGCTGGACCTCAGTTTCGATGAGGAGACGGTAGTGAGTTCTCACTCATTTTGTTCAGATTTTCCAAGGAATGCATGTGAGGGTGTCATCATCGATCCGAGCACGGGCTGGCTCGCTGCCCACCTCCGCAGGTCAGGCAGCACTGCTCCCGGGAGGAGCCAGTGACCTGGGAATCCTCCAGCAGCCAGGGGACTCAGATCCCCCAGGCTTCTCAGCAAGAGGAATGGTCCCTCCATACGTACAGTCACTCAGGCAATCCCAGGAAACCTGAAATCCATGACATGTCTTGAGGCAGGGAAAGGCATACCGTGCTTGGTGATTCCAAAAGAACTGGCAGCAACCTGGGCCCACCACACTTCTCATCAGGCTCCCCTGCACCTCCATTCACCGCCTCGGTGGTGGGGCTTCGGCTCCTGGGTGACGGACAGTCATGCCTGGCAACTTCACCTGACAAGGGGACAGAAAGGACAGGCAGGCTTCAGATGCGTACCCCGTCTCTCACTGAGCAAGATCAATGCGCATGCTTCATGGGGACAAGGCCTGTATCTCCAGGCCAAGTGTATCGATCCTGTATAGACGACTGGATACCTATCTGTCCAAAGAGTGCACTTATGAGGCTCTAGGGCCTGTGGGTGTGTGTCCAACTGATCAGGGGGGCGTGGACTTTGATGTGGGGCTGAGTCGGCATACCAAAAAAAGGATGCACTCTCGGCATTGTAGGGCTGCCTCAGAAACTCCTTCTGGGTGTCTCGGGGTCTCAGGGCCTGCGTGCAAAGGCCTTGGTGTCTGAACACACGTCCTGTCTCAATGCAGCCCTGACCTCCCACCCACAAAACGGGGGATGATGCTTGGCACCTTCCTCCAGCCCCATGCAAAACTGAGGAGCTATATACATAGGGTCTGGGCTCCCAGTCTCCATGCCCCACGCATTCTGGCGAAAGCACAGGGACCTGACCGCCCAAGGTCGCCTTGCGCAGCAGCTGTGTGAATGCCACGCACCCTGAGACTACCCCACCTACTACTACATACAGCTCAGGGGTCCTTGCCACAAGTTCTACCCCCTACCCGAATAAGGAAGCTTTCCCATCAAACCACATAGCATGGTGGACTTGCCGCTGGGGCAGATACAGCCCACCACACCCTCGAAGAACAAAAGAATTCAAGGCACCCATCTCTTCCTGCACAGTCAGTGCAATCACTGTCCGGCCTCTGCCGGAAAGTGCAAGATGGGCTCTGGGCTTCCTCAGGTGCCAGGATTCAAGGGTCACGCCCACAGAAACGGGACCCCTTTCCTGGCCAGATTATCCTCAGATCCGCAGCGTGCAGGGCCCGGGGTACCGACCGCACCCTAGACAAAGCTTCCAAAATGCAGGGCTTGGTCCAAATTGAACGCCTCCTGGCCCAAAAGATGACTCACCCGCATCACAGGCCTCCAGAGCTTCGGCACACACGGGGACAATGAGCACCCAACAAGACCCACAGGAAGAAGGTGGGCTTTGACTAGGGCGACATCATGCCTTTCCGCCACGTCTCAGCTGTGCAACATGACCGAGGGCTCACAGACCACCAAGGCCGCTTTCAGGAAGACTTCAGAAGACCTGCCAGGGGAAGACCGTGGATGTGCCAGGTTTCTGCCACAGTGCCAGGGGAGCTGCTGGCTCCTACACTGAGGCAGCGCTGATATGCCAACCAATGACCAATCTCCACCCCAACCACTGGCCCTCGAAGGTTGATGCTTCGTTGCCAGGGTGGAGAACACCTGGATGTCATCGGGGCTGTCTGCCGGGCCCCAACTTTGAAGACCTCACACGCCTTGTTAATTCCAGGGTCAGGGCCCCAGTGGCAGCCGAGGGGCATGTGCACACACTGCATTACCACCCACAGGGCTGGCTCCTTGGTTCCTGTTGCTGCAACTCTTCCAGGCACCAAAGATACATCGGGACAGTCCTTCGACGGCCAGCTGGTCACCGAGGCCACAAAGGTCACCGATCACCGAGCCTCCCAAGCACCAGCGACGCCTTCTCCTTGGTACCCAACCAAGGACAACTCCAAAGGGACCACAGTATGTACCGCTGCAAAAACAACACTGCCTGCAGCCTCAGCAGACCAACTGTCCCAGGAAATCAGACTGCACTTTTCCTCACCTGCACAACCCTTCTTCTCTAGGCCTCTGGCCAACATGCAGGACAAATACAGGCCTGGGATCACTTCACAGTCCACGGGGGCCTCCAAGACTCAAGCACTGTGACAGAAGTTGCAATTCAGGAACTTCCAAGGGCAGAAATCAGGCCTACTGCCGTGCACAACTGCCACCGTTCCCGTAGCAACCTGCAACTGCTGCAGGCCAGAGGGCACACAGGTATCTCACCAACTCAAAGGGCCCCAACAGCGAGGGCCTCACATCCGACCTGGTGCCCCAATGAGAAGCCACACAAGTGTCCTTGTTTCCGATTCCACACCGCCACTGACCCGACACGCGCACTTGCAGCAGTAACCAGGAAGACATGAACATTTTCAAGCCAAAAGCTCCACGGTCCGAGGCCAGGATCCACTGCGACTCCTGCCACCACTGGACAAGCCACATGCCTCTATGCTCCTCAGTGCCCTGCACCACGGACCTCGCATGCCAAGAGCCGCTCCAACATCTGTACACGGCCCACCCTCAGACGGGAGCCTCGCACATGGTGGTGACCTGGCTCCTCCATGCACGTGTGTGGCACAGTCGGCGATGCCCTCACTGCCAACCAGTCCTGCCCTTAACCCCAAGGGAGGCAACGTGCTGGACCTCAGTTTCGATGAGGAGACGGTAGTGAGTTCTCACTCATTTTGTTCAGATTTTCCAAGGAATGCATGTGAGGGTGTCATCATCGATCCGAGCACGGGCTGGCTCGCTGCCCACCTCCGCAGGTCAGGCAGCACTGCTCCCGGGAGGAGCCAGTGACCTGGGAATCCTCCAGCAGCCAGGGGACTCAGATCCCCCAGGCTTCTCAGCAAGAGGAATGGTCCCTCCATACGTACAGTCACTCAGGCAATCCCAGGAAACCTGAAATCCATGACATGTCTTGAGGCAGGGAAAGGCATACCGTGCTTGGTGATTCCAAAAGAACTGGCAGCAACCTGGGCCCACCACACTTCTCATCAGGCTCCCCTGCACCTCCATTCACCGCCTCGGTGGTGGGGCTTCGGCTCCTGGGTGACGGACAGTCATGCCTGGCAACTTCACCTGACAAGGGGACAGAAAGGACAGGCAGGCTTCAGATGCGTACCCCGTCTCTCACTGAGCAAGATCAATGCGCATGCTTCATGGGGACAAGGCCTGTATCTCCAGGCCAAGTGTATCGATCCTGTATAGACGACTGGATACCTATCTGTCCAAAGAGTGCACTTATGAGGCTCTAGGGCCTGTGGGTGTGTGTCCAACTGATCAGGGGGGCGTGGACTTTGATGTGGGGCTGAGTCGGCATACCAAAAAAAGGATGCACTCTCGGCATTGTAGGGCTGCCTCAGAAACTCCTTCTGGGTGTCTCGGGGTCTCAGGGCCTGCGTGCAAAGGCCTTGGTGTCTGAACACACGTCCTGTCTCAATGCAGCCCTGACCTCCCACCCACAAAACGGGGGATGATGCTTGGCACCTTCCTCCAGCCCCATGCAAAACTGAGGAGCTATATACATAGGGTCTGGGCTCCCAGTCTCCATGCCCCACGCATTCTGGCGAAAGCACAGGGACCTGACCGCCCAAGGTCGCCTTGCGCAGCAGCTGTGTGAATGCCACGCACCCTGAGACTACCCCACCTACTACTACATACAGCTCAGGGGTCCTTGCCACAAGTTCTACCCCCTACCCGAATAAGGAAGCTTTCCCATCAAACCACATAGTATGGTGGACTTGCCGCTGGGGCAGATACAGCCCACCACACCCTCGAAGAACAAAAGAATTCAAGGCACCCATCTCTTCCTGCACAGTCAGTGCAATCACTGTCCGGCCTCTGCCGGAAAGTGCAAGATGGGCTCTGGGCTTCCTCAGGTGCCAGGATTCAAGGGTCACGCCCACAGAAACGGGACCCCTTTCCTGGCCAGATTATCCTCAGATCCGCAGCGTGCAGGGCCCGGGGTACCGACCGCACCCTAGACAAAGCTTCCAAAATGCAGGGCTTGGTCCAAATTGAACGCCTCCTGGCCCAAAAGATGACTCACCCGCATCACAGGCCTCCAGAGCTTCGGCACACACGGGGACAATGAGCACCCAACAAGACCCACAGGAAGAAGGTGGGCTTTGACTAGGGCGACATCATGCCTTTCCGCCACGTCTCAGCTGTGCAACATGACCGAGGGCTCACAGACCACCAAGGCCGCTTTCAGGAAGACTTCAGAAGACCTGCCAGGGGAAGACCGTGGATGTGCCAGGTTTCTGCCACAGTGCCAGGGGAGCTGCTGGCTCCTACACTGAGGCAGCGCTGATATGCCAACCAATGACCAATCTCCACCCCAACCACTGGCCCTCGAAGGTTGATGCTTCGTTGCCAGGGTGGAGAACACCTGGATGTCATCGGGGCTGTCTGCCGGGCCCCAACTTTGAAGACCTCACACGCCTTGTTAATTCCAGGGTCAGGGCCCCAGTGGCAGCCGAGGGGCATGTGCACACACTGCATTACCACCCACAGGGCTGGCTCCTTGGTTCCTGTTGCTGCAACTCTTCCAGGCACCAAAGATACATCGGGACAGTCCTTCGACGGCCAGCTGGTCACCGAGGCCACAAAGGTCACCGATCACCGAGCCTCCCAAGCACCAGCGACGCCTTCTCCTTGGTACCCAACCAAGGACAACTCCAAAGGGACCACAGTATGTACCGCTGCAAAAACAACACTGCCTGCAGCCTCAGCAGACCAACTGTCCCAGGAAATCAGACTGCACTTTTCCTCACCTGCACAACCCTTCTTCTCTAGGCCTCTGGCCAACATGCAGGACAAATACAGGCCTGGGATCACTTCACAGTCCACGGGGGCCTCCAAGACTCAAGCACTGTGACAGAAGTTGCAATTCAGGAACTTCCAAGGGCAGAAATCAGGCCTACTGCCGTGCACAACTGCCACCGTTCCCGTAGCAACCTGCAACTGCTGCAGGCCAGAGGGCACACAGGTATCTCACCAACTCAAAGGGCCCCAACAGCGAGGGCCTCACATCCGACCTGGTGCCCCAATGAGAAGCCACACAAGTGTCCTTGTTTCCGATTCCACACCGCCACTGACCCGACACGCGCACTTGCAGCAGTAACCAGGAAGACATGAACATTTTCAAGCCAAAAGCTCCACGGTCCGAGGCCAGGATCCACTGCGACTCCTGCCACCACTGGACAAGCCACATGCCTCTATGCTCCTCAGTGCCCTGCACCACGGACCTCGCATGCCAAGAGCCGCTCCAACATCTGTACACGGCCCACCCTCAGACGGGAGCCTCGCACATGGTGGTGACCTGGCTCCTCCATGCACGTGTGTGGCACAGTCGGCGATGCCCTCACTGCCAACCAGTCCTGCCCTTAACCCCAAGGGAGGCAACGTGCTGGACCTCAGTTTCGATGAGGAGACGGTAGTGAGTTCTCACTCATTTTGTTCAGATTTTCCAAGGAATGCATGTGAGGGTGTCATCATCGATCCGAGCACGGGCTGGCTCGCTGCCCACCTCCGCAGGTCAGGCAGCACTGCTCCCGGGAGGAGCCAGTGACCTGGGAATCCTCCAGCAGCCAGGGGACTCAGATCCCCCAGGCTTCTCAGCAAGAGGAATGGTCCCTCCATACGTACAGTCACTCAGGCAATCCCAGGAAACCTGAAATCCATGACATGTCTTGAGGCAGGGAAAGGCATACCGTGCTTGGTGATTCCAAAAGAACTGGCAGCAACCTGGGCCCACCACACTTCTCATCAGGCTCCCCTGCACCTCCATTCACCGCCTCGGTGGTGGGGCTTCGGCTCCTGGGTGACGGACAGTCATGCCTGGCAACTTCACCTGACAAGGGGACAGAAAGGACAGGCAGGCTTCAGATGCGTACCCCGTCTCTCACTGAGCAAGATCAATGCGCATGCTTCATGGGGACAAGGCCTGTATCTCCAGGCCAAGTGTATCGATCCTGTATAGACGACTGGATACCTATCTGTCCAAAGAGTGCACTTATGAGGCTCTAGGGCCTGTGGGTGTGTGTCCAACTGATCAGGGGGGCGTGGACTTTGATGTGGGGCTGAGTCGGCATACCAAAAAAAGGATGCACTCTCGGCATTGTAGGGCTGCCTCAGAAACTCCTTCTGGGTGTCTCGGGGTCTCAGGGCCTGCGTGCAAAGGCCTTGGTGTCTGAACACACGTCCTGTCTCAATGCAGCCCTGACCTCCCACCCACAAAATGGGGGATGATGCTTGGCACCTTCCTCCAGCCCCATGAAAATAAAACTCAGGGGGTGTTGTTAGAAATTATTGGGCCCCCAAATATCTACCTGGAGCCCTCTCAAAAAAAAAAAGAGGGCTTATCACCACAGTTCACCTTGCTGAACATCTGTTTTAATTACAAAAAAAAGAAAATACGACAACTACAACAACAGCTCAGAGGTCCTTTTTAAAAGTTTAAATTTTTTCCTGAAAAAAAAAAATTTTCCAAAAAAACGGCAAGGAGGAGTGGCTGATGTAAAAGAGGAGCTACTCCATGTTCAAAGTCAAGAGGGGTGGCCATGAGGAGATATGCCTAGTCCAAGGTAAGGAGCAGCGGCTACACTGTGCTGGAGCAGCCGTGAAGAGATACCCCATGTTCAAGGTGACTGTTTAAACTTCTTGCATTATGGGACTGGGAAACCCAGAGGCTTCCTTTAACCAACAGAAGTGTGGCGGCTGCGATGGACTGTGCATAAATGCGGCTGAGAGGAACTACCCAACGCCCGATGTCAGGGGCGCCGGCAGAGAGGAGCTGCCCCGCGCCCGAGGTTGGAGGCAACGGCTGGGAGGAGCTACCCCAAATCCGAGGAGCAGCATCTGCATGGGCAGGAGGGTGGAGAGGACGTTCAAGGTCCTCTGACCTCGTTCAAGATCAGGAGGCGTGACCTCTTCCAAGGTAAGGAGCAGCCATGAAGAGATACCCAGTGTCCAAGGTAAAAGATAGCCAAGTAAGATGGTAGGTGTTGTGAGAGGGCATCAGAGGGCAGACACACTGAAACCTTAATCACAGAAAACTAGCCAAGCTGATCACACGGACCATGGCCTTGTCTAACTCAATGAAACTAAGCCATGCTGTGTGGGGCCACCCAAGACAAACGGGTCATGGTGGAGAGGTCTGACAGAATGTGGTCCACTGGAGAAAGGAATGGCAAACCATTTCAGTACTCTTACCTTGAGAACCCTATCAATAGCATGAAAAGGCAAAAAGATAGGATACTGAAAAAGGAACTCCCCAGGTCGGTAGGTGCCCAATATGCTACTGGAGATCAGTGGAGAAATAACTCCAGAAAGAATGAAGGGATGGAGCCAAAGCAAAAACGATACCCAGTTGTGGATGTGACTGGTGACAGAAGCAAGGTCAAATATGTAAAGAGCAATACTGCATAGGAACCTGGACTGTTAGATTCATGAATCTAGGCAAATTGGAAGTCATCAAACAGGAGATGGCAAGAGTGAACGTCGACATTCTAGGAATCAGCGAACTAAAATGGACTGGAATGGGTGAATTTAACTCAAATGACCATTATATCTACTACTGTGGGCAGGAATCCCTTAGAAGAAATGGAGTAGCCATCATGGTCAACAAGAGTCTAAAATGCAGTACTTGGATGCACTCTCAAAAACAACAGAATGATCTCTGTTCGTTTCCAAGGCAAACCATTCAATATCACGGTAATCCAATCCTATGCCCTGACCAGTAACACTAAAGAAGCTGAAGTTGAATGGTTCTATGAAGACCTACAAGACCTTTTAGAACTAACACCCAAAAAGATGTCCTTTTCATTATAGGCGACTGGAATGCAAAATTAGGAAGTCAAGAAACACCCGGAGTAACAGGCAAATTTGGCCTTGGAGTGTGACATTAAGCATGGCAAAGGCTAACAGAGTTTTGCCAAGAGAATGCACTGGTCATAGCAAACACCCTCTTCCAGCAACACAAGAGAAGACTCTACATGGACATCACTAGATGGTTAACATTGAAATCAGACTGATTATATTCTTTGCAGCCAAAGATGGAGAAGCTCTATACAGTCCGCAAAAACAAGACCGGGAGCTGACTGTAGCTCATATCATGAACTCCTTACTGCCAAATTCAGGCTTCAGTTGGAGAAAGTAGGGAAAACCACTAGACCATTCAGGTATGACCTAGGTCAAATCCCTTATGATTATACAGTGAAAGTGAGAAAAAGATTTAAGGGATTAGATCTGATAGAGAGAGTACGTGATGAACTATGGATGAAGGTTTGTGACATAGTACAGGAGACAGGGATCAAGACAATCTCCATGGAAAATAAATGCAAAAAAGCAAAATGGCTGTCTGAGGAGCACTTACAAATAGCTGTTAAAAGAAGAGAAGTAAAAAGCAAAGAAGAAAGGAAAGGTATTCTCATTTGAATGCAGAGTTCCAAAGAATAGCAAGGACATATAAGAAAACCTTCCTCAGCGATCAAAGCAAAGAAATAGAGGAAACCACTAGAATGGGAAAGACTAGAGATCTCTTCAAAAAATTTAGAGATACCAAGGGAACATTCATGCAAAGATGGGCTCGATAAAAGGACAAAAATGGTATGGATCTAACAGAAGCAGAAGATGTTAAGAAGAGGTGGCAAGAATTCACAGAAGAACTGTACAAAATGATCTTCATGACCAAGATTATCATGATGGTGTGATCACTCACCTAGAGCCAGACATCCTGGAATTCAAAGTCAAAGGGGCCTTAGGAAGCATCAGTACAAACAAAGCTAGTGGAGGTGATGGAACTCCAGTTAAGCTATTTCAAATCCTGAAAGATGATGCTGTGAAAGTGCTGCACTCAATATGCCAGCAAATTTGGAAAACTCAGCAGTGGCCACAGGACTGGAAAAGGTCAGTTTTCATTCCAATCCCAAAGAAAGGGAATGTCAAAGAAGGCTCAAACTACCACACAATTGCACTCATCTCATACCCGAGTAAAGTAATGCTTAGAATTCTCCAAGCCAGACTTTAGCAATACGTGAACCATGAACTTCCAGATGTTCAAGTCGGTTTTAAAAAAGGAACCAGAGATCAAATTGCCAACATTTGGTGGATCATGGAAAAGCAAGAGAGTTCCAGAAAAATATCTATTTCTGCTTTATTGACTATGCCAAAGCCTTTGACTGTGTGGATCACAATAAACTGTGGGAAAATTTTGAAAGAGATGGGAATACCAGACCACCTGACCTGCCTCTGGAGAATGCTGTATGCAGGTCAGGAAGCAACAGTTAGAATTGGACATGGAACAACAGACTGGTTCCAAATAGGAAAAGGAGTACATTAAGGCTGTATATTGTAACCCTGCTTATTTAACTTATATGCAGAGTACATCATGAGAAACACTGGGCTGGATGAAGCACAAGCTGGAATCAAGACTGTTGGGAGAAATATTAATAATCTCAGATATGCAGATGACACCACCATTATGGCAGAAAGTGAAGAAGAACTAAAAATATTCTTGATGAAAGTGAAAAAGGAGAGTGAAAAAGATGGCTTAAATTCAGAAAACTAAGATCATGGCATCTGGTCCTCTCATTCATGGGAAATAGATGGGGAAACAGTGTCAGACTTTATTTTTTGGGCTCCAAAATCACTGCAGATGGTGACTGCAGCCATGAAATTAAAAGACGCTTACTCCTTGGAAGGGAAGTTATGACCAACCTATACAGCATATTAAAAAGCAGAGACATTACTTTGCCAACAAAGAAAGGTTCACCTAGTCAAGGCTATGGTTTTTCCTGTGGTCATGTATGGATGTGAGAGTTGGACTGTGAAGAAAGCTGAGTGCCGAAGAATTGATGCTTTGAACTGTGGTGTTGGAGAAGACTCTTGAGAGTCCCTTGGACTGCAAGGTGATCCAATCAGTCCATCCTAAAGGAAATCAGTCCTAGGTGTTCATTGGAAGGACTGATACTGAAGCTAAAACTCCAATACTTTGGCTACCTCATGCGAAGAGCTGACTCACTTGAAAAGACCCTGGTGCTGGGAGGGATTGGAGGCAGGAGGAGAAGGGGACAACAGAGGATGAGATGGCTGGATGGCATCACCGACTTGATGGACATGAGTTTGTTTATTCCGGGAGTTGGTGGTGGACAGGGAGGGCTGGTGTGCTGCTATTCATGGAGTCACAAAGAGGCGGACACAACTGAGCGACTGAACTAAACTGATGGTGATGTTGGCCCTGGGGCAGATACAGCTCATGGCACTGTCGAAGAGCAGAATCAGGGCATGCATCTCTTCATGCACAGTCAGTCCAATCATTGTCTGGGCCTCCACTGGAACGTGCAAGATGGGACCTGGTCTTCTTCAGGTACCAGGATCCAGTAGTCACTCACAGAAACGGGACCCCTTTCCGGGCCAGATTATCCTCAGATCCACTGCATGCAGGGCTCTGGGTGCCAACCACACCCTATGGGAAAAGCTCGCAAAATGCAGGGCTTGGTCCAAATTGAACTCCTCCTGTCCCAAAGGGCGACTCATGCACATCTGAAGCCTCCACAGCTCTGCTCACACAGGGCCAATCAGCACCCAGGAAGACCCACAGGAAGAAGGTAGGTTTTATTTATGGCAACACCACTCTATTCGGCTATACACCTCTTTTCCACCATGGTAAAACCAGAGTGCTCACAGATCACCAGGAATAATTTATAAAAGCCAGCTGATGATCTCTAATGTTCTAGGTCCTCCGCCCTAGTGTGATGGGAGCCACTGGCTACTACCCTGAGGAAACCTTGTTATGCCAACCGATTCCAAATTTCTATCACAGCCACGGGACTCCAAGGTCAATACTTCACTGTGTGTGTGGCGAACACCTGGGTGCCATGTGGGCTGTCTGGCTGGCTCCATCATTTAGGAACTCATACATCTTGCAAATTACAGCTCTAGCAGCCAAATGGGGGCCAAGAGGCATGTGCATACACTGCATTACCACCCACAGGGCTGGCTCCTTGGCGTCATTTGGTGCAACTCTTCAAGGTACCAAAGATATGCTTGAAGAGTCCTTCTTGCACTGCGCCACCAAGGCCTCAAGTGTTACCTATGACTGAGCCTCCCAAACAGCAGTAATGCCCTCTCCTCTGTACCTAGCTGACAGAAGCTACAAAAGGACCACAGTACATATTGTTAGAACCACAATGACAGTGCCTGCAGCCTCAGGGGACAGATTGTCCCATGCAATCATACTGCACCATTCCTCACCTGCACAACTATTCTGCTCTAGGCCTCTGGCCATCCTGCAGGAGGAATACATGGCTAGGGCCACTGCACAGTCAACGGTGGCCTTCAGGACACATGCACTGTGACAGGAGTTGCAATACAGCAACTGCCAACGGCAGAAAGGAGGCCTATTGCTTTTCACCACTGCCACTGTTCCACTAGGTCCCGCTACTGCTGCAGCCCACAGGCACTCAGGAATATTACTAAACCAAAGGACCTCAACAGTGAGGGCCTCATATCTGACGTGGGTCTCCAATCAGAAACCACAGAATATTCGACGCTTCAGGTTCCACATCAGCACAGCCCTAACTAGCCCACTTGCAGATGAAACTGGGATGAAACGCACCTTTTCAAGCCAAGAGCTCACTGGGCTAAATGGGCCCAGGCCTGGTCTACTGAACAGGATCTAGTACATGATCACCTGTGAGGGTAATCAGCTGGCTGACTGTCAAGCCATAAAGGTGGCACTTTATGAAACCCCTGCAGATGCCTTTGATCTGTACACATCCTGTTGAATAGGCAAAACCACAATATTATGAGAAAGAATTAGAAAGATATAAAAAAGAGAAGTGAAGATTACTGATAAAGCATGGTTACAGTCCAAGGATGGACGATTAATAATTCCAAAAACTGCTAAATGGAAAATTCTTAAGGGTTTACACTAGAGTTTTCCTAAGGCCTTGGAATTGACCAACTATGTAACTCAGCTCTCAGCTTTTCAACAGACATTTAAAAAATACTGTGAGGTGACTCCTGACCCAGCCTCTGAGTCAAGCATACCATTGTTCCAGCTAGGAACCAAGGTCCTGATAAAGACTTTGGGATTGGGGCGGGGGTCAGGGTGGGGCACGGATCACTCAAGCCCCTCTGGGAAGGCCTTTACTAGGTTATTCTTTCTTCTCTCACAGCTGTCAAAGTGCAAAGAATTGATTCGTGGATGCACCACACTAGAGTTAAGAGGTGGCACCCATACCAGAACTAAGTGATGTTATTTTATGCCTTTACTTTCTATGCTCTTTCTTAGTACTCTTCGGATGGGCCTGATAATCTATATGCGCCTGCTTATGTTGACTCCGAAAGTCCTGAGTCTGCCATTTGATCCTTAAGATAATGCCTTCCTTTCCTGGGCTCATTCCTATGCTGCATTCCACAGCAGGTCTAGCTGTTGGGTCTGCAGAGTGCTCCCCTCTTCATCAGTGGAAGGCTTCCCATGGTAGGCATCTCCACCTCAAGCAAAAGACTTTCTCCAAGTTTGTGAATACCTTCGACAACAACAACCATATGTGATGCCTCTTCTTAATCTGATGACATTTAACATTTGAACCTCATCTACGGACATAATGTGACTTTTAACTTTGCTGATGGTTCTGTTTTTGCTGTTTGCTCCCTGCATCTATAACTGTGTAATGAGATTTGTTTCTAGCTGCATGAAGGCTTTTAAGTTACAAATGGTTGCTCAAACTCCTGCAACTGCAGCAGATTCCTGCAACTACTACTTGGGCCCCTGGATCACAAACCCTCAATATGAGGGTTAGCACAATATGTTGACTCTCTAATTTAGGGATGAAGCTCCTTATCAGCTTGGAAGCAATTATGTAATGAAAACAATGCCCCTTTCCCTAAGCAAGATAATTCTCCTAGAAGAAAAAACAGGAAGACTAGGGGTCCCCAAATGGAGGAAATGGGCTGCAAGTGTCAGATACTTTTTACCTCTCTATTAAGTACCAGGAGGAAACAAACTACAGGTGTCATATTTTTTTCCCTTCTCTATACAAAATTAAAAGGTTTCTTTTGAAATTCTATGTTGCCATGACAATAACTGGTTCCACATGAACTTTCCTAACTTTGAGCTAACTAAAGGGTATTACTTATGGAAATATTTTCCTTAAGCTATGTTAATGAACTATGTATTTATTCTCCATTCTGTCTGTCTTCACATGGACATCACCAGATGGTCAATACTGAAATCAGACTGATTATATTTTTTGCAGCCAAAGATGGAGAATCTATATACAGTCAGCAAAATCAAGAGTAGGAGCTGATTGTGGCTCAAATCAGGAACTCCTTATTGCCAAATTCAGACTTAAACTGAATAAAGTACGGAAAACAACTAGACCACTCAGTTCAGTTCAGTTCAGTTCAGCTGCTCAGTCATGTCCGACTCTTTGCAACCCCATGAATCGCAGTACGCCAGGCCTCCCTATCCATCACCAACTCCCGGAGTTCACTCAGACCCACGTCCATCAAGTCAGTGATGCCATCCAGCCATCTCATCCTCTGTCGTCCCCTTCTTCTCCTGTCCCCAATCCCTCCCAGCATCAGAGTCTTTTCCAATGAGTCAACTCTTTGCATGAGGTGGCCAAAGTACTGGAGTTTCAGCTTTAGCATCATTCCTTCCAAAGAAATCCCAGGGCTGATCTCCTTCAGAATGGACTGGTTGGATCTCCTTGCAGTCCAAGGGACTCTCAAGAGTCTTCTCCAACACCACAGTTCAAAAGCATCTATTCTTCAGCGCTCAGCCTTCTTCACAGTCCAACTCTAACATCCATACATGACCACTGGAAAAACCATAGCCTTGACTAGATGGAACTTTGCTGGCAAAGTAATGTCTCTGCTTTTGAATATGCTATCTAGGTTGGTCATAACTTTCCTTCCAAGGAGTAAGCATCTTTTAATTTCATGGCTGCAGTCACCATCTGCAGTGATTTTGGAGCCCCAAAACATAAAGTCTGACACTGTTTCCACTGTTTCCCCATCTATTTCCCATGAAGTGATGGGACCAGATGACATGATCTTTGTTTTCTGAATGTTGAGCTTTAAGCCAACTTTTTCACTCTCCACTTTCACTTTCATCAAGAGGCTTTTTAGTTCCTCTTCATCTTCTGCCATAAGGGTGGTGTCATCTGCATATCTGAGGTTACTGATATTTCTCCTGGCAATCTTGATTCCAGCTTGTGTTTCTTCCAGACCACTCAGGTATGACCTAAATCAAATCCCTTACAACTACACAGTGGAAGTAACAAACAGATTCAAGGGACTAAATCTGATGGACAGAGTCCCTGAAGAACTATGGACAGAGGTTCATTTCATTGCACAGGAGGCAGTGATCAAGACCATCCCCAAGAAAAAGAAATGCAAAAAGGCAAAATGGTTGGCTGAGAAGGCCTTACAAATAGCTGTGGAAAGACCAGAAGTGAAAGGCAAAGGAGAAAAGTA
The DNA here is from genome assembly GCA_935064755.1 of Tragelaphus eurycerus. NCBI lineage: Eukaryota > Metazoa > Chordata > Mammalia > Artiodactyla > Bovidae > Tragelaphus > Tragelaphus eurycerus. The sequence continues at coordinate 1,641,059 of CAKXYN010000205.1, read as the reverse complement.
AAGATATACTCATTTAGATGAAGATTTCCAAAGAATAGCAAGGAGAGGTAAGAAAGCCTTCCTCAGTGATCAGTGCAAAGAAATAGAGGAAAACAATAAAATGGGAAAGACTAGAGACCTATTCAAGAAAATTAGAGATACCAAGGGAACATTTCTTGCAAAGATGAACACAATAAAGAACAAAAATGTATGGACTTAACAGAAACAGAAGATATTAAGAAGAGGTGGCAAGAATACACAGAAGAACTATATAAAAGAGATCTTCATGACCCAGATCCTCACAATGGTGTGATCATTCACCTAGAGCCAGACATCCTGGAATTCAAAGTCAAGGGGGCCTTAGGAAGCATCACTACGAACAAAGCTAGTGGAGGTGATGGAATTCCAGTTGAGCTATTTCAAAGCCTGAAACATGATGCTGTGAAAGTGCTGCACTCAATATGCCAGCAAATCTGGACAACTCAGCAGTGGCCACAGGACTGGAAAAGGTCAGTTTTCATTCCAATCCTAAAGAAAGGCAATGCCAAAGAATGCTCAAACTACCACACAATTGCACTCATCTCACATGCTAGCAAAGTAATGCTCAAAATTCTCCAAGCTAGGCTTCAACAGTATGAGAAGTGTGAACTTAAGCTGCATTTAGAAAAGGCATGGGAACTAGAGATCAAATTGGCAATATTCGTTGGATCATCAAAAAAGTGAAAGAGTTCCAAAAAAACATCGGCTTTATTGACTATGCCAAAGCGTTTTACTGTGTGGATCCCAACAAACACTGGAAAATTCTTCAAGAGATGAGAATACCAGACCACCTGACCTGCTTCTTGAGAAATCTGTATGTAGGTCAAGAAGCAACTGTTAAAACTGGGCATGGAACAACAGACTGGTTCCAAATCAGAAAAGGAGTATGTCAAGGCTGCATATTGTCACCCTGCTTATTTAACTTACATGCGGAGTACATCATGAGAAATGCTGGACTGGGTGAAGCACAAGCTGGAATCAAGATTGCCATGAGAAATATCAAAAATCTCAGATATGTAGATAACACCACCCTGATGGCAGAAAGTAAAGAGAAACTAAAAAGCCTCTTGATGAAAGTGAAAGAAGAGAGTGAAAAAGTTGGCTTCAAACTCAACATTCAGAAAATTAACATCATGGCATCTCGTCCCATCACTTCATGGGAAATAAATGGGGAAATGGTGACAGACTTTTCTTGGGAGGGGCCCAAAATAACTGCAGATGGTGATTGCAGCCATCAAATTAAAAGACACTTGCTTCTTGGAAGAAAAGTTATTACCAACCTAGACAGCTTATAAAAAACCAGAGACATTACTTTGCCAGCAAAGGTCCATCTAGTCAAAGCTATGTTTTTTCCAATAGTCATGTATGGATGTGAGAGTTGGACTGTAAGGAAAGCTGAGCCCCAAAGAATTGATGCTTTTAAATTGTACTGTTGGAGAAGACCCTTGAGAGTCCCTTAGACAGTAAGGAGATCAAACCAGTCCATCCTAAAGGAAATTAGGCCTGAATATTCATTGCAAGGACTGATGCTGAAGCTGAAACTCCAATACTTTGGCCACCTGAAGCAAAGCACTGACTCATTTGAAAAGACCCTAAAGCTGGGAAAGATTGAAGTTAGGAGAAGAAGGGGACAACAGAGGATGAAATGGTTGGATGACATCACTGACTCAATGGACATGAGTTTGAGTAAACTCCAGGAGTTGGTCATGGACAGGGAGGCCTGGCGTGCTGCAGTCCATTGGGTCGTAAAGACTTGGACATGCCTGTGTCTGAACTGAGTGAACTGAAGTGTCTTTAAGTCAGTTCCTCCTAAGATTCAGAACCTATAATGGCTCAGCAAATGAGTATGTTTTACTCATATAATAGTTCTCCTAATCTAAATTAGGAAAAGGAAATGGCAACCCACTCCAGTATTCTTGCCTAGAGAATCCTGTGGACAGAGGAGCCTGGGGGGCTGCTGTCCATAGGGTCGCACAGAGTCAGACACTTCTGAAGTGACTTAGCATGCATACATGCATGTAATCTACATTAATAAGACTATGTATTTCCTTAGAAACCTGCCTTTCTTCAAAATTCATGACAATCCTTTTATGGCCCATGCTGACTCACATTGTGCCAAGGTTCCTTCAAGGTGCAAGTTGTGGGTGAGGGGCCTGGTGGTGTTCTCTGAGTTTTGAGATATTTCCTTTTCTCTAATTAGCAGCCTGCTATTAGATATATAATTTCCTGCTAAAGACTAGAAGGGGGGCACTCTTTCTACTCAATTTTGATGTCTATGTCAGAAGTTTTGCTCTCTCTTTTATACTTTAATAAAACTTTATCACAGAAAAACTCTGAGCGATTAAGCTTCATCACCTAGCCTGGACTGAATTCCTCTCCTCTGGAAGGCCAAGAATCCTGGTGTCTTTCACGACTCAGCAACAGCATTTCACACCATAGTGCCAGAGGAGCCACTGGCTACTACACTGAGGCAGCCTTGGTATGTCAACCAATGCCAATATCTACCACAACCACAGGGCTCAAAAGCAGCTACTTCACTGCCAAGGTGGTGAACACCTGAGTGCCATCTGGGCTGTTTGGCTGGCTCCATCCTAGGAACTCATGCACTTGGCAAATTACAGACCCAAGGACCACAGGAGGGCCAAGGGGCATATGCACACACCTCACTACCGCCGACAGAGCTGGTTCCTTGGCCTTTGTTACTGCAATTCTTCAAGGCACCAAAGATAAGCTTGTAGAGTCCTTTTTCTAGCAGCAGGCCACCAAGGCCAAAAAAGGTCCCTATCACTGAGCATCCCAGCACCAGCAATGCCCTCTCCTCTGTACCCAGCCTAGGGCAGCTCCAAAAGGATCACAGTATGTATCATTGAAAAAACACGTGAGTGCCTGCAGCCTCAGGGGAGAAAGCTTCCCAAGAAATCACACTGCACCTTTCCTCACCTGCACAACCATTCTGCTCTAGGCCTCAGGGCAACAGCAGGAGGAATGCAGGCCTAGAACCACAGCACAGTCCACGGCAGCCTCCAAGACTCAAGGACTGTGACAGCAGTTGCAATACAGGAAATGCCAAGGGCAGAAACGAGGCCTATTGCCTTTCGTCCCTGCCACTATTCCCCTAGGTCCCTGCAACCGCTGCAGCCCACAGGGCACCCAGAAATCTCACTGACCCAAGAGCCACAATGGCGAAGGCCTCAGATCTGACCTGGGGCTCCAATCACAAACCACAGAAGCTTCCTTGATTCGGATTTCATATCACCACTGCCCCGATGAGCACACTCGCAGCATGAACTAGGGGGAAACGAACCTTTTTGAGTGAAGAGCTCGAGAGCTCAGCCAGGATCTACTGTGACTCCTACCATCACTGGACAAGCCACATGCCTCTATGCTCCTCAGTGCCCTGCACCACGGACCTCGCATTCCAAGAGCCACTCCAACATCTGTACACGGCCCACCCTCAGACGGGAGCCTCGCAAATAGTAGTGACCTGGATCCTCCATGCGTGTCTATGACACAGTCAGAGATGCCCTCACTGCTAACCAGGTCTGTCCTTAATCCCAAGGGAGGCAATGTGCGGGACCTCAGTTTCGATGAGGAGACGGTAGTGAGTTCTCACTCATTTTGTTCAGATTTTCCAAGGAATGCATGTGAGGCTGTCATCATCGATCCGAGCACGTGCTGGCTCGCTGCCCACCTCCGCGGGTCAGGCAGCACTGCTCCTGGGAGGAGCCAGTGACCTGGGAGTCCTCCAGCATCCGGGGGAACTCAGAGCCCCCAGGGTTCTCAGCAAGAGGAACAGTCCCTCCATACGTACAGGCACTCAGGCAGTCCCAAGAAAGCCGAAATCTATGACACATCTTGGGGCAGGGGGAAGGCGTACCGTGCTCAGTGATCCAAAAAGCAGTGGTAGCAACCTGGGCCTGCCACACTTCTCACTGGACTCCCCAGCACCTTGAGTCACCATCTCATGAGCGGGGCTCCGTTTTCTGAGTGACGGACACTCACACTTGGAAACTTCACCTGACAAGGGGACAGAAAGCACAGGCAAGCTTCAGATGTGTACCCAGCTTCTCGCTAAGCAATATCGATACCCATGGTTCCCTGAGGGAAGGCCTTTTCTGCTTCCCAACTGTAGTATTCTTTATGTACAACTGGATACCTATGTGTTGGCACGAGTGTACAAAGTTAGGTTCATGTGACCGTGGATGTCTGTCTGCGTGTGCAAGCATGTGGGGAGACTAGATGTGGGTCTGAGTACTCGTGTTCTAGTGTACCAACAAGGACATGCTCCCAGGATTCTGGGTCCCTCTGGAACTCTTTCCGTGTATTTCCGTGTCTCAAAGCCCCTGTGCAAAGGCCTTGGTGTCTGAACACACACATCTTCTCCATGGAGACCTGAACTCCCACCCTCCCACAAAACACCATGCAAAATTACACTGAGGGGTTGACACAGGCTTTGGGCTCCCGATCTACATGACCCATGCCGTCTGACCAAAGCACAGGAACCTGACCACCTAAGGTCCCCTTGCGGAGCATCTGTGTCAATGTCCCATACGCTGAGACTACCCCAGCTACTATTACAGCTCAGGTGTCCTTGCCACAAGTCCCACCTCCTCCCCAAACAACGATACTTTCTGGAGAAGGCCTACAATGTGGTTAACTTGGCCTTGGGCCAGATACACCCCACCATACCCTCACAGAGCAAAAGAATACAGGGCATGTGCCTCTTCCTGTGCAATTAGTCCAGTCAATCTCTGGGGCTCTGCTGGAAAGTGCAAGACAAGAGGTGATCATCCTCAGGCACCAGGATCCAGGGGTCACTCCCACAGAAATGGGGCCCCTTTCCTGGCCCTGGGCACCAACCACACCCTAGAGAAAGTTCCCATAACGCAAGACTTGGTCTAAATTGAACTCTTCCTGCCCCAAAGGGTGACTCACCCAAATCAGAAGCCTCCAGGGGCTCTACTCACACAGGGACAATCAGCACTCAGCAAGACCCACAGGAAGAAGGTGGGTTTGATTATGGCAACACCATGCCATTCCGCCTGGCAGCTCATCTCCACCACTCAAGACCACCAAGCGCTCACAGATCACTAAGGCTGCTTCCAGGAAGACTCCAGAAAAACAGGCAGGGGAAGTACCTTGGATTTGCCAGGTTTCCCACCATCATGTCAGGGGAACCAATGGATACTACATCGAAGCAGCCTTGGTATGCCAACCAATGCCGGATTTCTACCACAACCATGGTCTTCCAAGGTTGATATGTCACTGCCAGGGTGGTGAACACCTGGGTGGGATCCAGGCCATCTTGTTGGCCCCATTCTTCAGGAACTCATACACCTTGCAAATTCCAGTCCCAAGGGCTAAAGCGGGGACCAAGGAGCATGTGCACATACCTTATTACCACCCAGAAGGTTGGCTCCTAGGCCTCATTATTGCAATTCTTCAAGGCACCAAAGATACAGTTTGAAAAACCTTTTTCTGGCATCAGGCCAGCAAGACCACAAAGGTCACTATCACCGAGCCTCCCAAGCACCAGCAATGCCCTGTCCTCTGTACCCAGCCATGAGCAGCTCCAAAAGGACCACAGTACATATTATTGCAAACACAAAAACAGTGCCTGAATCTGGCAGTGTTTGTCCCAGGAAATCACATTGCACCTTTCCTCACCTGCACAACTATTCTGCTCTAGGCCTCTGGCCAACCCATAGGAGGAATGTATGGCTAGGATCACCTCACAGTCCACAGTGTCCTGCAAGGCTCAACATTGTGACAGGAGTTGCAATACAGGAACTGTCAAGAACAGAAACTAGGCCTATTTCCTTTCGCCCCTGCCAACATTCCACTAGGTCCCTGCAACCGCTATAGTACACAGGCCGCTCGGGAATCTCACCAACCCAAAGGGCTGCAATGGCGAGGGCCTCAGATCTGACCTGGGGCTCCAATCAGAAATCACAGAAGTTTCCTCGCTTTAGCTTCCATATCAGCAGAGCCCGAACTAGTGCACACATAGCAGGAACCAGGACGAAATGTGCCTTTTCAAGTCAAGAACTCAACGGGCCTAGGCCAGGCTCTACTGCGACTCCTATCGACATTGGACAAGCCTCTTCTGCTCCTCAGTGGCATTCACCATGCAGCTCTCATTCCAAGAAGACTGCTAAAACATCTGTACATGCCCACACTCTGACAGGAGCCTCACAAGTGGTGGTGACCCCAGTGCTCTATGCATGTGTATGACACAATTGAAGCTGCCCACGCTTCTAACTAGTCCTGCCCTTAGCCCCAGAGGAGACAACGTGCTAGACCTTGTTTTGATGAGGAGATGATATCAATTTCTCACTCATTTTGTTCAGATTTTCCAGGGAACGCATATGAGGGTGCCATCATCAATCCAAGCACCTACTGGTCCGCTGTACACTTTAGCCAGGAAGGAAGGCCAGCCCCCAGAAGAAACAAGTGACCTGGAAGTCCCCCAGCAGCTGGGGGAACTCAGAGCTCCTAGGCTTCTCAGTAAGAAGAACAATCCATCTAAACTTACAGCTACTTAGGCAGTCCCAGGAAACCATAAATCCATGACACATCTTGGGGCAGCTGAAGGCATTCCATGTTAAGTGATCCAAAAAGTAGAGGTAGCAACCTGGGCCCTCCACACTTCTTCCTGGACTCCTTTGCACCTTGAATCACCACCTCACAGGCAGGGTTTTGTATCCTGGGTGACGGGCAGTCATACCTGGCAACGTCACCTGACAAGGGGACAGAAAGCACAGGCAGGCTTCAGATGTGTTCCCTCATTCTCACTGAACAATACTGATGCCCATGGTTCTCTGGGAGAAGTTCTGGATCTGAGCCCCAACTGTCTTGATCCCTTACATATGACTGGATACCTATCTGTCACCAGGAGTGTAGGAAATTAGTTTCAAGTGCCTGCGGGTGTCTGTCTCTCTGAAAGCCATGTGTGGCCAGGGGATTCAATGTGGGGCTGAGTGCATGTGTTCTGGTCTACCAAAAAAGATATACTCTCAGGATTCTGGGTGTGCCTCTGGAACTCCTGGGGGTCTGTGTGTGTCAGAGCCCCTTTACAAAGGCCTCAGTGCCTGAACAGGCATGACTTCTCCACAGAGCCCTGACCTCCTGTCATCACACAAAATGGCAGATGAAGCATGCCACCTTCAACAAGCCCCATGCAACATTCATCCAGAGGGCCTGCTGAAATAGGCTCTGGGCTCCTGATCCCCATGACACCCACCCTCTGATCAAAGCACATGGACCTAACCACTCAAGGTCGCCCTGCAGAGCATCTGTGTGACTGCCACCTACCCTGAGACCATGCCAGCTTCTACTACAGCTCAGGTGTCCTTGCCCACAAGTCCCCCTTCCTTCAGGAACAAGGGTACTTTCCCCGAGAAGCTTCAGGTGGCTCACTGTACACCTCAGGAGGGCAGGCAGCACAGCTCCCAGGAGGAGCCAGTGAGCCTGGGAGTCCTCTAGCAGCTAGGCGATTCAAAGCCCCCAGGCTTCTCGGTAAGAGGATCAGTCCATCAACACTTAGAGCTACTCAGGCAATCCCATGGAACCCACGGAACCCTTAATCCAAATGGGGGAAGGTGTAGCCTCCACAGTGATCGAAAAAGCTGTGGCAACAACTTGGGCCTGCCACACTTCTGATAAGACTCCCTTGCACCTTGAGTCAATGCATACCATACCACACATGGCCTCTTTTCCTGGGTGGTGGACAGTCATACCCGGCAATTGTTCCTGAAAACTGAAAAGCACAGGCATGCTTCAGATGTGCATCCCGTTTTCTCTGAATAACATCCACGCTGATAGTTCCCTGGTTGAAGGTCTTCATTTGCTTTCTAACTGCCTCAATCCCTTATATACCAGTGGATACATATGCGTCAGCAGACTGTAGGAAGTTAGGATATATTATGTGTGTGTCTGTTTGGCTGAGTGTTTGTGGTGAATGGCTTGATGTTGGGCTGAGTGTGTGTTCCAGTGTACAAAGATGAGCTTTCAGGATTCTGGGCATGCATCTGAACTCCTGGTTGTCTCCTTGTAAAGGCTGAGCCCCTTTGTAAAGGCCTCATTGCCTGAAAAGGTATGCCTTCTCCACAGAGCCCTGATGTCTAGCCTTCCCATAATACAGCAGATCACACCTGACTCCTTCCATAAGCCCCATGCAAACTTTCACCCTGAGGGGCTGATCACATAGGGCATGCGCTCCTGATTTCCAAAACCCACACCCTCTGACCAAAGCACAGGAACCTGACTGCTCAAAATCAGTAAGTGGAGCCTCTGTGGAACTGCCACGTATAGTGAGGCCATGCCAGTACTACTACAATTAGTTGTCCTTTCTCACAAGTCCCAGCTCCTCAAGGTACAAGTTTCCTGAGAAGACAGACAATTCCATGAACTTGGCCCCGGAGCAGAAAAGGCCCACCACACCCTCAAAATGCTAAAATAACTCAGGGCATGAAACGTGTCTGGCTGACTGTGTCCAATCACTCTCCAGTGCTCCGTTGGAAAGTGAAGATGGGAGGTGGTCATTCTCAGGTATCAGGGTTCAGGGGTCACTCTCATAGAAACTGGGACCCTTTAGCCATTAAATTATGCTCAAATCCATATCCCGCAGGGCCCTGGGTACCGACCACACCTGAGGAAAAGCTCCCCTAGTCCAGGGCCTGGTCCAACCTCAACTTCTCCTGCCCCCAGGGCTTCTCAACTCCATCAGAAGCCTCAAGGTGCCCTGCTCAAACAGGGGACAATCAGCACCCAGAAAGACCCACAGAAGTAAGAAGGCCTTGATTAGCTGACCCACACGATTCTGCCCAGCACCTCTTCTCCACCACAGCAAAACTACCAAGTCCACCCAGGACACCAAGGCTGCTTCCAATACCTGAGAAGAACTGTCAGAAGAGCTCTTCTGTGCAAGGTTTCCCGAAACCGTGCCAGGGCAGCCACTGGCTATACCATGGAGGCAGGCTTGGCATGCCAAACAAGGCCCAACCTCTACCACAACCACTGCCTCAGTGGATGATACTTCTCTGCAGGGTGGAAAACACCTGAGTCTCACCCAGACTGTCCATCTTGCCCCATCCCTTAGGAATTCTTACACCTTGAAAATTCCCTGCCCAAGAGCCAAAGTGACCAATAGGCATGTGCAAAGACCTCAGTTCTACCCAGACTGGTTGGCAGGCAGGCTTCAGTACATGGAACTCTTCAAGGCCCCTGCAAGATAACCTTGAGTATCCTTCTTCAGGTATCAGGCCACCAAGGCCACAAAAGTCTCCTGAGGACCAGCGGGCCCTTTATTTTGCAGGGAGCCAAGGACACCTTCAAGGGGACCAAGGTATCCTTGGAAACAAAAAGACAGTGCCTGCAGCCTCAGGGCGACAGTTCATCCCAGGAAATCACACTGCAACTTTCCTCACCTGCTGTACGCTTTTCCTAGGTACTCTGGCTAACCCACAGGAGGAATGCAGAGCTGGTACCTCATCACACTCCACGGTGGCCTCCACAAATCAAGCACTGTGCCAAGAGATGCAATACAGGAGTTGCCAACTGCAGAAATAAGGCCTATTGTCTTTCATCAATGCCACTGGTCCACCAGGTTGCTGTAACTGCTGCAGCCAACTACACCCTCAAGGATCCTACCACGCCCTCAAGAATCTTAAAAACCCAAAGGGCCGCAATGGTGAGGGCCTCAGATCTGGCCTGGGGCTGCAATCAAGAAACCACTGTAGCTTCCTTGCTTTGGCTTCCACATCAGCACAGCCCCAACTACTGCACTCGCAGCACGAACTGGGGCAAAACACACCTGTTCTAGCCAAGAGTTCAATGGGCCTAGGGCAGGATCTACTGCAACTCCTACTGCCAGTTGCCAAGCTGGCAGCCTCCTCTGCCCCTCAGTCATTACCAAGGACCTGGCACTCTGAAGTCCACTCAAATGCCTGTCCACAGCCCACCCTCAGATGGGAGCCTCACAAATTGTGGTGACCGGGGTGCTGTGTGCATGTGTGTGACACAGATGTAGCTGGCCCTCATGCTAACTAGCCCCTCCCTTAGCCCTATGGGCAGCAACGTGCTGGACCTCAGTTTCGATGAGGAGATGGTAGTGAGTTCTCACTCATTTTGTTCAGATTTTCCAAGGAATGCATGTGAGGGTGTCATCATCTATCCGAGCACATGCTGACTCGCTGCCCACCTCCGCAGGGCAGGCAGCACTGCTCCCAGGAGGAGCCAGTGACCTGGGAGTCCCCCAGGCTTCTCAGCAAGAGGTACAGTCCCCCCATACTTACAGCCACTCAGGTAGTTCCAGGAAAGCCGAAATCCATGACACGTCTTGGGGCAGGGGAAGGCGTACCCTGCTCGGTGATCCAAAAAGAACTAGCAGCAACCTGGGCCCGCCACACTTCTCGCTGGACTCCCTTGCACCTGGAGTCACCGCCTTATGGGCGGGGCTTCGTCTCCTGGGTGACAGACAGTCATGCCTGGCAACTTCACCTGTCAAGGGGACAGAAAACACAGGCAGGCTTCACATGTGTACCCGATCTCTCACTGGGCAACATCGATGCACTTGCTTCATGGGAGGGAAGGCCTGTATCTGCTACCCAACTGTATTGATCCCTTACATACGGCTCGATATGTATCTGTCAATACAGTGCAGGAAAGTAGGTTCAAGTACCTGTGGGTGTCTGACTGAGCATGCATGGCTGGTGGGGGATTTGATGTGGGGCTGAGTGTCCTCTGGAACTCCTTTTGGGTATCTCTGTGTCTCAGGGTCCCCATGCAAAGGCCCTGGTATCTGAATACACGTGCCATCTCCAAGGAGTCCTACTGTTGTTGTCCCCTGGCTTCAGTCCACCAGGCCTCTGCAATCCACCAGGCACTTAGGACTCTCACCAAATCAAAGGGCTGCAATGGCGGGGTCCTCAGATAGGGCCTGGGGTCCCAACTAGAAACCACGGAAGCTTCCTCACTTCGGCCTCGACATCAGTACAGCCCCAACTATGGCACTCAGAGCAGAAACTACATCAAAACTACACCTACCCAAACCAGATCCCACCTGCGTGGCTGGGATCTATTCTGACTCCTACTACCTGCAGACTCGCTCAGTCATGTCCGAATCTTTGTGACCCCATAAAATGCTATTTACTAGGTTTCCCTGTCCTTTCATCATCTCCTGTAGTTTTCTCAAATCCTTGTCCATTGAGATAGTGATGCCATCCAACCATCTCATCATCTTTTGTCCCCTTCTCCTCCTGCCTTCAATGTTTCCCAGAACAGGGTCTATTCCATTGTGTCAGCTCTTCTCATTAGGTGGCCAAATTACTGGAGCTTCAGCTTTGGCATCAGACCTTCCAGTGAATACTCAGGATTGATTTCCTTTAAGATTCACTGGTTTTTCCATGTATTCTGAGACACTCTCATGAGTACTTTCAGATACCATGGTATAAAAGCATCAACTCTTCAATGCTCAGCCTTCTTTATGGTCCTAATCTCACATCCATACACGACTACTAGAAAAACTATCGCTTTGAGTATATGGACCTTTGTCAGCAAATGATGTCTCTAACCATTAGTATGCTGTCCAATTTTGTCATAGCTTTTCTTCCAAGGAGCAAGCATCTTGTAATTCCATGGCTTCAGTCACCAGCCACAGTGATTTGGAGCCCAAGAAAGTGAAGTCTGTCACTGTTTTACTGTGCACAGTACCAAAGCTAGACCCAGTTTTCCCCATAGACCAGTTTTCCCCATAGTTAGTCCCACCCATCAGGAAGCTTCCACAAGCTGTTTACCTTCATCCATCATAGAGCAGATAGAAAGAAAACCATAATCACATAAAACTAACCAAATTGATCACATGTATCACAGTCTTGTCTAATTCACTTAAACTATGAGCCATGCCTTGTAGGGCCACCCAAGATGGATGGGTCATGGTGGCCAGTTCTGACAAAATGTGGTCAACTGGGGAAAAAAATTATAAACTGCTTTAGCTTCTTGTGTTTAGAATCCAGTGAACAATATGAAAAGAGGAGGAAAAGGTATGACACTGAAAGATAAACTTCCCAAGTCGGTAGGTGCCCAATATGCTACTGTAGAAGAGTGGAGAAATAGCTCCAAAGGAATGAAGAGGCTGACCCACAATGGAAAAATCTAATTGTGGATGCGTCTGGTAGTGAAAGTAAAGTCCAATGCTGTAAAGAACAATATTACAGAGGAATCTGGAATGTTAGATCCACAAATAAAAGTAAATTAGAATTAGTCAAACAGGAGATAGTTAAGAATAAACATTGACATTTTAGGAATCAGTGAACTAAAATGGATGGGAATGGGTGAATAATACAGATGACCATTATATCTACTACTCTGGGCAAAAATCCCTTAGAAGAAATGGAATAGCCCTCATGGTCAATAAAAGAATTCAAAATGCAGTTCATGGGTGCAATCTCAAAAACAACACAATGATCTCAGTTCATTTCTAAGGCAAACCATTCAATAGCACACTAATCCAAGTCTATGCCTCAATCACAAATGCCAAGGAAGATGAAGTTGAATGGTTCTATGAAGACTCAAAACACCTTCTAGAACTAAAAGGACACCAAAAAAGATGTCCTTTTCATCATAGGGGACTGGAGTGCAAAAGGAGGAAGTCAAGAGACACCTGTAGTAACAGGCAAGTTTGGTCTTGTAGTACAAAATGAAGCAGGGCAAAAGCTCACAGAGTTTTGCCAAGAGAACACAATGCTCATAGCAAACACCCTCTTGCAGTAACACAAGAGAAGACTCTACACATGGACAACTCCAGACTGTCAGATCTGAAATAAGACTGATTTCATTCTTTGCAGACGAAGTTGGAGAAGCTCTAGGCAGTCAGCAAAAACAAGACCAGGAGCTGACTGTGACAGAAAATGAACTCAATAAAAAAAAAAAGAAAGAAAGAAAGAAAATGAACTCATTGCAAACTTTAGACTTAACTGAAGAATGTAGAGAAAACCACTAGGCCATTCAGGTATGACCTAAATCAAGTATCTCATGATTATACAATGGAAGTGACAAATAGATTCAAGGGATTAGATCTGATAGACAGAGTGCGTGAAGAATTATGGACAGAATTGATGCTTTTGAACTGTGGTGTTGGAGAAAACTCTTGAGAGTCTCTTGGACTGCAAGAAAATCAAACCAGTCAGTCCTAAAGGAAATTGGTCCTGAATATTTACTGGAAGAACTGATGCTGAAGTTGAAACTCCAACCCTTTGGCCACCTGACGTGAGTAACTGATTCATTGGAAAATACCCTAATGCTGGGAAAGATTTAAGGCAGGTGGAGAAGGGGACGACGGAGGATGAGATGGTTGGATGGCATAACCGACTCTATGGATATGAGTTTGAGTAAGCTCCAGAAGTTGGTGATGGACAGAGAAGCCTGGCGTGCTGCAGTCCATGGGGTCACCAAGAATCAGACATGACTGAGTGACTGAACTGAACTGAATCTAATGAAAACACCTTCAATGAACACTACTACAAACAACTTCATCAACAAACATAAGGAACAACAAATATAGGGAAAATGGATTGTCTGACTTCCAAAGTTGCCAAATTATGATATGCATAATGTCCAATTTTCAATATAAAAGTACTAGAATACTGGACATTCAAAGAAACATGCATATCTCTCACAAAGAAGGAAAAATTAAGAGCAAGCAATAGAAACTCAAAGTCAAGACACTGGACTTAACATAGAAATATTTTAAATTGGTTACTTTAAATATGCTGCAAAAGGTAATGGAAAGTAGTTTTAAGAACCAGATGATTCCCACAAACACTATCTCATGAAATAGGTACATCAATCAAGGGACAAAAAATTTTCAAACAAAATCAAGTAGAAATTCTGGACTTGAAAGCATAATTACAAGTATTAAAAAACTCACAAAAAGGCCTCCATGACAAATCTGAACTGACAAAAAAAAAAAAAAAACAACTAAAAAATATATTCGTTCAAATTATCCAGGTATAGGAAGAGAAACGGAGAAGGCAATGGCACCCCACTCCAGTACTCTTGCCAGGAAAATCCCATGGGCGGAGGAGCCTGGTAGACTGCAGTCCGTGGGGTCGCTAGGAGTTGGATACGCCTGTATGATTTTCAAGTAGACAACCTGAGCGACTTCACTTTCACTTTTCACTTTCATGTATTGGAGAAGGAAATGGCAACCCACTCCAGTGTTCTTGCCTGGAGAATCCCAGGGATGGGGGAGCCTGGTGGGCTGCCATCTCTGGAGTCGCACAGAGTCGGACATGACTGAAGTGACTTAGCAGCAGTAGCAACAGGAAGAGAAAATTTATTTTTTAATAGACACAGCCTAAAAGTAATATGAGGCCAGTGTACTAACATACACATAGCAAGAGTCAGAGAAAAAGAAAGGAATGAGCAGAAACTATAAAGATACACAGATATATAGAACAGTCTTTTGGACTATGTGGGAGAGGGAGAAGGTGGGATGATTTGGGAGAATGGCATTGAAACATGTATAATATCATACAAGAAATAAATCACCAGTCCAGGTTCTATGCAGGATACAGGAAGCTTGGGGCTGGTGCACTGGAATAACCCAGAGAGAAGGTACGGGGAGGGAGGTGGGAGGGGGGTTCAGGATGGGGAACATGTGTACACCTGTGGCGGATTCTTGTTGATATATGGCAAAACCAACACAATACTGTAAAGTAATTAGCCTCTAATTAAAATAAATAAATTTAAATTAAAAAAGGAAATGTACATAAACTTAAAAAAGTATTCATCTGATTATAAAAAGTTTTAAAAAAAGAAATAATAGACAAAACTGCCCAAAGTTGATGAAAAATCACAAACTTAAGAAGTCCATATAGGATAAATTCAAACAGACTCATAGTGCAACACATCATTATGAAACTGTTTAAATAGAAAGACAAAACAGGAAGACGCAGACGTGATCACAAAAGTGATTTCTCATCATACCACATGGTTTCAGAAGGCAGTAGGATGGCATTTCCAAAGTTCTGAAACAAAAAGTTATTCAACTGGGAATTCTTGATCTGATAATAATGCTCTAAAAAAATTAAGGAGAAATTAAGACACTCTCAGATTATCAAAGACTGAGAATGTTCTTTAACAGTAAATTTGCCCCATAAGAAATGTCTAAGGGAGTCAATCTTAAATGAATGTACAATATATAATAACTTAAATCTGCATCAAGAAATAAATAGCATCAGTAAAGGCAAATATAAAAGCCAGTATTAATATATCTTTGTAACTCTTTTCCTATATGGTGTTTAAATAAAGGCATAAAACAAAAACCATCTGCAGGTGGTGATGACTGCATAAGTATGAAGACATAATTTGTGACAATGACAACATATAGTGGAAATGGAGCAATGTGGCATCAAAAATTTTATGCATTATTGAAATTAAATTGTTATTAATCATAACTACTTTATTATAAATTAAGAAGTTAATTGTTATCCCCAGGACAACCACTAAGAAAATAACTTTAAAATATATAGTAAAAACAAGGAAATAAAGAATTTAAAATGGTACTCTCAATAATACCTATTTCACAGAAAATATGCAATATTGAAGACAAAAAAAAAAAAAAAAAAACAGAAAAAATGAACAGCAAAATAGCCATTGTCCTCCTTTATCAGTAATTACTTTAAACAGAGATGGTTTAAAATTTGTAAGTGAAAGGCAGAGATTGGCAAAATGGATTAAAAACATGATCCAACTGTATGTTATCTGCAAGAGACATACTTCAGATTCAAAGACACAGATTGGTTAAAATTAAAGCAGGAAATAAATATTTCATATAACATGTAACCAAAAGACAGCTAGAGTGACTATACCAATATCAGACAAAAGTTGTCTTCAAACAAAAATTGTTTCATGGGTCAATTAAACATTGATAAAAGAGTCAAATACATTAAGAAGATAAAGCAATGATAAACATTTACACACCTAACAACAAAGTCCCAAAATATATGAAACAAAATTGCACAGAATTGAAGAAACAGACAACTCTACAATATTTGGATACTTTTAATGTCTTGCTTATAATAAGCAATAGAACAATTAGAAGAACGATCATTATGGAAATAGACTACTTGAACAACCATAAACCAACTACAGTGAACAGAACACTCCACCTAAAATCAAATGATTAGACATTTTTCTCAAATGCATAAGGAACATACTCCATAAAAGACCAGATATAACACCAAAAATAAGTTTAAATAAATTTTAAAACACTGAAATTGTATAGACTATGTTCACTGATCACAACAGAATTAAACTAGAAATCAGTAACGGAAAGAAATTTAGATGATTTCACACATAAGTAGAAATTAAGAAACAAGTTCCTAATAAAAATGAATCAAGTAGGACATTCTCGGGGAAAATTATTAAATTATTTGAGAAGAATGAAAATTAACAGACAACATTCCAAAATTTATGAGGTGCCAAAAGCAGTACTTGAGGAGAAAATTTTATAGCTGTTGAGATTTACATTTAAAAAAGAAAGATTTCTAATCAGTAATCTACCTTAAGAAGCTAGAAAAAGAAAAGAAAATCAAACATAAAGCAAGAAAGAAAGAAAAGATTTGTATAAAAAATGATAAAGATTAAAGATTGAAACAAGCAACTGAATAAAAAATAAAAATCAATAAAACCAAAAATCAATTTCTTGAAAAATTCAACAAAACTCAGAATGTTTTAGCTAAACTGACCAGAGGAAATGAATGACCTTGCTAGTTTGTAGAAAAGTGAATACATAAATTACAATGCATAAATAAATAAATATAAAAATAACAAAACAACTATTGCTTTAAAGAATTTGTGAAAAGATATTTGTCAAGAGAAAAACAAAGTTTACTCATTTCAAAAGTATTAAACATCAGGCCATAGTTTAACACAAAACCTGCGTAATCATGCCAAGGAATATAGACTATTTTTCTTAACTGATGGATGTTTCAATTTTAACAAGAAATAATGATTAGTTATTTAATATATGAAATTTTACTACACTTGATTAACCCAACCTAGTATGTTTTGTGAGATTAATGCAATATGGAAAATTGAATTTTTTTTTACAAAAAAAATGAAGCTTTTTATCATTTAAAATCTTCATGGCCTTAGAAAGAGTTCAGAAAGTATAAATTTTTCAGATCGAAAAAGGAAAAATCCTAATTAAAGTCAAATGTGGCTCAGCTGGTAAAGAATGTGCCTGCAGTGTGGGAGACCTGGGTTTGATCCCTGGGTTGGGAAGATCCCCTGGAGAAGGGAAAGGCTACCCACTCCATTATTCTGGCCTGGAGAATTCCATGGACTGTATAGTCCATGGGGTCACAAAGAATCAGACACAATTGAGCACCTTTCACTTTCACCATTTAGAAGAATAGTAATAATAGTAATAATAGTAATGATCTTATGGATCTGACCAAAATTATCTAACAATGATGATTTCAATCATGGGGTCAACATTCTGAAAACACAATATGTTAAGAAAACTCCCAAGCACAGTTTAATTTCACCAAAGGATATTTCACAGCAATAAGAAAATGTGTAAAACAACAATTTTCCAAGATTCTGTATTTGTCAGTTTACCCAAAACTCAGATAAAATAAAACTTAAAATTTAGAAATGAGGCTAGAGGCAATCACTAAAGGAAAGGACACCTCATGAAGATATTATCCAGCAAGGCACTGAACAGATGAACACTTAGACTTGAGGATGTGGCACAGTGCACAAGACATATAAATTTTAAAAGATCCTGGTACAGTTACTCACCCTATTCTCTGAAGTAGAGGCCCTCATTTCAGTCCTTCTACCTCAGAAAAGCGTAGCAGAAAAAAATAAAAACAAACAAAAAGAAAAAAAAAGACACAGTCTCAAAAATATTCAAGAGTAAAAATAACAAAGCACTAATACTGTCAAAATTCATTGTCAAAATTTATTAGTCATGCAATGTTCTCTTCTTCCAGCCCAACCACAAATGATGCTTTCAGTACCCACTACAGTTTCTCAACCCCTTCTTACTTCAACATTTTTCCTCCTCATTACTCAAGAACAAGTCCTTTAAAAAGTTCTATCTACAACTGTGTTCAAAATGAAGCAAGTCTTGGATCACTTAGCACATCTACATGCCTCATAAGAGGCATGAGTATGTAGCATAGGATGACTTGCTCTGGAAGAAAGAAAAGGCATGCTCACAGCAGTGTTATATGTAGTCAAAGCCAGGATCTGAGGTTCTTATTTGTCCGATTAGAGGGGCATTTATCTGGACCTCAGATTGACATCTGGAATGAGTCCCTCAGCATCCTCAGACAGTTTTTCTCATCATCGATCCAGACAAGCACCCTCCCAACAAATAAGCATTTTCATAGCCAGGCTCATTTCCTTCAGGCTTACATACTGTGTTGTTAACAAAAAACAATACATATATGGAATACAATCTGTTTAGTATTTTAACAATAGAACCCTCATAGCACAAAAGGCACACAACCATGGATTTCTCTGTATAAAATTAAAATCTATTGAGAATGTCCAAAACAACTAAGTCAACTAAAATTTCGAGGAGTAGTGAGGTGAAAATGTTAGTTTCCTAGTGGAGTCTGACTCTTTGACACCCCATGGACTGTAGCCCGCTAGGCTCCTCTGTGCGTGGAATTCTCCAAGCAAGAATACTCCAGTAGGTAGTCATTCCCTTCTCCAGGGGATCTTCCTGACCCAGGGGTCAAATCTGTGTTTCCTGAATAGCAGGAAGGTTCTTTCTCATCTGAGCCATAATGGGGTAGCATTTGTAAATGAAGTAGCAAATAAGGTTTGATTATAGTGGAAATATGAGTAGAAATATCTAAATTCTGAAATGCTAGTAACAAAAAGATAAATATTTTGGCACATTTAAATTTCACTAAAAGGTTATTTTCACACATTATAAAATGGTATAAAAAGGTAATCTATCAATGATTCTTAAATGTTAACCAAGTTATTTTCTTTAATAGAGGGAAAATTATTGAAGATTTCATTAACAAAGTAGATATACCTATGGGGAAAAAATGTGCTCCCTGGGCACCTGAAAAAATGAGCTCATAAAACTTGAATTTGTGACATCACTGGCCAGAACACAGACCAAAATTTCAATAGCACCAGAGTAGCTGCTCACCTTTCCTCCCTGAAGTATGATAACTTGTTCTAGCCTTTGACCTGCAGCAAAACATCACATAGGATACAAATCAGATTAGAAAAATGCATGAAATTATTTTAAAAATCAATAGAACAATTGGTTCTATAATAATTATTGTACAGGCATCCTCGCATTTCTAGTCCTCACCAAACAAATCAAAGTTCCTTGCTCCTTTATCAACTTTGTCATTTCATTTCTTCATTTACTTCCTCTCTGAACTCTTCATTCTGCAAATAGTCAATAATCCTCTCTACCACTCTGTATAAATTATAACATAGCAGTTATCTTTTAAACTGAGAAATTCTAAAGTTGTATTACACCAAATAAAGATTTTGTGAAATGCCTTGTGATGGGTCAAATAAAAAGGATGTTTGTTGTGAGACCCATATTCTGGAAATAAGAGACAAGAACTCTGAAAATCTATTACAAACATGTTGAACGAATGGACCAATGGCAAGAATAGAAAAATAGAGGAGACATTTCATAAGATAAATGGAAATTATTTACAAAAAGAATCAAATGGAAAAAGACTTTAGAGAGGGGTAAGATCTAAGTGGAATTAAGATGGAGTAATATTGGCCTGTCTATTCTCAACATGGAATTTAGGAGGAGTACCTCAATAACCAAACAGAGATCTCTGAAGGATAAAGGCTTGCAAGTAAACTGGAGAACTCAAATTGCAAGGTAAAAGGAACTAGACCCTGCTGCTGCTGCTGCTGCTGCCAAGTCGCTTCAGTCGTGTCCAACTCTGTGCGACCCCATAGATGGCAGCCAACCAGGCTACCCTGTCCCTGGGATTCTCCAGGCAAGAAACTAGAGTGGGTTGCCATTTCCTTTTCCAATGAATGAAAGTGAAAAGTAAAAGTCAAGTCGCTCAGTCATGTCCAACTCTTCGCGACCCCATGGACTGCAGCCTACCAAGCTCGTCCATCCATGGGATTTTCCAGGTAAGAGTACTGGAGTGGGGTGCCATTGCCTTCTCCAAACTAGATC
This sequence comes from Tragelaphus eurycerus, assembly GCA_935064755.1. Taxonomy (NCBI): domain Eukaryota; kingdom Metazoa; phylum Chordata; class Mammalia; order Artiodactyla; family Bovidae; genus Tragelaphus; species Tragelaphus eurycerus. Next base: position 1,620,841 of record CAKXYN010000205.1, on the reverse strand, counting down.
CTAGATATTATGTAATGTTTGATTCCATTTAAATGGCATTCTGTAAAAGAAAAAAACCTGTGTGATTGCTCACCTAGAGCCAGACATCCTAGAATGTGAAGTCAAGTGGGTCTTAGAAAGCATCACTATGAACAAAGCTAGTGGAGGTGATGGAATTCCAGTTGAGCTATTTCAATCGTGAAAGATGATGCTTTGAAAGTGCTGCACTCGATATGCCAGCCAATTTGGAAAACGCAGCAGTGGCCACAGGACTGGAAAAGGTCAGTTTTCATTCCAATCCCAAAGAAAGGCAATGCCAAAGAATGCTCAAACTACTGCACAATTGCATTCATCCCACATGCTAGTAAGTAATGTTCAAAATTCTTCAAGCCAGGCTTCAGCAATACATGAACCATGAACTTCCAGATGTTCAAGCTGGTTTTAGAAAAAGCAGAGGAACCAGAGATCAAATTGCCAACATTCAGGGGATCATGGAAAAAACAAGAGAGTTCCAGAAAAACATCTATTTCTGCTTTATTGACTATGCCAAAGCCTTTGACTGTGTGGATCACTATAAACTGTGTAAAATTCTGAGAGAGATGTGAATACCAGACCACCTGACCTGCCTCTGGAGAATGCTGTATGCAGGTCAGGAAGCAACAGTTAGAACTGGACATGGAAAAAAAAAAAGAACTGGACATGGAACAACAGACTGGTTCCAAATAGGAAAAGGAATACATCAAGGCTGTATATTGTCACCCTGCTTATTTAACTTATATGCCAAGTACATCATGAGAAACGCTGGGCTGGAAGAAGCACAAGCTGGAATCAAAATTGCCCGGAGAAATATCAATAACCTCAGATATGCAGATGACACCACCCTTATGGCAGAAAGTGAAGAGGAACTAAAAAGCCTCTTGATGAAAATGAAAGAGGAGAGTGAAAAAGTTGGCTTAAAGCTCAACATTCAGAAAACGAAGATCATGGCATCTGGTCTCATCACTTCATGGGAAATGGGGAAACAGTGTCAGACTTTGTTTTTGGGGGCTCCAAAATCACTGCAGATGGTGACTGCAGCCATGAAATTAAAAGATGCCTACTCCTTGGAAGGAAAGTTATGACCAACCTAGATAGCATATTCAAAAGCAGAGACATTACTTTGTCAACAAAGGTCCATCTAGTCAAGGCTATGGTTTTTCCAGTAGTCATATTATGGATGTGAGTTGGACTGTGAAGAAAGCTGAGTGCCGAAGAATTGATGCTTTTGAACTGTGGTGTTGGAGAAGACTCTTGAGAGTCCCTTGGACTGCAAGGAGATCCAACCAGTCCATTTTAAAGAGATCAGTGCTGGGTGTTCTTTGGAAGGAATGATGCTAACGCTGAAACTCCAGTACTTTGGCCACCTCATGCGAAGAGTTGACTCAATGGAAAAGACTCTGATGCCGGGCAGGATTGGGGGCAGGAGAAGGGGACGACAGAGGAAGAGATGGCTGGATGGCATCACTGACTCAATGGACGTGAGTCTGAGTGAACTCCGGGAGTTGGTGATGTACAGGGAGGCCTGGCGTGCTGCAGTTCATGGGGTCGCAAAGAGCTGGACATGATTGAGTGACTGAACTGAACTGAAAAGACAAAACCTGGTCCCCTGGAGAAGGAAATGGCAACCCACACCATTATTCTTGCCTGAAAAACCCCATGGACAGTGTGAAAAGGCAAAAAGATATGACACCAGGAGATGAGTCCCCCACGTTGGAAGGTATCTAATATGCTACTCGGGAAGAGCACAGGGCAATTACTAACAACTCCAGAAAGAATGAAGCAATTGGGTGAAAGCAGAAATGCTGCTCAGTTGTGGATATATCTGGTGGTCAAAGTAAAATCTGATGCTGTATGCATTACTGCATAGGAACCTGAAATGTTAGGTCCATGGATCAAGGTAAATTAGACATGGTAAAGCAGAAGATGACAAGATTAAACATTGATATCTTTAGGAATCAGTGAATTAAAATGGATGGGAATGGGTAAATTTAATTTAGATGACCATTTTATCTACTGCTGTGGGCAAGAATTCCTTTGAAGAAATGGAGTAGCCCTCAAAGCACACACGTTTCTACAGCCACACAAGAGATGACTCTATATGTGGACATCACCAGATAGTCAATACTGAAATCAGACTAACTATGTTCTTTGCATTCAGAGATGAAAAAGCTCTATACAGTCAGTAAAAACAAGACCTGGAGCTGACTGTGGCTCAGATCATGAGCTCTTTATTGCAAAATTCAGGCTTAAATTGAAGAAAGTAGGGAAAACCACTAGGCCATTAAGGTATGACCTAAATCAAATACCTTATGATTATATAGTGGAGGTGATGAATAGATTCAAGGAATTACATCTGGTAGACAGAGTTCCTGAAGAACTATTCATGCAGGTTCATAACACTATACAGAAGGCAGTTACCAAAGCTGTCCCAAAGAAAAAGATGCAAGAAAGCAAAGTGATTGCCTGAGGAGGCTTTACAAATAGCTAAGGAAATAAAGAGAAGTGAAAGGCAAGGGAGAAAGGGATATACCCAACTAAATGCAGAGTTCAGAGAATAGCAAGGAGAGATAAGAAGACCATCTTAAATGAACAATGCAAAGAATACAGGAAAACAATAGAATGGAAAGGACCATAGATCTTTTCAAAGAAAATACTTGTTGGAGACATCAAGGGAACATTTTATGTAAGAATGGACATGATAAAGGACAGAAACAGTAAAGACCTAAGAGAAGCAGAAGAGATTAAGAAAAGGTGATAAGAATACACAGAAGAACTGTACAAGAAAAGTGTTAATGATTCAGAAAACCATGATGGCGTGGTCACTCACCTATAACTGGACAACCAGAAGTGTGTAGTCAAGTGGACCTAAGGACGTATCACTACAAACAAAGCTAGTGGAGGTGATGGAATTCCAGCTGAGCTATTTAAAATCCTCAAAGATGATGCTGTGAAAGTGCTGCATTCAATATGTCAGCCAATTTGGAAAACTCAGCAGTGGCCACAGGACTGGAAAAGGTCAGTTTTCATTCCAATCCCAAAGAAAGGCAATGCCAAAAAGTGCTCAAACTAACGCACAATTGCACACATCTCACACACTAGTATTTTCTTGGGCTCCAAAATCACTACAGATGGTGAGTGCAGCCATGAAATTAAAAGACGCTTGCTCCTTGGAATGAAAACTATTACAAACCTAGACAGCATTATTAAAAAGCAGAGACATTACTTTGCCAACAAAGGTTTGTATAATCAAAGCTACGGTTTTTCCAGTAGTCATGTATGGATGTAAGAGTTATACTATAAAGAATCCCAGTACCTGAAGAATTGATGCTTTTGAACTGTTGGAGAAGACTCTTCAGAGTCCCTTGGACTGCAAAGAGATCGAAACAGTGCATCCTATAGGAAATCAACCCTGAGTATTCATTGGCAGCACTGTTGATAAAGCTGAAGCTCCAATACTTTGACCACCTGGTACAAAGAGATGACTGACTGGAAAAGACCTTGAGGCTGGGAAAGACTGAAGGCAAAAGAAGGGGGCAGCAGAGCATACAATGGTTAGATAGCCTCACTGACACAATTGATACAAATTTAGTAAAACTCTGGGAGATAATGGAGAACAGAAGAGCCAGGCATGCTACAGTCCGTAGGGTTGCAAAGAGCTGGATATGACTTAAGTGACTGAACAACAAAAACAAAAGGCAGAACTTTAGAAACAGTGATTACAAGAGACTGAAGAGCAGAAGGAGGGATTGACTAATAAAGGAGAAACACAAGGGGATTTTAGGGGTAATGGATGCCCCTCCTCCCCGACACACATCATGATTGTGGTGCTAGATATACTATTCTATACCTTTGCCAAAACCCATAGAAGTACACGTGACAAATGGTGTAAAGTACATAAACTTAAAATTATGTAAAAGGTACAAATATAATATTGAAAAAATGCTAGCACAGAACACTGGGCCAGTGTTCATGTATCCTCTTCACTTTCTCATGTTTTGAGTCTATATATGTGTTAGTAGACACACACTCAAAGGAATACCATTTAGTAAGAAATAAGATACTCAGGTATCAAATGTTGAATACATGCAGAACTGGTAGCATTCAAAGCTACCCAAACTGTGAATAACACTAAAAATGAGTAAGTTAAGTCTTCCCTTACTTGCTTAGAATAGAAATATAGTACTGTTCAACAACAGTACTATCTGAAGAAAATCTCATTTTCTTCAGATTTTTCACAATGTATATATACATGATCCAGACACATTCATTTAAAAAGACACCTTTTGCTGTTCGCCTGTAAGAAAGGACAGATCCTGAAAATACCCAAGAAATAACATAGTCGTCCATAATCCTAGAAACATACTAAACCACTTAATTTACATGGGAAAACTGGAGATGAAAATGAGTATGGGAGGCTACACCACCTATTAAACCAAGGAGAGAAAATTTTTCATTTTAGTTCTTCATGAACATTATGAGTAAAATCAATTTATTTCTGTGGCAGAATTCTACCTATTTGAATGATCCTACTATCCTTGAATAATATTTAATTCACTTATTCAAGATGCCTTTTCTCCATCATAATTAATGTTGTAAGACAATGAAATGCGTTGTATGCAAACCAACATTGATTCCATAATATTTAAAATAAGAACACAAAAGCAAAAATGCATAATAAAAATTAAATATATTCAAATTGAATGAACCAGGTATGAGGCAATGGGCTTCAACTGTGTTTATTTTGGTTTTTCAATTTACTTATTTCTACAGTAGGAGTTTCCACCAATATTCAACCAAATGTTCACTGTGCAGAGTTGTACACCTTCAAACAAAGCAAGTATGATCTTAAAATCCTAGTCAGACAACTTCTCGTATTCTTATCCCTAAAAGAACTAAAAATATACATATACACAAAAATCTCCACATAAATATCTATAGCAAGATTATTCAAAACAGCCAAAGAATAGAAATAAGTTAGTAGAATGCCATAAATTGATGAATGAATAAGCAAGCAAAATGTGATCTATAAATGGGGTATTATTACTCACCAATAAATAGAAATGGAGTTCCAATCCATGCTATAACATGGCTGAACTTTGAAAAATCGAGCTAAGTGAAGGAACTGTGAGTAAAAACACGTTTTATTATAAATGGTTCAAATGCAGATACAGATAAAACCCATTGGTATCAAAGTATTATTCCACACTTTCGTATTTCCTGAGCATGTACAACTGAAATCATGTGCTTCAAGATCTTCTCCCCTACGTATTCTTTTATACTATCATTTTGACCAAACTTCAGATTTAAAAGTCTTATAGTTGTAAATCAACTATACTTTAAAAAAATAAATATTTTAAAAAATATTTTAAAATGTATTGTTTCCCTCAAATTTTCTCCAGTAAGGTTTAGCATCTTTTGTTTTCGTTGAAACAATGATTGATTATTGCCAAATGTTGAGCTTTTATATCCTGTAATTCTTGTATGTTTATCCCAACTTTCTGTAGTATTTTACTTTTGACCCTATTAATTCATTCACTCATTCACATATTAGTTTAGTAATATTATAAACACTTCACCATCATTAGTTTTATTATCCTTAAAGAGATTTACCATATTCAGATCAGATCAGATCAGTCGCTCAGTCGTGTCCGACTCTTTGCGACCCCATGAACCGCAGCACGCCAGGCCTCCCTGTCCATCACCAGCTCCCGGAGGTCACTCAGACTCGCATCCATCGAGTCAGTGATGCCATCCAGCCATCTCATCCTCTGTCGTCCCCTTCTCCTCCTGCCCTCAATCCCTCCCAGCATCAGAGTCTTCTCCAATGTTACCATATTCAAACACCCCCAAATTGCATCCATCAAAACCAGAGGCTGAGCAGCTCTGTGTCCAGCAGTCCCCCATGACAGACGCAGCCTTACTCAACTATGACTGCTTTTTCCTTCAGTATTCTCTGTTCCAGGGCCCCAACTGTGAATATCTTATACAGGCTCATTTCCCCTCAAGCTACCAGAAAATAAGATGGCAAACTTTAGAATAGCGTAACACACATTTCTTGCTATAAACTATCCAATTTTTAAAATGTACTTTAGCCACTGCTATGGCAAAGTCAGGCAAAACTTTCTGTCACAACTCACTCTGCTTATCATTCTGGCCAACGTTTTAGCTACTAGCTCAGAATTACTAGTTAACGGTACTTGTAAGACACAAGGTACTGTCTTTAGAAAAGTGTTAGAATGAATACAGACAACTGGAGAAAAGTGAATTGATTATGGAACACATATTCATATGAAGTAGATAGTTTATAATCTACACCATATGGTCATAAAGTACAATTTGAAAAATATTTCATTATGACACTTGAATCTATAGCAGTTAGGGATTGTACCTTCAACTCCAAGATCCTCATTGGTCCTTTCCCTGCTATTTATGTATTTTTCTTGGTGTTACCTGTCATCAATTTTGCGTTAAAGTTGATTTTTTCCATTTAGTGATACTCTTCTTATTGGCCATTTCTTTTTGGATTTCAATTTGTGCCCCCATGACATCCCAGTCTCTATGATAGTTTCCCAAGGAACACTGCCTCATCTCCTAAGCACTGGCACCCCATATTTCAACAAGTCATTCTACAATTTATAAATTTACACCACAGAATTTCCAACAAACCAATGTCCTATTCATCTTTTTCTCCTGTTCCTGCAGTATCTCAACACTTACCCTTTTAAGTTTAAAGAACTAAACTTGAGAATTCACATGGCTCTGACCTTAACAACATAGAGAAAATAAAGATGACCTCAAAAATGTGTCTCTTTCCCCCCAAACAAGAAGACATGTAGCAAAATGTAAGTATTATTTTCATCTTCCAAAGGCTGTGACACTGGTTGTGTTTTTCTTAAGTTGTGAATAACAGAATTAATTGCACAATCAAATTTAGTTTCTACTGAGCCTCTATCTTCTCTTAAAAAAAGGAATGAATATCCTATACTGTATGGTTATTATTAGTATTAAATGAGATAATCCATGAAAAAGTGTTTATTTCGGCATGTGGTACACATACTAAGAATTCAATAAATTGTATATATAATTGAAATATATAAATCTGAGACTACATATCACACACACACATACATAATAGTAAAATAATGATTCAAACTCACCATCAACAGTTTTTGAACAGTCTTCCTATAAAATAAGTTTATTGATCATATCTAAACAAGAACATACATATTTCATTTTATGTGAATAAAATACAATATTAATGTTTCAAACATAGTTGATACTCAGGAACTAATGGCCAAACTTTTGAAAAACCTAGATTTTAAAGTCAATTAATTTCAATATATTAAATACAATTAAATTGGATAAGTGCATTATTAATTTCCCTAGCATTATGATTTGATAAACAGATTACTTATAATTTTACAAGTATAATTAAGGCTGTAATGAGTACCCTTGAGTTTACATACACATTTGAACACTCCCTATTATGTCCTATAGGTAAATTTCTAAATATAAAATTGTTTGTCAAAATGTGCTAATTTCCATCTAATACATATTTTTCACTGTCTTTTGGACAGACTAACACACAAGGAATTCCAAATTCTCCATACTTTGCTAATAAATGTACCATTGATCTAATAGGTGAAAAAAGTAATTGCTGATTTATTTGTGTGTTTGTGACTATGTTTAAAGACACACGCAAATATTAATTTCATTATATATTTATAACAATTGATAATTATTTAGTATATAGTTATTTAATTACAAGATTGATATGGTTGAGTATTATTTTTTTTTAGGTACGAAGTAGATTTATCCAGAAACAAACACACTCCACAGAGTGTGGGCCATTGCAGAGGGCTTGTGTAGCAGCCTGGTTGAGTATGTTTTTATGTGTTCTTGGCCATTCACGGTACTTTCCTTCTCTGATTTGTTCATTTATATGTATTTCTACCTTTGTACTGGAATACTTGCCTTTTTCTAATTGATTTGGGTGAGCCTTTAATAGAATATTAACACTAACCTGGTAATATAAGTTTAAACTAAACATAAAGGTACATTTTCAAATGACTGCAGAAGAAGTAATAACCCAAATTTAATCTAGGAGGTTTTAGATATTCCTTCTCTCCTGTAAACCCTCCAATGTAGACAACATGGAGAAAATTTGGAAAACACAGTTTAATTGGATTAAAGATTGTGTTCATTAGTTATTTATACTGTTGAATCTTTCACATTTTTATAAACTACATCACATGATAGCTTTGGAACACACAAATCCTATTATGAGATGTTGAAACAATTACAAAAACTGCTCAGGTGAAATCAAAATAGACTGAAGTCAAAGCCTAAGGAGACCGGATACCACCAAGGAATTGAGAGACAATATTTTGACCTGAAATGTACTGAAGAGGAAAAGAAGGCAGGTATGATTTTGGTCACAATCCTTGGGAATTTGTGGGAAAAATATGCTAAATTTAAAATATAATTTATTGGTTATAAATGCAAAGGGGTTCATATCACTCCAGTCACATTGGTTTTACATTGCTTAGGTATGATGGCATATAGTATTCACTTAGAGCACTCTCTTGTGAATGAGATTTAGCAGAATTATTAATAATAATTTTCATGAAAGTAAAATGGAAAAATAATTTTCAGATACATTTACCATGTACTGGGGTTAATCTGATTATTTTCCAGGTTCTGGTTTAGCCAATGCTCTAGTTCAGGATGTGGTACTCAAGCACAAAGCCTGCTGTTGTAAACAAGGTTTTACCAAAATACAGCCACACTCATTCAACTACATACTGTGTTTGGCTGCTTTTATACTGCAAGAGCAGAGCAGATCAGCTGCAACAGAGATCATACATCCTACAAAACTGAAACTGCTTGTTATTTCACCCTTTACAGAAAAGGCTTACCAATCCATGGTCTACTTTAATATAGACTGAGGTAGTAACTTCATATAATTAAAACTTAGTTTTAAGACACTGGAGCATAAGTGTACTGAGAAGGCAGTTACCATATTTAGACTAAATTTTCTCATGAAAGCTGGCACAGAATGGAGGCAGCTCTACTCTGATTTTCCAAATTTGAACCTAGTAATAAGTCAAGAGTTCCTGCTAGATGAGTCCCTGAATTTAATGACCCTTCATTCTCATGCTCTCGTTTCCTCCTTATACATCATCACCTCAGAGACCACTGTCATCACTGTCCTTTCACATGGGAGGTAAAGCCCTTGTTTTTCCAATGCCATGCTCTTCTTCCTATTATATTAATAGCAGAATGGATGGATAGATGACACACAAAAGAAAGATGATCAGTAATGAAATTTGAATGGTAACTTATGTATTAATAAGCTAGACAGATGATAGAGACACACAGATAAATTATGGAAGATAAAGTGATAGATGATAGATCTATGGATAGATGACAGATTTATGATAGAGTAAAATGTGGTAGAACTTGAGAATCACTAATAAAAGACATTACAACATTAAAGTGTTTCTCAAAACTGAGCATTTCTGTTTCAAGAGAAATTTATTTATCTTCCATGTCCACTGAATATTATTTCTAAATTTCTCATAAGATCAAGGATGGTAGTATGTTTTAGAAACAATGCAAAAACTACAACAGTTTTCTCTCTCCTGTATGATTGTCATGGGAGTTGACATGAGACAATTATGTAAAAGTGAAAAAATATGCCATTCAAATCAAACACATATATTTGAAAGGTTAATTTCATATTCCCTAAATTCAGAGTTGTAAGGTATATTTCCCATTTATCTTCAATAAAGAAATGTTGTTTCAAGAGACAAATCAATTCTGTTAAGAGAACTCATATCAAATATTTATAACACAAGAAAATTCACGAAATATTCCATATTTCTATGTCCTGACCAGTGGTAATATTATGAATTAATTAAATGAAATATTTCTAACATCAACATATTCCAATCTTTTTACTTCTGCTTTTCTAACAAAGTCATTCATTTACTCTCTAACTTAATTTATTGTAAATATCATGAAAGCAAACTTAGCCACTAAAAATATAGAATAATTATTTTCTGTATGACTTTCTTGGTAAGAAAACAATATAAATAAAACCAAACCCTGTCAAAAGAAGCTCATTTATTCAAAACTGTCAAAGGACACAGAGAAAAACACATAAAACAGTTTAGTGAAGAACTCTTCATAAGCATCCTTTGAAAAGTAACAATCACATCCTGCTTTGCTAGCCTAAACTTTTGCTTCAGCTACTTTCTATACTAACTACTCCCAAATGTTTTTTATTTCAATGAAGCCCAGAAAACTATGGAATATTATCTTTAACATACTGGGGGGGGGGGAGTAAAATCATAATTCTATATTAAGTAACTATATTCCTCAATAAAAAGTACTAAAAAGGAGACAGTGTCAGATAAAAGAAAACTAAGAAAAATTATCACTAGTACTGGTGCTAAAGAAAGATCTTTGGGAAGATAAATAATGATAACCGAAGTAGACATGGATCTTCAGAACAGAATGAAAAGGATTAAAACTGATTAATATATAGGTAATTATGAAATATTTTCCCTTTTAAATTCTTAAAAATAAATATATCTATTTAAAACAACTATTCCATTGTCTATATCACTTGTAGTATATATGGCAACCCTAGCATACAAGGGCTAAAGACTAGGTAAATAGATACGTGTATTTCCAAGGTTCTTCTTTTTATGGGAAATGATTTAATAGTCTTAAAAGGCTAAAACAAATGTATATAGTATTCCCTAGAAAACCACTAAAAAAAAAATATAGCTAAAAAGGTAAAGGAAAAAGGAATTCTGAAAAAAATTAAAAGGAAGGCAGAGAAGAGACAGAAGAATAGAAAGCAGAAGATAGACACTGATAGGGAGCACACGCTAACAAAGAAACAATAAAAGGTGGGCTTAAATCCACTTTTTCAATAATTATATTAAATTAACATTGAATAAACACTCCATTAATGGTTAAAACACACTAAACAACTATACACCATCTAATGACAATATTTTATACATAAAGTTATAGGTTGAAAAGATAAAAAGATAACAGCATCCTAACAGAAAGCAAAAGAAAGCTAGAGCAGTTAATTTTCAATAATGTAAACATCATGTCTGTTTATTACCAAAGATAGAGACATTTCAAAATATAAGAGGGTCAATTTATAAAGAAGACATAATAATCACAGAAGTTTGTATGACTAATAAAGTTATAATTTACCTGAAATGAAACTGACAGAAATAAAGGGGAGTAACAGACAAATCCAATCACAATTGATGACTTTAAACTCTACCTTTTCAGTAATTTACAGAATAAAGCACAATATCAATCACAGATATGAACAATACTATCAACCACTTAAACCCAATGGACATTTATAAAACACTACAGCCAACAACTTCAGAATAAATGCACTTTTTAAAAGTGTCTATGGCATATTCACCAAGATTAACCATGTATCAGGCCAAAGATATTTAAAATAACTCAGCTGATATAGAATATATTCATTGATCATAATGAAAATTAGAAATCCATACAATAAAATATCTATGAAGAATAAAAGGAGTCATCACTGCAGATGGTGATTGCAGCCATGAAATTAAAAGATGCCTGCTCCTTGGAAGAAAAGCTATGACCAACCTAGACAGCATATTAAAAAGCAGAGACATTACTTTGCCAACAAAGGTCCGTCTAGTCAAAGCTATGGTTTTTCCAGCAGTCATGTATACATGTGAGAGTTGGACTATAATGAAAGCTGAGCACCAAAGAACTGATGCTTTTCAACTGCGGTGTTGGAGAAGACTCTTGAGAATCCCTTGGACTGCAAAATCAAACCAGTCCATCCTAAAGGAAATCAGTCCTGAATGTTCATTGGGAGGACTGATGATGAAGCTGAAATTCCTATACTTTGGCCATTTGATGCAAAGGACTGATTCACTGGAAAAGACCCTGATGCAGGAAAGATTGAAGGCATGAGAAGGGGACGACGAGGATGAGATGGTTGGATGACATCACTGACTCAATGGACATGAGTCTGAACAAGTTCTGGGAATTGGTGATGGACAGGGAAGACTGGTGTGCTGCAGTCCATGGGGTTGCAAAGAGTCGAACACGACTGAGCGACTAAACTGCTTATCCAAGGCGAAATTATTAAGATTAAATTATTAAGTACTTCACATTTCAAAAACAATATTAAAGCAAAGGTAAAAATTTTGACTGAAAAGATCCAAAACTTCAGAAATCCAGAAGTAACAAGATGGTAACAAAGGAGGTGCCAGAGCTCCCCTCCTCATGGTGCTGCTGCTGCTGCTAAATCGCCTCAGCTGTGTCCGACTCAGTGCGACCCCAGAGACAGCAGCCCACCAGGCTCCCCCTATCCCTGGGATTCTCCAGGCAAGAACACTGGAGTGGGTTGCCATTTCCTTCTCCAATGCATGAAAGTGAAAAGTGAAAGTGAAGTCGCTCAGTCGTGTCTGACTACTAGCTACCCCATGGACTGCAGTCTACCAGGCTCCTCCGCCCGTGGGATTTTCCAGGCAAGAGTACTGGAGTGGGGTGCCATTGCCTTCTTCCCCTCCTCATACAGACACACAAAATGTACAGCTACACACAGAACAATCTATTCTGAAAGAGACTCAAAAACTTTCAGAAAGTAGGACAAATGAGAAAATACATCAAAACAGGAAAGTCTGTTTGCTTCCACATTCTTGGCATCAACCCCACCCTCAGCATAGTGCCTTACCATCAGAAAAGACTTCCCAATTTCTAGCTTCTCCCTGAAAACCAAAGGGCTGATCTATCAACAGTGGTGTTGGAGAAGGCTATTCAGAGTCCCTCAGACTGCAAGGAGATCCAACCAGTCCATCAGAAAGGAAATCAGTCTTGTGAGTTAAGACTCACACGAGGGACGGATTCACAAAATCCCTTCTCTAAAAACCAATGGAACTTGTGTAAATGAGACAAAACAGTATTGCAAACAAAGAAACAGTTCTTAACAAGCATGCAAGCACTCACCAAGGCTATCATCCCAGCTATGAGCACAGAGGGAACAAACAAAATTGCACATTTCAGTTTTCCCCTGAAAGAGTATCTGCTTGCTTTAAAGAGTGTGCTGCCAATTTCTTCTCCAGGGGATCTTGTCTGGAAAATCCCATGGACAAAAGAGCCTGGTAGGCTGCAGTACATGGGGTCACAAAAAGTCAGGCATGACTGAGTGACTAACACTAACATTTACTTTAAAAGCTGCTGCCTGAAGGTTAGTCTTCTAATTTAGCAGGTACTAGGGGCTGGGTGTGATCCTCTTAGAGAACGTGGAAGTGGACACCACTCCTCCCCACTCCACAGGGCTCTAAGTTCCTAGTATCTCCCTGGAAGGACCTTGTACCCATGTCTATACTCAAGATTTTATAGGTTCTACTCAAGAAATAGGTCTCAAGACAATCAAGTCATATAGCTAAAGGGGTTCCATTCACAAATTCCACAGACTGTAGAAAACAAAGGGGCAATTCCTAGCTGGCTTTCCCCTAGGCTCAGTGCAAAAGCAGTAAGCAAAGTCACTCATCTCCCAATCTTTCCCTGAAAGGGTTTTATCTGCATACTGTTAAAGATAGAAAGATACACTGCATTCTTGGATTAGAAGAATTAATGTCGTTAAAATGACCACAGTACTCAAGGCAATCTGCAGATATAATGCAACTCCTATCTAAATATCAATGGGACTTTTCTGGTAGAACTACAACAAATAATTTTAAAATTTATATGGAAAAAAAAAAAAAAAAAACGACAAACAAACCCAAATAGTCAAAACAACACGGTGGTGGTGGTGTAGTTGCTTAGTTGTGTCTGACTCTTTGTGACCCCATGGACTGCAGCCCTTCAGGCTCCTCTGCCCATGAGGTTCTCCAGGCAAGAATACTGGAGTGGGGCACAGAAACAACATAGAGAGCCAAGAAAAATGAGGATATACAGGAAAACATCTGAAATAAAAGAACAATAGAAACTAGAAAGATATCTTACCAACAATGAAGGTAATGATTTTCCTGAGTGTTCAAAATAACGATCATAAAGATGCTTACCAAAATCAAGAGAGAAATGTATGAATAAAATAAGAATTTTAACTAACACACAGGAAAATTTTTACAAGTACCAGACAGAAATCACAGAGCCAAAGAATACAACCAAACCAAAAAATGCAATAGGAGAGTTCAACAGCAGACTGGATCAAGTGAAGGGAAGAATCAGGAGAACTTAAAAAGACAGTGAAGTGGAATTTATCCACTCAGATAAGTCAAAAGAAAGAATTAAAAAGTGAAAATAGCATTAAGGACTTATGGGATACTAGCAAACTATATGCATTTTAGAGGTCTCAGGTGACACTAGTGGTAAAGAACCTGTCCACTGCAGGCTCAGTCCTTGGGTCAGGAAGATCCCCTGGAGAAGGAAATGGCAACCTACTCCAGTATTCTTGCCTGAAGAATCCCATGGAAAAAGGAACCTGAGGGTCTATGGTTCACAGGATCACAAAGAGTCAGACATGACTGAAGCGATTTGGCATGCACAGAGGTCCCAGAAGAATATAGAAAGAAAGGAGAACAAGTGCTATTCAAAGAAATAATAGCTGAAAACTTCCCTAATCTAGGGGAAAAAGACACATCCAGATTCAGGAATCCCAGAAAATAACTTCCACCCCCAAAAAGAAAGAAAAAATGAGAATTCAAAGAGATCACACCAAGACACACACACACATAATGAAATTGTCAATGCTAAAGATTAGGTGAGAATCTCAAAAGCTGCATGAGGAAATAAGTTATGTACAAGAGAAACCCCTTATCACTATCAAGAAATATTTCTGCAGAAGACTTGAAAGGCAGAAGGGTATGGGGTGATACATTCCAATTGAGGAAAGGAAAAAAACCACCAAGAATACTCTATTCAGCAAATTACTTCCTCAGAATTAAATGGGAAATAAGGAGTTTTCCAGGCAAACAAAAGCTAAATGAGTTAATCACTACTAAATCAATCTTATAAGAAATGTTAATGGGTGTTATTCAAGCTGCAATGAAAGAATGTTAATTAGAAGGAAGACATACGAAAAGTATAAAGCTCACCAGTAAAGATAAACATTCAGTTACAATCAGATTACTCTTTTGTTGCAAAGGTAATGGGTAAATCACTTTTAACTTTAGAATAAAAGTTAAAGAACATAACATTAAAGTAACTATAATAAAATAATTTGTTATTGGATTCACAAGGTAAAAAGATGTAAACTGTGACATCAAAAACTTAACATGAAGGGGTAGGCATTTGAAGATATTATCAACTTACACTGTTGTACATAAAAGATATTTTATATAAACTTCATGGTTACCACAAAACAAAAGACAATACTAAATACACAAAAGATAAAGAGAAAGGAATCAAAGAATACTATACTACAAAAAATTATCAAATCACAAAGAAACAGACCAAGACAGGGGGAAAGGAACAAAGGAACTACAAAACAGCCAGAAAACAATGAACAAAATAGCAATAATAAGTCCAAATTTATGAACAATTATTTTCAATGTAAATAGACTAAATTTTCCAATCAAAAGCTAGGGGTCCTGGGAGTCCACGGTTAAGACTATGCTTCCAATGTACGGGACACAGGCTCAATCCCTGGTTGGGGAACTAAGATCCCACATGCCTCGAGATGTGGCCAAAAAAAAAGGACCTAGGTGTTATTGGGGTCTATCCCTCAGGTGACTGCCATGAAAAACTGGCTAGATGGATTTAAAAAAATACCCAACTACATACTGCCTATAGGAGACTCACCTAAGCTTTAAAGAACTTCCACAGAATGAAAACAAAGGGATAGAAAAATATATTTTAAGCCAAAAAAACTAACAAAGAATAGCTGTACTCATATCATATAAAACAGACTTTAAGCCAAAAGCTGGAAGAGAAAAATAAGGTCACTACAAAGAAGGTCAATGCATCAAGAGAATATAACAATTGCAAATGTATCAACCCCAACATAGGAACACCTAAATGTGTGAGTACATGCTCAGCTGTGTCCAACTCTTTGCGAACCCATGAACTATACCCATCAGACTCCTCTGTCCATGGATTTTCCAGGCAAAAATACTGGAGTGGGTTGCCATTTCCTCCTCAAGGGGATCGAGCTCGCATCTCCAGTGTCTCTTGCACTACAGGTGGGTTTTTTACCACTAGCACCACCTGGAAAGCATGTAAATACATAAAGCTGAAGGGGAAATTACAAAGCAATACAATAATAGCAATGAACGTCAATATCCCACTCTCAACAATGGATAGATCATCCAGATGGAAATAATCACTAAAAAAGAACATTAGACTTATACTAGACCTTACATATTAGGCCTTACACAAGATTGTAAAAGCAAGTTTCATTCCAATTTCAAAGAAAGGTAATACCAAAGAATGTTTAAACTACTGCACAATTGTGCTCATTTACATGCTAGCAAGGTCATGCTCAAAAATCCTTCAAGCTAGGTTTCAACCGTATGTGAACCAAGAAATTCCAGGTATACAAGCTGAATTTAGAAAAGGCAGAGGAACCAGAGATCCAATTGCCAACATCCACTGGATAACAGACAAAGCAAGCGGATTCTAAAAACATATCTACGTATGCTTTATTAACCATGCTGAAACCTTTGACTATCTGGATCACAACAAACAGGAATACCAGATCATCTTACCTATATGCAGGTCGAGAAGCAACACTTAAGAATCAAATATGGAACAATGAGACTGGTTCAAAATTGGGAAAGGAGTATGTCAAGGCTGTACACTGTCATCCTGCTTATTTCACTTATATGCAGAGAATTTCGTGCAAAATGCCAGGCTGGATGAACCACAAGCTGGAATCAAGATGACGGGGAGCAATATCAACAACCTCAGATGGGCAGATGATACCACTCTAATGGTAGAAAGTGAAGAGGAACTAAAGAGCCTCTTAATGAAGGTGAAAGAGGGGAGTGAAAAAGTTGGCTTAAAATTCAACATTCAAAATGCTAAGATAATGGCATCTGGTCCCATCACTTCATGTCAAATACATGGGGGGAAAAGGGGAAACAGTGACAGACTTATTTTCTTGGGCTCCAAAAATCACTGCAGATGGTGACTGCAGCCATGAAATTAAGACACTTGCTCCTTAAAAGAAAAGATATGACAAACCTAGACAGCATATTAAAAAGCGGAGACATCTCTTTGCTGACAAAGGTTTGCATAGTCAAAGTTCTAGTTTTTCTAGAATTCATGTATGGATATGAGAGTTGGACTATAAGGCTGAGCACTGAGAAATTGATATTTCTGAATTATGGTTCTGGAGATGACTCTTAAGAGCCCCTTGGACTGCAAGGAGATCAAACCAGTCAATTCTAAGGGAAATCAACCCTGAATATTCCTTGGAAGGACTGATGCTGAAGCCCCAATATTCTGGCCACCTGATGTGAAGACCAACCATTGGAAAAGACCCTGATGCTGGGAAAGACTGAAGGCAAGAGCAGAAGGGGGTGACAGAGGATGAGGTGGCTAGATGACATCAGTGACTCAATGGACATTAATTTGAGCAAATTCTGGGAGATAGTGAAGGACAGGGAACCCTGGTGTGCTGTAGTTCATTGGGTCACAAAGAGTCAGACAGGAGTTAAAAACTGAACAACACATTAGATTAGATGAACTTTAGTAGATATTTATAGAACATTCCTTTTAACAGTACTAGAATAAACATCACAATAAACTGGAAAATTCTGCCTTTGACTGTGTGGATCACAATAAATTGTGGAAAATTCTGAAAGAGATGGGAATACCAGACCACCTGATCTGCCTCTTGAGAAATCTGTATGCAGGTCAGGAAGCAACAGTTAGAACTGGACATGGAACAACAGACTGGTTCCAAATAGGAAAAGGAGTACGTCAAGGCTGTATATTGTCACCCTGCTTCTCTAACTTATATGCAGTGTACATCATGAGAAACGCTGGACTGGAAGAAATACAAGCTGGAATCAAGATTGCTAGGAGAAATATCAATAACCTCAGATATGCAGATGACACCACCCTTATGGCAGAAAGTGAAGAGGAACTAAAAAGCCTCTTGATGAAAGTGAAAGTGGAGAGTGGAAAAGTTGGCTTAAAGCTCAACATTCAGAAAACGAAGATAATGGCATCTGGTCCCATCACTTCATGGGAAATAGATCGGGAAACAGTGGAAACAGTGTCAGACTTTAATTTTTGGGGCTTCAAAATCACTGCAGATGGTGACTGCAGCCATGAAATTAAAAGACGCTTACTCCTTGGAAGGAAAGTTATGACCAACCTAGATCACATATTCAAAAGCAGAGACATTACTTTGCCAACAAAGGTTCGCCTAGTCAAGGCTATGGGTTTTCCTGTGGTCATGTGTGGATGTGAGAGCTGGACTGTGAAGAAGGCTGAGCACCGAAGAATTGATGCTTTTGAACTGTGGTGTTGGAGAAGACTCTTGAGAGTCCCTTGGACTGCAAGGAGATCCAACCGGTCCATTCTGAAGGAGATCAGCCCTGGGATTTCTTTGGAAGGAATGATGCTAAAGCTGAAACTCCAGTATTTTGGCCACCTCATGTGAAGAGTTGACTCATTGGAAAAGACTCTGACGCTGGGAGGGATTGAGGGCAGGAGGAGAAGGGGACGACAGAGGGTGAGATAGCTTGATGACTCGATGGATGTGAGTCTGAGTGAACTCCGGGAGTTGGTGATGGACAGGGAGGCCTGGCGTGCTGCGATTCATGGGGTCGCAAAGAGTTGGACACGACTGAGCGACTGATCTGATCTGATGCAAACAACCTAAGTTGTTCAATGACATGAATGGATAAAGAAAATACAAGGTGTGTATGTAATATTACATACAATAATATGTATTATTATTACTGACCCTTATGAAAGAAGAAATACTTGTCATATGTTACAACGTGTATGAACCTGGAGGACTAAGTGATATAAGCCAGACAGAAAGCCTAATCAATCATGGTTTCATTTATATATCAAATCTGAAAAATAATAAAGTCAAACTCATAGAAACAGAATACAGTGGTTGTTGGAGACTTAGGGGTGGGAGAAATAGTGAACATTGGTAAAATGCACAAACTCCCAATTGGAACAATAAAGTCTGAGAAGTTAATGTATAACATGGCGATTATAGCAGGCAACACCCTATTCATTGTACAATTAAAATTCATGAAGAGAGTAAAATTTAAATGCTCTCTCACACACAAATACAAAAAGTTAAGTATGTTAGGTAATGGTGTTCTGATTAACTCAATGGGGGGAATACTTTTATGTTGTATACATGTATCAAATCATATTAAATATCACTTACCATTTCAATTGTCAATTACAACTCCATAAAGTTGGGGAAAACTTCAGGAATATAGATTTCTTAAACAGTATCAAACAAAAGTAGTAGCAACTAGCACAACAACTAAGCTCTTATGATTCTACAGGCAACAGAGACCATTTCCTGGTTCACTGACATCCTTTCCCTAAATATCAATAAACCTGAAGACAGACTTATACTCCTATCAGTCCTAGTGCTGTTCCTCTGTCCTTTCTTGCTGCTGCTGCTAAGTTGCTTCAGTCGTGTCTGACTCTGTGCGACCCCAGAGATGGCAACCCATCAGGCTCCCCTGTCCCTGGGATTCTCCAGGCAAGAACACTGGAGTGGGTTGCCATTTCCTTCTCCAATGCATGAAAGTGGAAAGTGAAAGTGAAGTCACTTAGTCGTGTCAGACCCTCAGCAACCCCATGGACTGCAGCTCACCAGGCTCTTCCGTCCATGGGAGTTTCCAGGCAAGAGTACTGGAGTCGGTTGCCATTGCCTTCTCCCTGTCCTTTCCTATTCAAATTCAAAAGGGTTAACAAAGTGGAAGTCACGGTTAACTGAAATTTATGGAACATTCATATGGAACCAACATAGGAGGGAGGATCCAGAGAGTGATCCTTTTCTAATTTCCCCAATTTGGCTATTTTCATGGGTTTTGCTATTACTTATTTTAAAATAGACTGAAAGAGTTACTGTTTGCCTACATCTCAAAAAAAAAAATCATTCAATTCTATGTTCTTTCCTTTCAACACTGTCAAACACAAGAGACTGCCAAATTACTCAAATAGCATCACATGTCTATCTAAAATAACACTATCACTTCTTTAGTTATATTCTCTCATTTTTGTGACCTCCTTCACTCAATCCTTCATAAATGTGTCTATTTCACAAACCAATTAAACTCTTTATTTTCTGACATTACAGGATAAGACAAGGTGATAGAAAAAAATCCCTGTCAAGTAGGAGCTCATTATATACATTTCAGGAAAAAGAGACAGCATAAGACATAAAATAAATCAGAATTGGTATGTGTATTGATAAGGATACAATTACAAATTTAAGAGTAAACTGGGGAGCTAAAGCAAATAGGACTCAATACATGCAGCTATTTACATGAAGGCACACTGAACAATCCTGAGATACTTCAGATCTGAGTGCCATTCAACAGTGTTCTCATGCCCAACTTACCATTTTATCATGATCCATTCTGATACTCTCTCCAAACAGCATTTTATCCACTATTAGAAGGGGATATGGGTAGGAATTATGAATTCACATTATAAATGTCAGTAACTATGCATCAACTAGACAATTTAACAGGACTCTAATTGAAGCTATCACTACTATTGCTATTCCAAAGTGAATCAATAGCAATACTTTTTCTGAAGGTAGTAAGGTCAGAATTCTTAAACTTACTCAGAAAGCTGATTAAGTCAAAAGGAAAGTAGAAGGAGGGAAATCTCCTGTTTAGGTGTCCTTCTAGAGATCAACAGTCTCTGACAACTTGGTCAGATCGCTGCTGACAGGGCATTTTCCCCATCTTCACAATCACCATAAAGGCGAATTTTCTTATTCTTTTGGACTCTTGTGAACCCAACAGCAGTGTGGCAAAAAGCTCCCATACAATCCCCATTTTCTTTTCTTTATTATCTTTCTCAGTCTCTCATTGAAGACAAAGATTTTTCTTCCCTGCCCATCAATAGTCTGTATTTATTTGTTCAGCACTCCTCAAATTTCAACACTTAACAAATGAACTGGGTCACAAAGATGAATATAACTATCATACTTGGAGAAAACACCCATAACACTTCAGGCATACAGATACAAAAGGGAAGGACTTTTTAAAGCTGGGAAGTTCCAAGACATAGATATAATTCTCACTGAAATCAGCCATATAGACTATACTGTGTTGTTCCTTCTCATGATTGAAAACCATCAATAACAGACTACATGCTACAATTTAATGTCTAAGTATTGATCTGTTCACATTCCCTCTTCAAGACCAGCTTCTCACTTTCAAGGAAACTTTAAAACTGGAAAAGTTTATGTTACAGAGAAAATGAATATTTTTAGGGATATTATATACTGCTTAAAAGGAGCAATATTACAACATATGTTGATCCTATCCAGAGGGAAAAGTCTACTTAATCTATACAGCTTCCTATTTGGAAGATTTGGATTGTTTTTGTTTGAAAGAACATGGTAGGAAAAAAACAGGATACCTCTACAGAAGATACATGCTACAGAAGCAGAAAGGAAAAAAAAAAAAAAAAAGCTGCATCATACTACTCCATAACAATGAATGGGGATTTATAACTCAACCTGTAATTTTCAACATAAAGTCTAATTCAGCAAATGCTTGATTCCCTAATATTAAATCTGTACTTGTGCATTCCAACTCAGCATAAGATACAATATCTATGATTTTCTCATTCATTACTACCATACTCCCAAAAACATTCTCAAAGAGCTGCCTCATGTGGGGGTCTCTATAAACTCTTACTTTCCTTGTCCTTTAAGTGACTGACTAAATCATCAAACTTTCATTCACCCAAGCACTAAAGTACTTTAAACACCACAGTTACAATTATACACCTGTTATATGGTAGACTCTATGAGATAATAAATTGAAAGCAAAATATTAATAGGAAAACATCCCTGTCAAAAGGAGCTCATTATTTCTAGTCTATTTAGGCAGATACAATAAAACAAAATTTGGTAACTGAAAGGTTAAGAGACCTAATAAAGCATGCTTTGTATTAAATGGTAGCAATTTAGATAGTTTGGGCCAAAAAATTTCAGACTCATTTCCAAACCACTAGTTAGTAATATAATAAATTTCTGGAAATATTCCAGATTCAATTGGGAAAGATCATCATCCATAGTCCTGTCTGCTCCTCGATATTAATGATGTTACTAATACTATCCTCTAGAACAGAAGTCCCCAACCTCTGGACTAGTACTTCCTGTCAGACTGGAATCAACATTAGATTAGAAATAAAGTGCACAATAAATGTAAAGCACTTGAAACCATCCTGAAACCGTCCCTCCAACCCTGGTCCATGGAAAAACTGTCTGCCATGAATAGGTCCCTGGTGCCAAAAAGGTTGGGGACTGCTGCTCTAGAACTATCATTTAAAATGTGGATTCAGGACACCTTAACCTTGGCCTTGGAGCTTGCCCCTTCAAAATTCTACCTGCTCTACATCCCATCTGACTTTGCTTCCTTGATTCCTAGCACCATCTTTTATTCACTTGGCCCCTCACCCATTATTCCTTTTTCCAAGTCTTTTCTCAGTATCTCACAAAAATCAAAATCTCTGAAACTACTGCACAGCCTTGCCTTGATGAGATATTCTTCCATGGCTAAAGGATACAGGAACAGATAGACACAAGTGGAACTGCAAGCATACAGTTGCATGAAGGTTATTACGGTAATACTGATGGCTTGTAATGAAGACAATCAGTTCAATATGTATATAATGTGGAATTCTGAAGGGATCTCAGCCTGTACAACTGACATGCATCCTTACTTTATCATGATTCAAGCAACCAATTCACAAGATATCAGCATGTGTCTGTACCAGACTGACACTGGTACTACAGGGCAAATTGTTGACTCAGGGGGATCCTTTGAATTGGCCCTGACAATATTAAAAGTACTATTTACCTTTCCCTTTCTGTATAGCACTTTTAGTAAAAATCAGTGATCTTCTCTTACTTCATTTCCAAACTTAATTGTGCCTTTCAGTGCCATGCAAAGCTAACTGCTATCCCTGGTATTCCTTTTACAAATTCAATCTTTGTTTCTCTTCATGGACAATACAATCTTTTGGTCTTCAATGACTCTAGCCACTGTTGACAATCTCCTTTATTGGATGGCCCTGATTAACTCAATATCTAAATGCTAGCACATACAAGGCACAGTCTTCAGGTGAATACATTCTTATTCTTACATATACTTCAGGCCTAGATCTCCTCCTTCTCTGTGGCCATAAGTAACAATCTTGCATTGATTACTCCAAAGTAACATCTCAATCCCCAATTCCCCTCTAAGCCCCAGAGTACTATTTCTACCATAAAAACCAGTACCTTAATCTGTGGGATTAATACAAGGCTGGAAAAATGTATCTCTTTCTTATCATGCATTCTAAGAAACCCAATATTCTCTAGAAAAGAAAATGGTATTCACTCAGGTGCTAAGGCCCTGATCTTATTTCTCCTATTTGACTTCTCTTCTGATCTCACCCAGAATCATTCAATATTTTATCAACACTTTCAAAACACATTCTAAATCTCAGTACTTCTCAACACTTCCATGTCAACAAGCCTAGCACACCACCTTTCATGTGATTTAATACCATGTAATTTGCTTTATTATTTCCTTTTTTTTTTTTTTTTTACCAAGGTGATCTTCATGCTATCTACCTTGCTTGAATACATAAAAATACAGAAAACATAAGTACTGTAGAAGTCAAAATTTAAAAAGTCTGAAAGACAAAAGCTGTTGGTATTAACTATTAATAAAATACAGCTACTGAATCAGGCAATGACTCTTGCCTCAAGGACTATGTGAGAACATTCTACCTTGAAAAATGCTAAATGAGGCATTATGGAAAGGAATTTTTAGAGTCTATAATTCTTGAAAATAAATATTAAGACTTAATTATGGAAAAATTTTAAATAAAGACAACAGGCTTTGTTTTATAATCCTATATAATGAATTCACAAGGATATTTTAAATGGCTAAATAAATGTGGAGGCAGTATCTTCAACCAATTATATAATTTGCCTTGAAATTAACTTACTGTCCTATGTTTGTTAAACCAAATACCCCAAGAATCACAGTCATGGAATTCTGCATAAATGATTTATCAGAGAGTAGTAAAAGTCAAGAAATACGGAGAGTTGAGAGGCCACGATCTTGTCCTTGAACTTTTCCTAGACTAACTCATTCTGCTCCATATGGGAGGAAGAGGCTCCACTGTGACTGGAGACTCCAAGTAATTGCTGGGCCTCTTTTTAATGAGGAGTCCCTGTGTACTATGGTCACCCATGTGTTTACTCTTCTTTGTATTTTCATTCCATGTTTTCAAGCAGCTACCTTGAAAGGTACCTTTCTTCATGAAAAAGATCCAGCCATGTTGCATCCCTGCCCTCTTCTCCAAGATAAGGACATTGCATTTACTTTTAAATCATAGAGACTGAATTCTCTTTGGGACTACTCTTCATGTATTAAAAGGTGTTTGGTATCACAGCTAACATCCCGGAGAATAATTAAATAGTAAAATGCTTTCCTGTTATCATTTCCTATTTAATTTTTAAAAACTTCCTTCATTCTATGGAAATTTTAAGGTTTTGCTAGATTGAGACTGAATCTATGAATTTGGTAAAAAAAAAAAAAAAAAATGGAAGAGGATGTGTTTTACTCAGGCAGATTTCAAATTTTCCAAGATACTCTTGCTATAGATTTGAAAGCCCCATATTTATATTAAAATAATAACAAAATGTCCTTAGTCCCTGGACTGTCTTCATTTGTTTCTCCTTGTTTAGATGACAATTTTCTTTAACGGTAATTCATTTGCCTGTTTATTTTACACATTCTTTTAGCTCATACTTCATTTGTTTACAATCAGTAATTTGGCTTCACTTCCACATTCCCCTTAAAACACATAAGGACATTTACTGAGCCTCTGCTACAAGACTGTCATCAGAGACTAAGTACAAAGTTAGAGAGCAGGGAATACTCACGTGACCATTTTAACCAATGCCTTAGGTCGTGATCGGAGAAGGCAATGGCACCCTACTCCAGTACTCTTGCCTGGAAAATCCCAGACGGAGGAGCCTGGTAGGCTGCAGTCCATGGGGTCGCTAAGAGTCGGACACGACTGAGCGACTTCGCTTTCTCTTTTCACTTTCATGCATTGGAGAAGGAATATGGCAACCCACTCCAGCGTTCTTGCCTGGAGAATCCCACGGATGGAGGAGCCTGTTGGGCTGCAGTCCATGGGGTTGCTAAGAGTAGGACATGACTGAGCAACTTCACTTTCTCTTTTCACTTTCATGCATTGGAGAAGGAATATGGCAACCCACTCCAGTGTTCTTGCCTGGAGAATCCCAGGGAAGGGGAAGTCTGGTGGGCTGCCGTCTATGGGGTCACACAGAGTCGGACACAACTGAAGTGACTTAGCATAGCATAGCATAGCATAGGTCATGATACCTGTGTAAATATACTGCACTGGTTTACAATTTATAAATCGGTATGACATTTACATTCCTGACTTGTGCTTCAGCACCAAGAGTCAGATTTCAAAACTCATCATATTCAGGATGATTAAGAACATTTCATCAAATTCCACCAGGCCATTTTTCAAAACTCAGAATATCTTTATTCTGGCATAAAATTTGGAATTATGACTGGTAGATTGCTTATAGTTCCTTGGTTACTTACAGAGAACATAGAATTTAGCAACATACAGATTTTAGCCAACATAATCACTGTAGCAACCTAATCTAGTGTCTGAGCCTGATGGCAAGTGAACTCCAGTCCTCTGTGGCACAGAGAACATAGAATTCAGCAACATACAGATTTTAGCCAACATAATCACTGTAGCAATCTGGCAAGAGTTCACTTGCCATCAGGCTCAGACACTAGATTAGGTTATGGAAGCCTAACAAAGCAAACAAAAGTAGGGAGGAACACTGGGAATGTACCATCTATATGGAATATTGATCTATAGCAAATCTGAATGTGGACTCCTCAGTCAGTTCAAGAAAACAGGTGAACATCTTGAATGTAACAGAGGATCCTTTCCTAGGTCCTCAAAGGTGGAGAAATACAGAAAGAAACATTCTAGAACTGGCGAAATCTGAATATAGACTATCTTAGTGTAATATATTTGTACTACTGATCAATTTCATGATTTTGAGAAACTTACCAAGGTTAATGTAAAAGGATGCCCTGGATCTTACAAAATGAATGCTGAATTATTTGGGGTTATTTAGACATATCTGGAGCTTACTCATAAGGGATTCTTAATATAAGAACAATAATTGGGCAGGTAGAAAGTTAAACAGGGAAGGAGAGATGGGGATGAAGGGAGGAAAAACTAGAAAAAGAACAAAACAATGTAGAAAAAATCTGGGTGAAGTGTATATGGAGGTTCTTTATAGATCTCTGCAATTC
Organism: Tragelaphus eurycerus; assembly: GCA_935064755.1. NCBI lineage: Eukaryota > Metazoa > Chordata > Mammalia > Artiodactyla > Bovidae > Tragelaphus > Tragelaphus eurycerus. Next base: position 1,594,238 of record CAKXYN010000205.1, on the reverse strand, counting down.
TAAATGTAAATTTATTTCAAAAATAAATTCAGAAAAAATAAACACTGGTATAAGATATACTTAGGAAGTTTGTGAACCCCCACAAAGCACAACATTTAGAAGAGATCAGTGGTTTCTACCTCTGACAACTCTTGTGAACAGAGTTGTCACTATTTGTCTGTTTTTAATTCATGGCCACTTACTATTTACATTTAAGTTAAAAATACAATTTTCATCTATTAGATTGGCTAAAATGTTAAAGTACTGATAATATCCGCCATGTACAATTTTTATGAAAATTCGCACTACCATTTCTCCATTTATGTTTGCTGTCCTAGAAAACATTTCAGGAGCAAATTTACAGTATCTACTAAAACTAAAATATGCAGAATTGATGGTCCAACAATTCCACATCTAAAAATCTATCACAGAATTAGACCAATTTTTATATATAAAATTATATACATGACAGAATTATATGCAACAATAAAAAAAGTTAACCTGCATTTCCAAATGAAGAAATGGAAAATTAATTATAATATGTACTTATATAGCCAATGGAAACTCTGCAGATAAGCTCTATTTATTGGTTTGGAAAATTTCTGCAAAATATTAAAGAAAAAATAAAGTTGTAAAACAACAAATACCATAATGATGGCATACTTGTAAAATGAACTCAACATAAACTTAAATTTAGACAAATTACTGACCTCTATACCACGAACAGTCGACTCATCACTCCTAGAAAGTAGGAATGTAGGATGAAGGATAAATGACTACAGTCTAAGTTGTTTAATAACCCTTCATTCTTGGATGCCCAGTTTCAACACACTAGGTATCAGGCTTGTACAGTGAGACAGGTCGGGCAATGCAGTTAGTAGTTCCTTGATAAGACAGTGCATCTGATGTTCCAGAAGTAGAAAAAACTTTCAGTAAACACAACTATCTATATTAAGCCCACTTAGGTGAACATCAGAGTAACGTGGACTTAAAGGAAAACCTCACATGTTTTTCCTAGTCCAGTCCCAAAGAAGAAAATGCCAGTATAGCCAAGAAAATTATGGAACTATTTCTCTTCAAGATTGCATTATCATGGCTCAAAATATCAACACAAGGATCTGGCTCTCCTTACACAACCAGAGTTGTGATGGGATCAAGATCTTAAATTCAGGTATGGGAAAGATGACAACTATAATCAAGAATCAGATCCTGTTCTAGATGAGATCTAGTAGAGTCAATAAAGAGGAAAACTGGAGAGGTCGATTGCAGATACTACAAATATTTTAGCAAGATCTTGTTTGGGACCCCTCTAAAAACTGTGAGCTTCTGAGTCAAATAAGGAACAAAGTATCTTATAAATGATACCAAAACTGGCAAATGGGAGGCACTGGGCTTATGAGAAAGCCTGGCTATTACCTGGGACAAGACTAAGGTGTCCATAGGGTTGCATTAATTACATTTATCAGACACAAATCTCACACTTGTAAAGAAAAACATAGATTAAAAAAATGCAATGATGTAAATACAACAATAAAGAAAAACACAAGATATATTCAGAGCACAGAGAAGTACAAACAACATTTCAGGTCATTACTTCTCAAAAGCATGCCAATTCTATTCCTGAGTATACATACATAAAAGATGTGCCCTTTGGGATACAAAGATGCAATAATGTCCAAAAGGGGGAAATAATGACAACATTTGAGTGCTATGGATGGAACCATTACAGAAGATATTTATGATCCTCTTGTCCACATGTTCACCACCTGGGAGACTACAGAGAAAGAGATGGCAAATGAAAATAAACATCAGGTTATCACAGAGCCAGGCCTCATGACAGATGGGTATCATCTTTATGCAAAGATTTAACTGGTACTCCATGGAAAACAACTCCCATCATCCCGAACTACAAAAATCTCTCTCCTGGCTACAAATACCAGGTATAAGTAGAAAAATGGTGAAACTGTAATTTTCTTTCCTCAGCTCATTTACTGAGACCCTGGTACCCATTTCAAAGTTATTTCCATGCCATTCAACCACACACGCATTCTTTGAAAGACCATTTCCAATGTAACTTCTTACTGCTAATTTATAAACCAATTCAGAGTTAAAAATCAAAAGACAACAGCACAACAAAAAGGTAATAATGTGCTCTATGAATTCCTTAGTATTTCATGGAAATCTCTCAAAAACCAAAACCCATTATCACAATATCCACATTCTCCCTGCTGGTACAACTTCTGATGGTCATAACTGCAATAAAACTCTTTGTATTTTAACTAGTGACTTCATTAAGTGTTTTTCATTAACAAGAGACAAGTCAAAAATCTGAGGTTAAACTCAATAATCACAAAGATCACTCACCTAAAGCCAGACATCCTAGAATGTGAAGTCAAGTGGGCCTTAGAAAGTATCACTACTAACAAAGCTGGTGGAGGTGATGAATACCAATTAAGCTATTTCAACTCCTGAAAGATGATGGTGTGACAGTGCTGCACTCAATATGCCAGCCAATTTGGAAAACTCAGCAATTCCCACAGGGCTGGAAAAGGTCAGTTTTCCTTCCAATCCCAAAGAAAGGCAATGCCAAACAATGTTCAAACTACTGAACAATTGTACTCACTTAACATGCTAGTAACGGAGAAGGCAATGGCACCCCACTCCAGTACTCTTGCCTGGAAAATCCCATGGACAGAGGAGGCTGGTAGGCTGCAGTCCATGGAGTCTCTAGGAGTCAGACACGACTGAGAGACTTCACTTTTACTTTTCACTTTCATGCACTGGAGAAGGAAATGGCAACCCACTCCGGTGTTCTTGTCTGGAGAATCCCAGGGACAGGGGAGCATGGTGGGCTGCTGTCTCTGGGGTTACACAGAGTCGGACATGACTGAAGCGACTTAGCAGCAACATGCTAGTGATGCTTAAAATTCTCCAAGCCAGGCTTCAGCAATATGTGAACTGTGAACTTCCAGATGTTAAGCTGCTTTTAGAAATGGCAGAGGAACCAGAGATCAAATTGCCAACATTCACTAGATCATTGAAAAAGTAAGAGAGTTCCAGAAAAACATCTATTTGTCCTTTATTGACTATGCCAAAGCCTTTGACTGTGTGGATCACAAGAAACTGTGGGGAATTCTAAAGAGATGGGAATACCAGACCACCTGAAATTTGTATGCAGGTCAGGAAGCAACAGTTAGAACTAGACATGGAACAACAGACTGGTTCCAAATAGGAAAAGGAGTAACGTCAAGGCTGTATATTGTCACCCTGCTTCTTTAACTTATATGCAGTGTACATCATGAGAAACGCTGGGCTGGAAGAAGCACAAGCTGGAATCAAGATTGTCGGGAGAAATATCAATAACCTCAGATATGCAGATGACACCACCCTTATGGCAGAAAGTGAAGAGGAACTAAAAAGCCTCTTGATGTAAGTGAAAAGAGGAGAGTGAAAAAGTTGGCTTAAAGCTAAACATTCAGAAAACGAGGATCATGGCATCTGGTCCCATCACTTCATGGGAAATAGATGGGGAAACAGTGGAAACAGTGTCAGACTTTATTTTTTTGGTCTCCAAAATCACCGCAGATGGTGATAGCACCCATGAAATTAAAAGACACTTACTCCTTGGAAGGAAAGTTATGACCACCCTAGACAGCATATTTAAGCAGAGACATTACTTTGCCAACAAAGGTCCATCTAGTCAAGGCTATGGTGTTTCATGTATGGATGAAGGTCATGTATGGATGTGAGAGTTGGACTGTGAAGGAAGCTAAGCGCCGAAGAACTGATCCTTTTGAACTGTGGTGTTGAAGAAGACTCTTGAGAACTTCTTGGACCTCAAGGAGATCCAACCAGTCCATTCTAAAGGAGATCTGTCCTGGGTGTTCATTGGAAGGACTGATGCTAAAGCTGAAACTCCAGTACTTTGGCCACCTCATGCGAAGAGGTGACTCATTGGAGAAGACTCTGATGCTGGGAGGGATTGGGGGCAGGAGGAGAAGGAGACGACAGAGGATGAGATGGCTGGATGGCATCACTGACTCAATGGACATGAGTCTGAGTGACCTCCGGGAGTTGGTGATGGACAGGGAGACCTGGAGTGCTGCGATTCATGGGGTCGCAGAGTCGGACACGACTGAGCAACTGAACTGAACTGAAATAAATTAATAAATTTACCAAACTAAGCTAAAAGTAGCCTAGATAAAAATGCATTCCCAGTTTGGATTCAGATTTCTTCCAACTATGATAGATATCTTTGGAACAACTAATAAATTTACATGAGGATTTATTTTAAAATATATTAAAGGATTCTAGTTAATACTAGGGATATTAAATTGTAGTTATTTAAAAATGTATTCTGTATACATACATAGGCCCAAAGTATCGCTGTATTTCTAGTTTTCAAAATTTGGCAATGTTCTGATAACTATTAGTTGTAGTTGCTAAATATGTGAAAGTTTATTATATTCTCTTCTGTCTTTGAAACAAAAACTGGATAGTTCTCAAAAAGCTACCCAGGGAATTACCATGACTCCTAGCAATTTTATTTCTATCTACCTGAAAGATATGAAAACAGAGACTCAGACATTTCTATACCAGTGTTCACAAAATCACTGTTCAATGTGGATAGTTACTAGCCCTATTATTCAAAGTAAAAGAGCAGAAATACCCAAGTTCATCATTCATCAACAGAAAAAAGGTGGTTTATACATAGAAATCCATGAAAAGAAAAATGAAGTTCTGGTACTTATCTTGCTCTCAAATTTTATTTCCCTTAAGGAACCAGGGATCCTAGGAGAAATGGTGGGTTTCACACTGGGGTTAAGATAAGAACAAAATGAACCTGGATACTGTTACTAGAGAAAGGATATGGACATGTTGAAAAGACAGAGGCCAAATGTAGGATAATTCAGGAAAAAAAAAAAGTAGTGTAGTGGAGACCCATCTTTATCTATAGGGTAAAGAAAATATCCATGAATCTACACTGAAATGATCTACTGAAAAACTGAATGGGGGAGAATGGACAACTCCCAATTGGACAACTTCACATAATAAAATGTAGGCACAGAGGAAACCATAATTGAAAGGCACATGTACCCCAATGTTCATCATAGCACTGTTTACAACATCCAGGACATGGAAGCAACCTACATGTCCAAAAGGAGACAAATGGATAAGACTGTTGTGGTATGTATACATAATGAAATATTACTCAGCTATTAAAAATGCATTTGAATCAGTTTTAATGAGGTGGATGAAACTAGAGCCTATTATACAGAGTAAAGTAAGTCAGAAAGAAAAACACCAATACAGTATACTAACACATATATATGTAATTTAGGAATATAGTAACAATGATAGTAATAATAACAAGGCGAGACAGAAAAAGACACAGATGTAAAGAACAGTCTTTTGGACTCTGTGGGAGAAGGCGAGGGTGGGATGATTTGAGAGGATAGCGTTGAAATGTGTAAATTATCACATGTGAAGTGAATCACTGGTCCAGGGTTGATGCATGAGACAGGGTGCTCAGGGCTGGTGCACTGGGATGACCCAGAGGGACAGGATGGGGAGAGAAGTGGGGGTGGGGGGGGCTCAGAAAGGGGACACATGTACACCCATGGCTGATTCATGTCAATGTATAATAAGAACCACTACAATACTGTAAAGTAGTTGGCCTTCAATTAAAATAAATAAATTTAAAAAATAAAAATAAAATGTAAACTTGACAGATTTTCTTAAAATTATGATTTGACAAGAAACTTCAATACACACTAAAATTAGCATATCAAAGTATGATAAAGAGTACTGGCATTATCTTTCACAAAAGATACTTATTAATTACAACACTAAGTAAGCAAAGCTACATCACTAGTCTTAAGGCACTATCAACACTTGTTGTTGGTTAGAACGTCTGACTCTCTTGTGACTCCATGGACTATAGCCCGCCAGCCTCCTGTCCATTGGATTTCTTCAGCAAGAATACTAGAGTGGGGTATCATGCCCTCCTCCAAGGGGTCTTTCAGACCCAGGAATGCAACCCAAGTCTTCTGCTTGGCAGGCAGATTCTTTACCACTGAGCCACCAGGGAAGCCCACTGTCAACATTATATGATCCCTAGTGATTTCCTTGGAGAAGGAAATAGCAACCCACTCGTGTTCTTGTCTGGAGAATCCCAGGGACAGGGGAGCTTGGTGGGAGGCCATTTATGGGGTCGCACGGAGTTGGACACGACTGAAGCAACCTAGCAGCTAGCAGCAGTGATGAACTGAGAACTACATCACTTCTGTAGTATTTTTGCCAAAAGTGTATAATTTCAAACTCAAAGAAAGAAAAGCACACAAACGCAGATGTGCAAGGTTCACGTATTTTGTAGATTCTCCAAGTGTTAAAAATCAAGAAATCCAAGCAAACTGAACACCTGTCCCAAATGAGAGATTAAGCAGACTTTGACAACTACATACAATGTTGGATACCACTTTAGATGTAAAATTATCAGTTGATAATAGAACATCAATAGACATTTACTGTTTTTTATAACTGTATACTGCAGATGAAAGGTGTTTACATAAGTAGTTGGAAAAGAGTAAAAACACAAATGAACAAAAACAAAAGCCTATGTGGTTCCCTGCAATATTTGTGGAGGTATAAAGTCATACATCAATATAGAATTAAAAACTAAATGAGGCTAGTATTTCCTGTTTTCCAGTCTACATGAAAAAACACTCAAAACAGTTTTGACAGAGCTAGTAAAGCAAACACAAAATAAAGTTCTGTGTTTAAGACTATCTTCTCAGAAAAAGTGTCAATAAAATAATGATGGCTATAACAGGGGAGAGATAATATAAAAATAAACAAATTGTAGTTCACATATTCATTGGATACAAAATTTTTCATTTTTAGAAAAATTGTTATTTTATCTTAATCAATAATTAAAATGGCAAATATGATCAACTTGAAAACAAAATACATTTTATTAAACCTGTCCCTAAATTTGATGAAAAATTCTTAAAAGGAGAAAAAGTTCCTAAGATGACTCATAAGTACTTAAAAATTAAAGAAAATCATAATTTGAGTTTCAATGAAATTGTATTTAAAAAAACTAAAGCTGATTTACATATATTAATATGGAAAAAAACTAGTTTTGCAATTTCTATCACTATATTAACAAAACTATGAAATGCTTGGGAATGAATTTTAAAAAGAAAGCTATACTAGCAGTATTCCAACATAACAATTTGATTTTAAAAAAATATAAAGACATACCTTGTTGTTTGACAGGAAGACTCAATTTTAAAGAGATCTAGTCTCTCCTAATTAATCTATTAAATTGTTGCAAATGAAATAAAAACTGCATTATTTTTTCCAACTTGCAAAAATGTTAAGCATCAATTGAGAGAAAAAATGCAAGTGTTGACAGGGAATATTCTGAAAAAGAAGAGAAATGAGATAGAGCTCAATGGAATAGAAGATTCATCAGTAATTTTAAAGTAACAATAGAAAGTAAGGCAGACAAATAAATAGAAATTCAACCAATTATATGTCAGAATTTCTATGATTATGGTAGAGTGAAGATGAGTGGTAACTACCTAAGTCAAGGTAAACAATTTGAATATGTAATACTTTAAAACCACAGTAAGGATAAATGGAAAAATAAAATGGCAAAACATCTGATGAAAAAAAAACACAGATGAAGAAATGATACTAATACAAACATGTTTTAAAGAAAAACACAAAACTCAAAAGGCATAAAACATAGTTATGATTATATTTTAATACACAACCAAAATACAAAACACCACAGTAAATTGACAGCAATAAAATATGGTATTCCATTTGCTCTACACTAAGACATTGATACACCAAGGAAAATGAAAGGAAAAAAAACAGCAAAATGAAATAAGGCAAGAGACTGGTAAGGATTAAGCATATATGAAGATGACAGACTGAACAGTAACAGAAGAAAGGCAATTTCTTTGTAACATCATATTGCCAAAGAATAAAAATGTAACATTTATACAGTTTTAGGAAATATATCCACATAAACACTTGTAGATAAGATTGATGAAATCCTGTCTATATAATAGAGGAAAATCTATTTTACTCTGGATTCGAAACTATAAATTTTGGGTATCCTTAGTCTTCAGTTTCATTGGAATTATTTCAACAAATTAGTTGGATAAATTTACAATTCATATATAAACAATGCTTACTGCATAGAAAAATCTGTGGCTAGTATATACAGATCCCCCAAAATGCCATGTGTTAATTGATCAATAAGCCCATAATATGGGCACAAAATTTCATCAGCAAGTAGATAACACAGAGGTGGCAGAATCAGAGGAAAAACAGCATTTAAGAAGTAAAATGTTACACTGTAAATTTTTCATATCCTTTGAAATCTTGAAAATTGGTTTTTTTATGAATCAATTTTAAATTTCCCTGTGATAAATGAAAATTTTAAATATATGCATTAATACTTCTGGGAGCAATGAAATGAAGCTTTGACATTACAAGGTCCTGAGCGTCTTTGTGTAACAATGTCTCCATCATTCAAGCTCCTGAGATTCAGTCCAATAGCAACAATGAAAACAGTCCACATGCCTGGTTACAATTCTCTCCAATATCACCCTTTAAAATTGAGCCCTCTCAGCCTGTTTTTATGATCTACAGGGAGTGTCTGTTGCAATACAATAATGAGGAATTGCCATACATTATGAAGACTATTTTTTGGTGTTATGGAAGATGGTGGCAGAATCAACGGTATCAGTTTTCCTACGTAGTCATCACTTGAGAGGACACACTGGGGGAAAAAAATGGGTAAAGGTTAGTAGCACACTTCATTTCATTACATAAAATGAATTGCAATAAATAACTATTTTAATATGAAAAAACAAGTGAATCAAAATTTGCTTTGGAATTCTTTTAACAATGAGAAAGCCAGGTATTGGTAGTCTTACATCTTGCTTCTTATATTGTCTCCTCACATTGTCTATGCTTCCTTTTTATTACTCTTTCATCTACAGATCACTCACTCATGATATCATGCAATCTACATAGCTTTCTGTATAAGAAACATACCAATATCTAAATATTGCAATGAAAATAACCAAGAAACTTAGTCCATTTGATAAGAAAAATACTAACTATATTAAAGATATAGGGGCTACAATGGAACTTAGGAAAATATTTAGTTCCTAATCCATTACTCTGCTACTGCGGCTGCGTCCCTTCAGTCGTGTCCGACTCTGTGCAACCCCATAGACGGCAGCCCACCAGGCTTCCTCATCCCTGGGATTCTCCAGGCAAGAACACTGGAGTGGGTTACCATTTCCTTCTCCAACGCATGAAAGTGAAAAGTAAAAGTGAAGTCGCTCAGTCATGTCCGACTCTAGCGACCCCATGGACTGCAGCCTACCAGGATCCTCCATCCATGGGATTTTCTAGGCAAAAGTACTGGAGTGGGGTGCCATTGCCTTCTCCATCCATTACTCTAGTTCCCATTAAAATGGCTGAGCAGGTACCTCTCAAAAAACCATTAATCTTCTCTTTGAAAAAATGAAAGAAAATGAAAGGACAATGGGTCTGTCATGTCCATGGAATTCTCCAGGCCAGAATACTGGAGTGGGTAGCCTCTCTCTCTCTCCAGAGGATCTTCCCAACCCAGGTATCAAACCCAGGTCTCCTGCAATGCAAGCAGATTTTTCACCAACTAAGCCACAAGGGAAGGCCAAGAATACTGGAGGGGTAACCTATCCCTTCTCCAGTGGATCTTCTTTACCAACTGAGCTATGAGGGAAGCCTGTAATCTTCTCTTTAGTTATGATTTATCCCTGAGGAAAACGGAAACATTTTCTGATTAAAACCTTTACTTTCAAGGTTATCCCATGGACAGCAGGTGGGCAATAAGGCTTTCTGAGAATGTTTAAGGAATATGTCAGTATTCAGTTCTTGCCAGTACATCCCATGAAGTAATCCTACAGCAAGGTAGGATGAAAATGAAGGAAAAGCTCCTGGAGTATCAAGGACAGGAATTCAGCATTTGTTACAGCATTACTGACTTTATCAACAGCTGTCCCCTCTCATTCTTCCTATAGTTCCACAGCTTCAGGAGTTCTAAGATTCTATATTTTGCTATCTACATACTAGACCTAAATCTTTACTATTTTGCATTTCCCAACTGACTTAATCCAAAAATCATTACTTTTTTTCTAATTTCTTATCTTTTGCCTAATTAACTCCCCAAATCACAAAACAATTCAGTATGACTTTATGTCAGGCAATGAGTAAGATATTTGCCAAAAATTATCTACAAGAGATTCTGAGTGTGAGAAAAGTGGAATTCTGAAAATCAAGGACCCTTTCAAAAACAAAACAAAAAACTACTGAAGCTCCACATCTGTAGCTCTTGACCTATTGTACTGTCTTCAATCTGGTCTTCCAAGCTATCTGTGCCTGCAGTCACCTTGGCACTATCCCACCACGCTATGAAATTCTGGTTGGCCATATGATAAGGTTAGCCAAAAGAATATGGCAGATGTTACATGACCTCTAAAACTAGATCAAGAAAGGCCATGCCACTTCAAACACTTATTTTTATGATTCGAAGTGAGAACCCGTGTGATGGTTAAAGCTTTTTAGCTAAGCCTAACCTTCCAAGTCATCTAAAACCAGTGCCAGATGTGAGTGAAGAAGTATCCAGAAGACTCTAGTGGTTTGAATCACTCTCAACCATTGAACTGGGTCTTCCCAGTTGATTCCACATACATTCTGGCACTCTCAGAAATCTTTACCCACAGAATCTGTAGAAACAGCACAAGAATGTATTATATATTATCAAATTTAGGATAATTTGTTACCTATATGTTGTCTGAACAATAAACACTAGCTGCCACCAAAATTCTATCAAACTTAAGAAAAGCAGAATACCAGTTCCTGTCTAACCAAAGTGCCCTGCCCTGAATCAAACGAGCACTCAGACTGCCCTTACAATCACTATCACCAAGGGATTTTCCTGAGCCCAAAGATGAGAGTGAAGAAAACCTGGAATGAGCCGTAACAACTGGTCTGGTGACAACAACTATTGACATTAAAACAAAGATGGCAAAAAGATCTTTTCTTGAACTACTACCTCCCTACAGGGAAAAAGAAGACACATAGTAAGGTAAAACACACAACATTCTGACCAAACACTGAAGCAGCAGCTTAAGTGAAAGCTAAAGTCAAACTAACACTTAGAAACAGTTCCTCATTAATCCTGTAGCTGATTCAACTCTCCAACTTCAAAATGACTTTACTATTATTCTATATTAGCACCTTTCACAGGCTGCCATGAACCTCTACCATTATCATGCTATGCTAAGTCGCTTCAGTCGTGTCCGACTCTGTGCGACCCCATAGACGGAAGCTCACCAGGCTCCCCCGTCCCTGGGATTCTCCAGGCAAGAATACTGGAGTGGGTTGCCATTTCCTTCTCCAATGCATGAAAGTGAAAAGTGAAAGTGAAGTCGCTCAGTCGTGTCAGACTCTTAGCTACCCCATGGACTGGAGCCTACCAGGATCCTCTGTCCATGGGATTTTCCAGGCAAAAGTACATACCACCAAACTACACATGGAAAAATAGCTGGTCTATTCCCTAATTTATAATTAGTAAAATATTGATCATCATTTGTTTTGCAATATTAGTTATGTTATCGTGTTTGGTGTTAAGTAAATTAATTGAAGGCAGGCCATCGCCTACATTATTCATGGATTCCATCTTTAATACAATTGTATTTTAAAATAACTGGCTTACTTACTGATTATCAGGAATATCTGATAATTCCAAGCTGCACAAGAACAAAGTCTGCATCAGTGTTATTTTCCTGAGCCTAGCCAAAATCTTGTCCTAATACAGCATTTCTTGATCCGGAACCTTCTTACTTGTAGTTTACAGTTGAGATTTATAAATTAAGGAACTCCATAGGAAGAATGTTCCTGATGATGTCAGATATCCTCAGATTATCTGCATGTTTTGTTTTTGTTTCTCTATATTTACCTGAGAAGTAAGTATACAATAAAGCCAGGTCAGATACAAATAAAACTCCAGGAGACACTAATTATGATAACTTTAGAAGTGACAGGAATAGTGAACGCAAATTAAAAAACTCGCAAATATGACGGGCCCAAACAGAAGTTTTTTTGTTTTTACTTACACCTTCTCAGAGAACTTTCAGCATGAATGTTGAGACTACTGAAATTTTTCATACCAATTCTTAATAATCTAAAAAGCCATAAAGACCTATGATCAATCCATTTAACAGACTCAAACTACTGTAAAAGAAAATAATCCATTCTCCAATTAGGCCCATTAATTAAGAGTAATTCCCAAGCTATTCCAAGAGACTTTCCTTCAATAATTAGCCACAAATATGGCACTGTCTTATAAAATTACCCTTCATAGAAACTTTCAATGACTACTTTTATCATTTATGTGTTTGTCAACCCAAATATAATTGTATAGCACCTACCTCAAATCCCATCTTCTCCCTTCTTTCTGAGGGTAATCAAATTCTCTTTTTTCCACCGTTTAAAACTCTCTTCCACACTAGTATCTAAGTCACATGTTCTTCACGATCACTCAAAAACTATGCGTAATAGTCACTGGAATACAAAGCTGGATACAACAGCCCAACACTCCCAAAAATGTCAATAGGTAACGATGAAGACAAGCACAAACTGGCTGTATCTTTTAAGTTCCTTTGGTTGTTAGATGTTGCTTTCAAAATACATTCAAAAATTTAAAGGCTGTAAATAGCAGCTGTCCCTTTTCTTTTGGTATGTTTATATAGTAATGTTAATTTTTTGCTATGATTTTCCAGACAACTTTCTATTCCATAATGCACATTTGCACTTTTACATTATCATGCAGCAACGTATGTTTTAGTATTGAACTTACACATGTACAAAAGTTTCAAAAAGAATGCTAAAATAATCACCATTATAGTTAACACTGAGTAAGCATTATTTAACTCTAGTATCATGTCAGAATAAACCCATTCCTTAGGAATAGTAACCATTAATATTTCAAATAGAAAAAAGAGGCATATGGACACATCTCAGCATACACATTTAGTTGTTATCTGTTCAAAAAAAATCAACTTAAAACATTCTTCAATATTAGAATATTTTTTCAGTGTTTGAATGACAATCATACAAATAAGCTATCATTACAATTCTTCTTTTAATGGTATATATTTCAGACATTCAAATTATGTTACAATCTCTAATATATTTTCTTCTTTATGAATTTGAGAACAGTAATAGGTAAAATCCCATCAGCAAGTTTTATCATTTCAAAAGTTTTACATATTCAAATTTTGATTGTCATTGCCAAACTGCTACACAAAATAAGATATACTAATGATACCTCTAACAAATTTTCATTATTTACATTATAGGCAACTGAGAATACTCCTGACATTAGTTACTGATTATACTATACAAATTTAACTACCCACCAGAAAACTTTCAAAAGCTCTCAGAAAAAAAAACCTCAAAATCACAGAAATTCTGTTCTCACAGAAGTATATATGGAAACATTAAAAAAAAATACATAGCCACTTTAACATTTTATATAAAAATTAACATTCATTTAGATATAAATGAAGCAGGTTTCTACACATTTAATCTTATAACTGAAATTTCATTTTCATTTTTTTCCTAAAAAAAAAGTAAAGCAATAGACGTTTAAAAAGAAATTATCCCTAAAACTAATTTTACATATGTATGTGTATATAAATTTACAGTGTATTTGTATATGCATGTAAATTCTCAACCAGTATGTTTATATAGTATAGCAAAGTAACCATTACTTTATGTTAGCTATGAAAATGCTATGAGTTACATGACAATTCCTTTAATGTCTTCCTTTCTTCCTAAAGATAAAAATAAAATCCTTTGGTCATTTTTCTTTTTTAAAAGTATACAATCTAATCTTTTCCTATGAGAATCTAACAATCTGAAGACATGGAGACAATCTAGGTATCCCTATGCCCAAAAAATCACTGCATAAACACCAACTGTAATGACAGACCCAAGATGGAAGAGCAAATAATCAGACGCTCATCTTCTCCTCTGAACTCCAAAATTGTAACTCGCTGCTGGACAACCGTTGATAGGAAAATGAAGGATCCCACCAAAAAAGGAAAGTCCACATTCAAGAGCAAAGGAAAAGCTCCAGCAAGATGGATGGAGGGGCCAAATTGTGTTTAGAATCAAAACCCATACCCACCAGAGATGCTTGAAGGGCTCAAACAAAACCTTGGGCTCACCTGGGATGCCAGACCTGCCTTTGAGTTTGAGTGTCTCTTGTGGAGGTATGGATCAACAGGGGCCTATCGCTGGGGCAGAGGCTTTGGATGCAGCAGAGCTGGGTATATCATAAGCACTCCTGGAGAAGGTCACTATTAACCCCACAACAGAGCCGCCAGAACTTACACAGGACTGGGGAAACAGACTCTCGGAGGGCACAAAGAAAACCTTGTGTGTACCGGGACCCAAAAAAAAAAAACGACCAGTGGCCCCAGAAGAAACTGACTCAGACTTGTTGTTGAGTGTCCAGGAGTCTCTGGTGGACGCCTGGGTCGGCAGTGGCCTGCTAGAGGGTCGGGGCACTGAGTAAAGCAGTGTGTGCACAGGATGTTTTGAAGGAGGTCGCCATTATCTTCATTACCTCCACCATAGTTTGGCCTCAGATCAAACAGAGAGGTAACACAGCCCCACCCATCAACAGAAAATCAGATTAAAGATGTACTGGGTATGGCCCAGCCCATCAGAAGACCCAGTTTCCCCCTCAGTCAGTCTCTCCCATCAGGAAGCTTCCATAAGCCTCTTAGCCTTCTCCATCAGAGGGCGAACAGAATGAAAACCAATCACAGAAAACTAATCACATGGATCACAGCCTTGTCTAACTCAATGAAACCACGAGCTACAAGCCATGCTGTGTAGGGCCACCCAAGATGGATGGGTCATGGTGGAGAGTTATGGAAAAATGTGCTCCACTGGAAAAGTAAAAAGCAACAGTTAGAACTGGACATGGAAAAACAGACTGGTTCCAAGTAGGAGAAGGAGTACATCAAGGCTGTATATTGTCACCCTGCTTCTTTAACTTATATGCAGAGTACATCATGAGAAATGCTGGGCTGGAGGAAGCCCAAGCTGGAATCAAGACTGCTGGGAGAAATCAAGAACCTCAGATATGCAGATGACACCACCCTTATGGCAGAAAGCAAAGAACTAAAGAGCCTCTTGATGAAAGTGATAGAGAGTGAACAAGTTGGCTTCAAACTGACCATTCAGAAAACTATAATCATGGCATCTGGTCCCATCACTTCATGGCAGACAGATGGGGAAACAGTGGAAACCGTGGCTGACTTTATTTTTCTGGGCTCCAAATTCACTGCAGATGGTGACTGCAGCCATGAAGTTAAGACACTTGTTCTTTGGAAGAAAAGTTATGACCAACCTAGATAGCATATTGAAAAGCAGAGACATTACTTTGCCAACAAAAGTCCTTTCTAGTCAAAGCTATGATTTTTCCAGTAGTCATGTATGGATGTGAGAGTTGGACTATAAAGAAAGCTGAGTGCCAAAGAATTGATGCTTTAGAACTGTGGTGTTTGAGGAGATTCTTAAAGAGTCCCTTGGACTCCAAGGAGATCCAAGCAGTCCATCCTAAAGGAAATCAGTCCTGAACATTCAATGGAAAGACAGATGTTGAAGCTGAAACTCCAATACTTTGGCCACCTGATGCAAAAAACTCATTTGAAAAGACCTTGATGCTGGGAAAGATTGAAGGCAGGAGAAGGGGATTAAAGAGGATGAGATGGTTGGATGGCCATTACCCACTCAAGTTCCAGGAGTTGGTATTGGACAGGGAAGCCTGGCATGCTGCAGTCCATGAGGTTGCAAAGAGTCAGACATGACTAAGTGACTAAACTAAACACAAAAATATTACACAGTCCTAAAAGCCAATTATGAGTTGTATTCCACTGCTAATACATTCATAGAAGCCACCTCATGATATTGTATGAGATATTTACAAATTTATACTTAGTGAAATCCCATGTACCTAGAAAAACTAGTTTTTTAATGATTCTTTTACTGCTATTTACAATGTTGTCTTGTATGTTGTCATGCATTCCAATTAAATACAACACTATATAATTCAAAGACAATAAAATCTTATAAGATACATTTCCTTTGATTAAAATATATAATGCCCTATCAGCAGTACAACTACAAATTATGACTTTTTTAATGTACAAAAACCTAAGCACTAAACAATGATTAAAATATAAAACTTTCTTTTAGATGAGAATCCAAAAATGAAAAAGAACCATTTTAACTCTTGCTTTTCCATAACTCAGAAAGAAGATCCCTAAACAGGTATATAGCTCAAGAAACCCACAACAGCCATCAATTTCACTGCTGAGATTTCTAAAAAAAACAATGGAACTTTACAATGAATTATTTACAAAATTATACTTTATGAGACTCTATACATCTAGAAAGTCTAGATGTTAAAAATTAAAACCTATCTGCCTATTTACAAAGTTGTCTTGAATATTGTCATGCAACCAAGGGAACATATACAGAACTGTGTATTGTTCCAAGAGGTAGTATAAAATTTCTTTGACAAAGTCATTTTTTAATTTGAATGTTAATAGGAAAAAAATAAAGATTAAAAAATATAAGAAGGGTGAGTAGTTGACTACAGAGGCTTTTTAGGGCCATTACAATATGATGATGATTAATACATATCATTATACATTTTTCCAAACTCACAGAATGTACAAAAGCAAGAGTTAATCCTAATGTATATAAACTACTGACACTGGATGATTGTGTCAATGTGGGCTCATCAGTCTTAACATATGTACAACTCTCATAGGGGATCTGATAATGGAGGTGGATTTTCATACATGTACTAGGTTGATAATGGGGGGAATTATCCAAGTATTCAGGCAGAGGGTACATGGAAAATCTTTTGTGCCTTCCTCTCAAGTTTTCTGTGAATCTGAAACTGCTTTTAATAAAAATAATATAAATGAAATATATCAGGAATCTTGGTTTGAATTAGATATACCAAAAGAATTTACATGGTGTAAGTTTTAAATATACGTACTTGATACAATGGCCAATTCTTCTACATGAGAACAGGGTAAATGTGTAATCTTGTCAGTGTTTCCACTTAACCAATTTGCATAGCTCCAAGGGCCTGTTTGTCAACTTCATTGCTATGGTGATTTTAAAAGACAACAGTACTAACACATTTACAATGAAATAGTTATAAAGTTAAACTTTTTAGATTCTCAGTACATTTAGAAATATTACACGTTTAAAACTAAATATTACTTTTGCTTCTTATTTACAAAATTGTTTTGGTTATTGTCATGTTAGCAAGTTAACACAAACATTTCTATGAAATTTTTTTAGGAAAATGAATTGCATCAGGAACCTTAGCACATCTGGGAAAATAAGTTACACATACATGTCCCACAATTAGAGGTAAAATTATATAAGAAATGCCTGTATCTAGAAAGAACACGTTTTTAACTGCATACACAGCATTCTAAGAGTCACTCAAGAACAATTAGA
Organism: Tragelaphus eurycerus; assembly: GCA_935064755.1. Taxonomy (NCBI): domain Eukaryota; kingdom Metazoa; phylum Chordata; class Mammalia; order Artiodactyla; family Bovidae; genus Tragelaphus; species Tragelaphus eurycerus. The sequence continues at coordinate 1,576,619 of CAKXYN010000205.1, read as the reverse complement.
GTTAATGTACCATTCCATTTTGACAAGCATAAAGCTTATGTGCTACGAATTTTAGGTAAATATGTATTCAAAATTATGACAGAAATTTGTGAACATCTAGTGATATATGGATAAGAAACAAAAATCTGATCACAGGCACATAACCACCTAATACTGTTCCCTCCATACAGACTAAGTATAAACACATAATGGTCATGCAACACTTCTATTCATAATATATGTATCTCATCATTAGTTTAACATTAATATATTGATTCCAGTGTGTATGTGCGTGCACGCGGTTTCAAAACACCTAGGAACTTGTTAAAGAAGAGCTTGCCTGTTAGACAAGTGTGGAATGTGTCCTTACTCTGTTCCAATGTTTAAAACTCAAAATGTCCATGTATTTAAAAATATGATTTCTACACTCTTAACAAATAATGTCTAATGAAAAAAACCTCAAGAACACAATAAACAGAAAAAGCCTAATTCATGAAGATGCTCACTCTACTACATCTAAGATCAAACAATGACTGTAACTTTAACGTTTCAATGAAAAGGTATTCCAAAATTGACAGAAATTAAAAATATTTTATGAAATAGCATGTATCTTCAATATACAAAGCAAAGTAACAGATCAATCCCTAGCAACCAAATATATCCCAAATACAAGTAGTTTAGCGATTCGTCAAAATAGTGTTTTCACTGTTGTCTATCAGTTTGGTACTCACAAAATACATGCCTACCAGGCCAATCCTATGTAGATGTCATTTTAAAAAACTAACATTTGCTTCCCACATATCTAACAGCCTCACTATATTCTCCAGCAATAAATAAAGTTCATAAACTAAAGCCTCCTGTATTATCTGCCCTCAAACAACCCAAAGAACCTAAGACTAAAGCCAAATGATAACTGGCCCCCAAAATATTTCCATTCTATGACTTTTAGTATCACTAGTTTTATACACACATATGTACATGTATTCATATGTGTTTCTATGTATACATGGATATGTATGTAAAAACAGCCCTACAAAACATGGATTAAATGTTTAAAGCAAATGTCTACATATTCTATTGACCACCATCTAAAAAAATCCCTTAATTGCCCAATTATTTATTCAGATAGTCTGAAAATAGGCAAAATTTTCACTCTCTGCATAGTTAACATTTTATAAAACCTGCATAAATTATAGCTCATATGCCTAAAAACATATAATAATGCTATTAAATACACATTATATAAAAACATTCCTTTCATCAGCCAACTATTTAATGAACTCAGGTCTGATATACTATCAGTAACATCACTCATAAAAACTTACATATTGTCTATACAACTATAAATACTTTAAAACAATAATTCACTATTTTCATTAAAAGTCAAATGCCACTGGCAAATGAAAACTTTTCTAACCTATGCTGCTTTACCAAATGTTAAGATTTCTCTAAGTTACATAAAGAGTTGTGTTCTTTTCTTATACAAATATATCTGAAAAACATAAAAGCAGTCCAGTGATGTTTCCACCATGATGAATCCTGTCATAAAATGATATTTACATTAGATACTCCACACTATCTACTTCTCACAACCTAAAAATCGTGTCTAATGATCCAATGAACATACTAAGAGGGTAGAAGGAACATTTCTTTTGGCAAACATTAATATTTCTATCCTATTAGGCTGATATGAATTTACAATGATATAGACAATTACAAGTTAAACAAAAAATTTAACATTGCCTTTAACAAACTGTTTAACAACTTCTACCATAAATGAATTAATATTGGTTGGCAATTAGAATATTGATCAAAAATATTTAGATTCCCAACATCTGATCATGGAGCAAAGTCTGGATGCTGTTTGAGAATGCTCTTCACGAATATGCATATACATACACAATCTTCCAAAACTCACTATTCTCTGTCTCCTAAATTCAGCTTTTATTTGCCTAACACAAAGTGGTCTAGAAATACCTCAGTAACCAACATTGTATTCTACTAATTGAAATGCCCCAAATGTCAGCCATCTCTATGCATGATAGGATGGTAAAGCACAGTACTTTTTCTATTATGTACAAAGCAATAAAAAAAAAACCCACTCAATCCTGATTATGTAAGTGTTGAGAAGCTCTTCTCTGGCGCAAAAATTTCATCATAATAAGGCAATCTCATACTATAAAAAACTGTAACATAAATGCCATTACAGGATAACATCTACATCCAGATAGAACACCCTTAATAGAATTTCTTAGGTGATAGTTGAATACAGAACAATCTCCCTCATCTCAAAAAGCCATTGCAATAATCCAATCAAATGATTTCAAATGTATACATCATTCAGAGGTATTCTAACAATCCTTATTTCTATAATCATGTATTAAAAATAGTTCTTCTATATATATTAACAAACTCTGTTAATGTTTGCAATGCACTGAGAAATGTCACAAAGCAATTATATTTGGTTATGTCATACATAGTATTTTTAAAATGCATATAAGCAATAGCAGTGCCTTCTTTTGCTTTTATGATACAGTAATATTAGACATTTCCATGTCCTCTTTTTGCCAGCCATAAACAATACAGAATTCTGTACAGCTTACAAAATGTCCTCAGAATCCCTTTCTAAAAGTCTTTTCCAGAAGACAATTTTACCCAACATATTTTTAGAAACTTTCTTGGGAAACCAGCTGTATTATCCCTTTATAAAAATAATATATTGATGATTATAAATGCAGACCTATCTACTTGAATATTAGATTCCAAAAGATTAAGCAAAGAAAGAATACAACTGAGCTCTTACATGCTGAATTTCATTCTCTTCACCTCCCAACATTCAATGAACAATTCATCATTCAGAGTATTTTATATCTCAATACCATTACCCAAACACAAATTTCCTAAGTATTTAAAAACATTCATAAGTTACAAATGTCAAATTAATTAATGGGATTAGATTTAGAGTTGTTTTAAAATGCAATTAAGACCTGTTTATCATAAATGTACACAAATGCCATATATATAGGGCTTTTCACTGGTAGCTGTGATAATCCACAGAAAGGAAATTACTATTCCTCACCAATACAAAGACTGCTAATGAAATATCAATATTTCAGAACCAAGACGAAATTTGGGCCAGTATTAAACTCTTATTTTGTCTATAATTGTGTAGATGGTAAAGCTTCTAACTGAAATCAAGAAGCATTGTCCTACCCTTCCTAGCCTCATATTCCTATAGGGTTCGCTTATTTGTATTTGATATTGTCCAGACTAGCCAATACTTGAAGTTTTACCGAGTTGAAATAATTTTCAATTCAGTGGACACCCTTCACATACTTGAATCTTGGAGAGAAAGCTGGAATAAGAGTTGCTGTCCTGATGCTGCTGGATCAGGCAAATCAATAGAGTTAAAGATCTAGAAAGTATCTATACAGAAGTGCCCTGGCCAAAGACACTTTAAATTGGCAAGAGGTGTAGAATTCCTTATCAGTCAATAAGTAAAATTGCTCAGGATACTCCAGAAAAATCTGCTCATCTATATTAATACAAAAAAAAGTTCACACAACTACCCTAAAACCATCCTGAGTTGCACCTTGTATCTTGCTGTGCAAAGTTATCTTGAGACTCTTCTGGACCAAAGGTAGTTTGAAATTTATGAATCCAAATGTTCAGTAACTAGAACTGGAAAATTTCCAATTTTCACCGTGGCAAAAAAATATTCAAAATATTATCAGTTTATATAAACCTTTGTCCTCTTTTCCGATTATTGCTTATTTCTAACACTTCTGAAACATGTCAATTGCAGATTTATGAAGAACACGATGTGGTTTCATCATCTTTTTCAAAGATTGTTCTGGCCAACAGATAAATTACAGAATCTGAAGCTGGAAGCAATGGGACCAGTTAGAAGTTTCAGTATGAAAAGCAGCTCCAAAACAGTCATCTATGTAACACAGTAGCTATTGTGCAAAAAAGATTCTAAGTCTCTGGATGAAATCCTTGTCCATCTTTCTTAGGCCCCATTCATGTCCATGAATGACAAGCCAATCACCTTCAAGTTGACATCATGTTTCAAATCTCTGTAAAATTGATAGTTAAAAATATATTACACAATGATTTTAAAAGGCTGTTTACGAATTATTTCCTGCTTATTTGCCACTATCTTCTTTGAATTATCTGTACATGTGTTTGCAATTTTAAAAGCAACTATTCAAAGTCTTCTTTTACAATGAGTTATAGGATGATGTTTATGGCACATTATAAAAACAAAGAGAATAATCAATACATTCTGCTAACCTAAATAAAACAGATGCATTTTCACCTATCTTTATGTGTTCAAGTTACTCTGTTAGCCACTAATAAGTAAACTCTTGTACATGCCTCAAAAACTATGCTCTCTTGATTTTTAAGATTTGCTCTAAGAATAAATTAAATAAAGACATGTCTTTGGGGGCTTCCCTGCTGACTCACTAATAAAGAATCCACCAGCCAATGCAGGAGACACAGGTTCAATCCCTGGTCCAGGAATATCCAACATACTGAGGGACAACTAAGCCTGTTGTACCACAGCTGAGACAGTGCTCTAGAGCTCGTAAGCTGCAATTACAGCCTCCACAAGCCTAAAGCCTGAGCTCTGCAACAAGGAAACCACTGCAGTGAGAAGCCCAACCACCACAAGAAGAGCAGCCCCTGCTCGCCACAACTGGAGAAAGCCCTCACACAGCACCAAAAACCCAGTGCAGCCATAAATAACATCTTTTAAAAAAAAAAAAAAAAATTCTTTTTTTTTTTTTTTTTTTTTTAAACACAGAAGTTTTATTTCCCAGTGAGCCAGACTGAAACAGATAAAGGCATTCAGTAAGAGATACACATTTCTCTCTTCACCAAAGCCCCAAATCAAAATTTGGAACTCTCACATAAGTGAGTTTAAGATAGTATAGTATTACCCAGGGAATTTCCTGGCAGTCCAGCAATTGGGAGTCCACACTTTGACTACTGAGGGCCTGGGTTCAATCTCTGGTTTGGGAACTAAGATCCCATAAGGTACAAGGTGCAGCCAGGGGCAGGGGAACTGTACTACACAATTCCCTGATCTTAGATTCTGGCTGGCACAATACATTTTCTTACTTCCTGACTCAATCCTTAACAAAAAAATCATCAGAAAATAAATGTTAAGCTGAAAACCAAATTTTGCTTGTAAGGCCAACTTTTTGTACTTACCAATAATTAAGACAATAGTGTAACACAAATTACTATCAAAAACCTATTAGATGACAATTTTTATTTTAGGCTTTGGTGAAAGAAGAGTCATAGTGATACCAAGGCCTCCAGTGAACCATTAATTTTTCATTCTAATAAAGGAAGAATATTAGAAAAATCTATCTTTCCAGTGTTAGAAATATTTCCAATATTAGAAAAACCATCTTTTCAAAACCTGCCATGTTATAATCTTAGACAACAAAAATATTATTCTGTAACAAGACTTTCATAAGTTTCTTTTTTGTGACTTCAGCAATTTGGGGGGATGGAATATTTGTATTGTTACTTTGACATCACTTAGGGCCACAATTCACTTAGTCAAAAAAACCACTCAGTCTATTTAAAATTCAAAGCTAGTGTCCAGCCAAGTTCACCAGACAGGGTAAAGTGAAAGTGAAGTCGCTCAGTTGTGTCCGACTCTTTGAGACCCCCTGGACTGTAGCCTACCAGGCTCCTCCCTCCATGGGATTCTCCAGGCAACAGCACTGGAGTGGGTTGCCACTGTAGATAGAAATTACCATGTCTAAGAAAACATACTACTCACTGAGATTGTCTCTATTCTTAGAAATATTTCTTAAAAACCTACTATTTCTTTGAAATTTTTATTTATTAGTCATTTTTATGACTGAAGGGCAGAAGTCACAGAAACAAGACTTCTTCATCTACCATTTACAAAGCTGAATTAAGTATCCTGTAGCAATAAAGGAGCAGCTCCCCTGTACTAACTGCCTCTATGCACTGTTTGCAAAGACACACAGGCTGTGTGAATATTTGATGCTACTTATCAACATTCAAATCTAGAACAAGCAAAACTAGATTTCAAATACTGCTCTTCTAGTAGAACTTCATCATCTTACTAAGCAACAAAGATATGCTCACTCCTATGAACTCAAATTGCAGGTATTTCCACTTTTGACAAAAAATGACTAAAATGTATCCCTATGAATACCCATAAACTTCATGACAAAGTACTTAGGGTCTCTACAATAAATCCTGATATTTACTAAACAGCTATTCCCAGAGAGGAGCCAAACTTATTTAAGAGTCTAACATTAGATATCAGATAGCCCTAGATTTTAATCTGTCACTAACACAAGTTAATATTCACTAATGTAAGTATCTAATAACATTTTTATTTTTTTAATAACATTTTTAAAAATCAGTAATGCCATCTCTCTTAAGCATTTACTCTGTGATAGGCTCTGATCCCACTGATCAACTGCAGACAACTGAAGAGAAATAAACTGTCCTTAAACACCAACATCCGTGTGACAGCACTTACCACACTCACTGCATTTCATAAAATATGTTCCATAAACATTCTTTCTGGACATCACTTAGACACTTTGAACTGGTTTCCAATGTTTGATCCCAGATGTGGTAGTTTCCTTTATTTTGATCTTGTTTCTGTCTTTGTTTCCACCTTGTCACATATGTGCCTTCTGAGATCCAAAGATGAGCTTCCATTTTTGCTTTGAACAGTATGGTATACATATATATGTGCACATATAAAAAAGAAAGAAAAAAAGGAAATAATTACAAAAGTCTACGAAAAGAAAACAAGGGATGTCTGAAGAACTGGCACAAAGTGTACTACTACACCTGCCAATTCTAGCGATTCAGCTTTCACATGTCAAGACATTTTTTGCCAAGAATAATGTTGTCTGAAAGTCTATTGAGGCACATTGACTAGATTTCAGAGTGTCCTTTTAAGCTCAAACTTTGAAATCATCATGTTCAGACAAGGTCCTATGTCATCATAAACCTAGTCAAGGCCTCTGCAATATGATCTTTTTTTAAAAAACAAGATTATTTTACCTGGTGTGGTTTGTTCTGTCCTAAAGGTAGTTAAGTAATATTTTTAGCCTTGTTGCAACATTACTGGGGAGGATCCACATTGACACATCAGAAAATTCAGTAACCAAATTCTCTCTTCCTCTCAGAGGCATCAATTATGTGGGCAAAAAGGCACTGCATATGACTGAAAAAGTTTCAAGACCAAAAAAAAAAAAAGCCATGATAAGATGATTTGCTATCTAAGAAAATTCAAATTCTGAACATTTTTATATTTATGGCCCATCCCAAAGGAGTTAGAATGCAAAGATGAATAAAACAGAATCTGACAATGTATTAAAAACTCAATAACATGTATCTGAACACTTCATAATGTAATACAGGTTTATAACTGACTACTTGCTGAAATGAGTAATAAGTCTTATTTGAAATTAACACTAGAAAGTGTTTTTTTCTGATATTTGCAGGATTTTGAAAATTCTACCATTTTCACACAATCCCATAAATTACTCCCATAAGTAAAGACGTATAAAAACCAAAACATGAGTTTTGTTTACAAAAGTTAAAAATTTTTTATCTCACTTAAATGTGCAATCTAAAAAATCTGAAGACTAGAATGGTGATTATTGCCAGGGGCTTAGGGGGTAGAAGAAATGGGGAGATGCTAATCAAAGGTAATAAACGTTCAATTATATGATGAATAAATTCTAAAGATCTGATGTAGAACATGTTGACTACAATTAATCTATGGTACACTTAAAGTCTGCTATGACAAATTTTATATATAGATCTTAAATGTTCTTACTATCAAAAAATAACTCCGTAAGGAAATAGATGTGCTAATTCATCTTACTGTGGTGATCTTCTCACAATATATACTTATTACAAGACATCATGCTGTGTACTTTAAAATTATACAATGCTATTTATGAATTTAAATTTATGAATTTAAATTTATACAGTGCTATCAATGAAGTTGGGAAAAATTACAAGATTTCTAAAATTAGACATGATTACACAAGTGAGTACCAATGAGTCTATGGAAGCAGGGAACTATGTCACATCTGACATGCTTCTATACCAAGTCCAGTTTGCCTATCACATAAGCACAGAATACCAAACAACTCAAAACCAGAAAGGTAGTATAATTATTATATACCAAATTCTTACTTCAATTTTTAAAAGTCCTAGAATTCTACTGAAAACTGTAAACCACAATAAAAATATACATTGCTATACAATATGTATATCTTTATGGAGCCACAGTGAATGTAATGTGAACATTACAGTAAATGTGAACAGGAAACCAGGAAGTTGTTGTCCAACGATGTTTTAGGTGAAACATGCACTCATTCAAATGCACGTATGAGTGACTCTTAGGGACACCAAGTATTACTTCTATGAGTGTCTAAAAACTGACTATGTTGGTATTAGTATGTGACCGCAAAAAAACTGTAGAAGCAGATCTAGCAATCCACGTTTTCCTAGTATGTATTCTACAATGAAGAGTTCTAAAAAAAAAAAAAGAAAAGAAAATTCAAGTTCTAAGCAGAGAAAAATACTATTATCACCAAGTAAAAATAATGGAAGTAAGCTTTTTACATAATCTACGGTTCTTGCCATTCACCTCTAACTTGCAAAAGAGGCCATCTTTAATTAATATTAGAGAACAAGTAGTCTTTAAATATGCATATCTAAAGGCTATGCACACCAGCAGATCTATACAAGGATGAGTATTTTCTTTCCAAAAACAGAAAAAAATACCACAAATTATTTAAAGCTGATCCAGAGAGCAGGCTTCTTAGAAAATAAAACTCTTCACATACTTTTTCTCTAAAAAATCAGGGTTGTATATGTGTCATATATATCAGGGTCAATTTTCTCCTAAGAGAATGGTTTTGCCTATAGCGATCCAAAGGCCTGGGGCTCTGTTATCACAAAGTTTCTTTGTAACATTCACAAACTCTAAAAAAAGTATCATATGTATTATAAAATCTCCTAAACCAAGGAAGGATTGGCTGCTTTTGTTCCTTACCTGAAAGTAGCCATTAATCTTAAAAATTACTTTGGGATAGACCATGTACAGTTGGGGCCAGCACCTGTAGTCATTTTGAATGCTCCTTTTCTTCCAGAGACTGTTATTTGAAAGGCCATGATTTAAAAGCTGGAAAAGGCGACATAGATACAATCTCTGCTGATAAAATCAAAGCAGAAGACAAATTAGTCTACAAGTCTTAAATTACTAAGGAGTTATTACCAGTCTTGAACTGTGGTGTTTTACAAGCTAATTGCTACAATCAATAAGGGCTCATTTATTGTCCAGTTTAAACCTTAGCCATAAATCCTAAAACCTCTAACCTCTTCCTTTTAAGAGATTTCACTGTTCCGTATCAACTCTGACTAGACCTAGATATTTGGGCATTCGTGAATTATTTATTTAGAAGATATTGTCTACTCCTCTGAACTTCCATATATCACTAAATGATGCAGCTGGATATGACTGTAACTGGTACTTAAGAGCCAACGAGGTTCTTCCCTGGTAGTCCAGTGGTTAGGACACCATGCTTCCAACGTAGGGGGTGTGCATCTGATCCTTGGTCAGGGAACTAAGATCCTACATGCTGCTCAGTGCAGCCTAAAAGTAAAACTTAAAGGAAGTGTCCTGGGACCCATACTCTACCACTCATTTAAAAATTTGTAAATACTTACTCACTGGTAGGGAATGAAGATTTACTCCAGGATCATGTTGTCTCTCTGACCAGACAGGCACAAGGACACTATGTCCAAAAAGGTCATCAACTGAAGTAAGCTTTCAAGGAAGGTAGAACCTTCCTATTTCAAATACTTTGATTGAAGAAACAAAATCTAATCCAATATCAGTTTCCTTCTATAAGATGGCCTTACAAGGTATCACATCCCCACTTTCCTTCAAGTATATATGGCATGGTAAAATAGAGGTGTCAGTATAAAGTTTATTATATGATACCAGCCAGTGTACAAAGTCAAAGTTGTGAAGCTAAAACAACTACCATAACCATTTTACCATAAGACATAAAGACAAAATTATTTAAACGAGTTGGCTAACAGGATTTACCTCATCCATAATAACTTCAAGACCAGAAAAATCCCAATCTTAACTCTGACCTCTAAAAAACATCAAAAGGCAAAAAATGTACAACAGTACCTCACAGTTTAATTGCTCTATGCATTTATTAGCTAATATTAATTGAGCAGAGGGGACAAAAGCTCACAAACATTTCACACATTTCACAAGCTGCATTGCAGGACGAAAAGTGACTAAGAAGGATCAACAGTATCCTAGGGTCTTGGTGGACGCATTCCTGGGGGAGGTGGACCTTGAAAAGAAAAAGCAAAATTCCATGAGATCATAAAAAAATAGACAAACATAAATATTCAGGGGCCTCGCTAGTACCACTGAGAAAATTATTAATACTCACTCACCTCTTATCCCTGGTGGAGGGGGTCTCATTCCTGGAGGGGGCATGCCTATTGGCGTCCCACGAGTAGGAGGAAGCCCAATTGGTGGGCCCATGGGTGGTCTCATACCAGGTGGAGGAGCCATAATTCCTAGAAAGAAAAATGGCAGGAAAAAAGGCACATAAATCAGGTAAGATGGTAGCATAAAGCACAAGATAATAGTTAAAGAAATAAGCCAGGTACTAAATAAAGAGTTGAACAAATTTCTCTTTTACCATTGCTATGGCAGATCATCCCAATTCAAGAGTCCATAGCTTTTCATTAAAAATCAATGGCCAAAAGTGAAAACATATTCCAAGCTCCTAGTTAGGGAGTTAGGCTGGGCCTTAATTTAGTATCTTCTTAAAGAGTGCTTTTGGTCATCATGATTTTATTTCACAGATCCACATCTGTATCTAAGAACAAAATTCTTTTTTTTTTTTTAACTTTACAATATTGTATTGGTTTTGCCATATATCGAAATGAATCTGCCACAGGTATACATGTGTTCCCCATCCTGAACCCTCCTGAACCAAATTCTTTTAGAATTCTTTTTAGAACCAAATTCTCCATCGATTCCTTACCTGGAGGTGGGGTTGCTCGACCAACAGGTGTAGGTGCAGTCCCCCGTCCTGGTGGATACTGAGTTGGAGCTCCAGCAATGCTGGCAGTAGCAGCAACTGCAGCAGCTGCTACAGTGCCTCTTCCCTGTGGGGTCATTACCTGAGAAAGAACGCACAGACAGGCAGTAAATATAAACTCTTCCTCACATCATTCAAATACAGAAAAGGCTGATCATACACTATTTATCAAACACAAAGTAATTACAGCAATTCTGCACTTCTCCCATTTTTCTCATTTAAGGCACACTGTCACCACTATCACACTCTCCTTTAAAATGAACATGTCTGCTTTTAACCTCATCAGCCCTTTGCATTCTCAACTCTGGTTTATCCATCCATATTCCTCTTCACTCATTAGTGCTGAGTTACTGCTATCATGGTGGCTTCATAATGTATATTTGTACCTCTCTTCCCTCTACAGCATATACTGCTTTACATAGTACAGGATGTTCACTCAGTTTTTTCAATCTCCTCAGTATCAGATTCCAGGTACTTTCTTCTCTCAATAACACTCCTGGTACCTCACCTGTTGAGATGGCCCCCCAACTCCTCGGACAGGGCCTGCTAATCCAGCAGGAGCCTGGGGAATTGGAACACCAGCTGGAACACCTCTGCCAGCTGCCCTGCCAACCCCAGGGCCCCCTGCAGCTCCAGCAAGTGGTACTCGAGCAATGCCAGTCTGAAACAAAAAAATACACAGCTTGAAATCAAATTTATGAAAGCTATCTATCAATAATCATTCCTAAATAATTACCTCTTTCCAACATTTTCCCATACAACCTATCTCATATGAGGTTCTATATTGAAAATAGCATCAAGAGAAGCATCCTGCAGACTAGATGTACACTAGTCAAATTGGGAGCCCATATATTTTTCATGATCCTATCAAGAGAAAATAAATCAGCACTCCTACCCTTAACTAGATTGTAGTCAGCACATAGAATAACTCATTAGAATATGCTTAATCTCCCATTATAGACAAACAAGAACTTATATCAAGTGCCAGGCACATTTTGACAAAGGTATAGTGTACTTTGTCTCTGTTGTACACTCATTTAGCAAATAATTCAAATAATGTGATTCCCTCCCACATTAATGTTCTGTCCTGTCCTACATCCTTCTTACATCTTTGGGGGGTGGTCCCTCCACAGTCATGGAAACCAAGTTCTCCCCACGCAACAACACCAGACCCAAAACTCGCTTTTCTTCACGCTCTGGCTGCTTAGCATTCTTTGGCCTATAAAAGGGAAGAAAATTTTAGTACGATAAGTTATGGATCGACTAACATCTTTATAGATAATTACGTATCAAGACAGTAACCCATGCCCAGATAGTCATGCTTAGTTTACTGAGTTGTGACAAAAACAAAGAAAACTAGACTCGATATATAAAGGTGAGCTCTTATCCTATCATACATCGAACTTCCAGAATATTCCCTCAATGTTGTACCATAGCAAAACTAATTTCTTCTTTGTGAAACACAGATGCAAATAACATTGCTAAGATTCTTTTAATGGTTGTTGCTATTGTTCAACTGGTAAGTCATGCCGACTCTGTGACCCCAGGAACTGCAGCACAATATACTTTCCTGTCTTTCAATGTCTCCCAGAGTTTGTTCAAACTCACGACCATTGAGTCAGTGATACCATCCAATCATCTCATCCTGTCACCCTCTTCTCCTCCTGCCCTCAATCTTTTCCAGCATAAGGGTCTTTACTGACAGCAAAACTTGGAATTTTATCTTTTTCCTTCCAGTTTTACTGACATATAATTGACAAACCATACTGTGTTAACTTTACTTATTTCATGAAACGACTACCACAATTTTAGTGGACCTCCAACATGTCTTACAGACACAAAAGAAAAAAATGTTTTTCCTTGCGATGAAAACTCTTTTAACAACTTTCATATATAACATACAGCACTGTTAATCCCATTTCTCATGCTGTGCATTACATCCCTTGTACCTAATTATCTTTAAAATGGAAGTTCATAATTTTTAACCACTTTCATCCGATACACCCCACCACCCCGCCTCTGGCAGCCAGAAATTTGATCTCATTTTCTGAATTTGTTTCTGAAGTATAATTGACCTACAACACTGCATTATTTTCTAATGCACTACACAGTAATTCAATTATTTCTATTATAAGGAGATCATTATAAGTGATCAACACTGGATAAGACTTTGAAGACAGGTAACATTGAAACTTCAAGGTTTCATGTTAAAATGGGATTTAAATAATTTTTAACAAAATAAGTAAATATTGATGACAGACAACTGAAATAAGAGATGAGAACAGCAACAGGCAATAACAGCCTAATAGCAGACACCTGCTTATTCCTAGACTTACCACATACTATATAACCATGGGAAGCAGCTTCCCAGGTGGTGCTAGTGGTTAAGAACTCATCTGTCAATGCAGGAGACATAAGAGACGTGGGTCTGAGTCCTGGAAGATGGCAACCCACTCCAGTGTTCTTGTCAGGAGAATCTCATGGACAGAGCAGCCTGGAGGCTACAGTCCTTGAGGTGGCAAAGAGTCAGACACAACCAAAGTGACTGAGTATGAATGGATGTAATTGGGAAATTTTTTGAAAACTTTTTGAACCTCTGTTAGTCTAATTTCCTCATGTGTCAGCAGCAAAAATCATATATGCATACAGCTTCTACCATATAATATAGATAGTGCCTTATTTAGCTGAAATTATCCCTAAAACTTACTGAAGAATGAGACATAAATTAAGGATACACCTAAAGCACTCTCAATTGTCTTTGTATTTATCAAAGTTGTAATTTTTTAAAATTGTTTTCAGTAAAAATGTAGATTATTTAAACAAAACCTTAACCTGGTCATTAACTTAGCATTTATCATCTAGAATTTCTGAAATGATCCAACTTCATATGCAGGAAGAAAATTAAGAATAAAAACAAAAAGACAAGGAATATGTTATGGATCCTATTAAGATTTGAGAACAGACGTGTATAGCAGGCAGGCAAAGCATCATCACCTTTCTCTTCATACATAAACTTCTAAGTGAATTGGTCAAATTAAATTTTTGGACAATGTATCATCAACTGTGGAAACAGAAGAAATCAAGCCAATGGTCAATGTAAATCCTTCCCCTAGATAAGAGCCTGAAACAAAACCATTTTGAACATCTAGAGATATTACAAGCACTGACCCAAATACTCTGAATGAAAAGTCAATTGAGTATAATGCCTCTGGGATCTCCCAAGTGCCACGCTCTTATTGTTAAAGGAAGTTCCTCAAACACAGGTGCAAAGAGGATTGCGTAGTAGGTAAGGCACAAACATATTCAAGTTATTTCTGGAGAAAGAGCATGGACAAACCCCCAAAACAAATAAGCAAGGGAGGTTAGAGGCTGATGCCAAATCAACACTGACCACGTGAGTTCAGACAAAACAAGGGGCAGGCAAAGAGCCTGGCTGAACAACTGCTAGACCAGGCCCGAACTATTCTATTCTCATTTCAAGTCCTCAACCATTAAGAGTAATTGTGACTTATAATTCCTTCGATCTCAATTTTCTAAATAAATATAAATTGCTATTCTGAGAGTAGCATGCAGCTTTTTTCCCTCAGTTTTAGTTCATAATTTCAAAATTAAAATAAAAAAAATAATAAAATAGTAGTGTGGATACAGTGACTCTAATACTGGGAGATTCATCCAATTCAGAAATGAGACCAGGGCAGGACGGCCATTTTTCCTGTCTCCTTCAGCAGGTACCCTAACTACTACTTACTTTACCGTCCTTGACCCTTAAACTGTTCTGCCTCTCCCTCAGGACCCCACTGCCCAAACCCAAAGTGGCCTTACTTGATTTTCCTGAACTCATCACAATCACAGAGGATCAAGTTCATATGCTTGTCAAAAGCCTTAAAGGTGCCAATGAAGATACGACCATCTTGCAGGATACATCTCATCCTATAGTCAATGTGTTGCAGCATCTTACTACTCTTTCCCACAGTCTGTAAGGAGTAAGATAAGAGTTAGTCGTCACTTTGTCTGCAGCTACTTTCTAACCCTTTCCTGTTTCTTCCCCATTCCTATACCAATCCAAATTTGGCTGCTTTCTTAACAAAAACATCATGCAGTTAATCTTTTCTTACCTTACCTTTAGGATACTAAATTTGAACCCAGGACTACTTATACTTCTCGTATTTTCAGAATCCCTATGTAGTTTTCCACTGCCCTAAATATATGACATCCTCAATAGATTCCCAAACCCAGTTCTCCCTTTTAGCATACCATCATTCTAATCCCTGTCATTTCCCAATTTGAATCCCAAATCTCACTCTCCTACAGAGTACTTGATCCGGAGGACTATTTCTTTTCCCACTAGACTCCTAGACAATTGGTGGGAAATTCCTATCTCCACCAAAAACTTTGCAGTTTCCGTCAACCCAATGTAAACACAGTGTATTATTTTTCAGTTCTCTTTTAAAGGCTAGTTTACACCCCATCTCTTATATCATTCAGAACTTTCATCAGTGCTCTTCAAACTTTTACTTTTTTTTTAAAGGTGCCACTAAGGCACCTTTTAAAAAGATTTTCATCCCAAGTGACCACTCCACTGAAATTTTAATATGCAGAAATACTATTTTCATACTATTCCATACTATTTCCTCTCTCTGGAAGACCCCAAACCACTGTAAAAATCTAAGATTCTTCTCATTCCTCAAAAACTGATTTTCAGTCCCTTTGGATATCCTTTCCATTAAGAATGTATGTTCTTGGTTACCTAAAAAGAGCCACAAAACAGATCAGGATGCTGTAGTATCTCTCTAGACTACTTTTGTTTGTACCAATCAAGCCTCAAAGACCTCTATTTTTCTTCCCCACTGATTCCAAGCCTGTTCCTCGGCTGTGGTTTTGCTGGACCATCCAATTTCAAAGTAGACTTTTCAATCTACTGAAATCTGACCTCTTGAGTCCCCCATCTGCAGGTGATCCCTCACCACTGTAAATATGACCAAAAATTCTGTTTTGTCTTTCTTAACAATGCAAGATCTCTATAACAGGACAACATACACAGGCTTTCTAAAGTTTTTATTCAATGCAATGAGGTATCATCACTATAGATTAATTCCCTATTCAGAACCCGGAAACACCCTACAGTCTGGAAATCCAATATATTTAGAGAGTAGCTTCTCTCCCCTCTACCCCAATAAACATCTTACCATGATTGCTGTTCCACCAAATTCAATGTCCACAGGAAAGTTTCAGGATCCTTAAGACCTAAGGGAAGGCTACAGATAAAGGTATGACGCAGGTTCTCTTACAAACAATGCAAGCTGAGGCAGAAGCTTCAAACAGTAGATGGAGCCTGCAGAGGAAAGCATGATCAAGCTGCACCACATCTACCATGGTTTAAAACAGGCAGAAAATCTTGCATGAAAAATACTATTTGAGATAATCAAAATCACTCCATTTCATTCTTATACCCACCAATTAAACACCAAATTTCACTATTTGATGACCTTATCTCCCATTTTTTGCACACCTATAAGTTACCAGTTTGTTGAATGTAATTTTACACAGGAATTCTTAAAAGTTTCAAAAATAAGCTTAATTTTCTATTAATATTCACAAAACATAGTATTATCTTTTTCCATCCTTATTCTAAGGTGTTTGATTCTCTGGTCACAAATTAATACCAAGTAATCTCAACTTCAACATTTTGGTATTCCTAAGTTTTTCCATTTGAATTCCTCCTGAGTTAGCCCAGATTTTACTCCTTGGCTAAACCATCTAAATGCTTTAAACCACAATGTTACCTCCCCTCCACCAAGCCAAAGTCCCTTCAGAATAATGCTAGGAAGTATCTCTTCACTATGAATGTAATATATTATCAGGTACCTGCTTAAGATGTCCTTTGTAAAAAGGCGACATACAACTACTGAATGCTTACATGTATGTACAGTCAACTTTCTTAGTAATCAAAGAAACAAGCATTAGAATACAATCACTTCCCCCTGATATACTTAAGAAAATGCTTCTAATAAGTATGAACCAAACCTAGCCAAAACTAGTAAGTGGTCTCAAACTGCTAATTTTATTTAAAAACCAAACATACACATTATGTTCTTTATGAATGGGAATTTGGTTTTACATAGATCTTCCTGGTGGCTCAGAT
Source organism: Tragelaphus eurycerus (assembly GCA_935064755.1). Classification (NCBI taxonomy): domain Eukaryota; kingdom Metazoa; phylum Chordata; class Mammalia; order Artiodactyla; family Bovidae; genus Tragelaphus; species Tragelaphus eurycerus. The sequence continues at coordinate 1,559,327 of CAKXYN010000205.1, read as the reverse complement.
GGTAAAGTGTCTGCCTGCAATGTGGGAGACCCGGGCTCAATTCGTGGGTCAGGAACATCCCCTGGAGAAGGAAATGGCAATCCACTCCAGCACTCTTGCCTGGAAAACCCCATGACGGAGGAGCCTGATAGGCTACAGTCCATGGGGTCGCAAAGAGTCAGACACGACTGAGCAACTTCACTTTCACTTTGGTTTTACATGTAAAAGTAACTCAGTATCATAAACAAAATCTAGTATAATTGTACTTTCAACAATGCAAACATTTCAAGTAAGATTGTTGTCTCCATTGTTTTCAATAGAGAAGATTTACAAACAGCAACCTGGTTAAGTAATTTAAAATCATCTATTTTCTTATGTGAAAATAAAATCATTTAAATAGTGGTTAAGATCTATGACATCATCAAAAAAAAAGAATGGTGTATAAAACTATAATAGATTAGAGGAGAGTTTAATGAAGTTATACAAATAGTTTAGTAAGGATGGTAAATGTAGAGGCAGTATTTCCCTACAATTAGCAAAATTTCATGTCAGTTCATTACATTTTAAAGAGAACTTGGAGGGTATTAGGTTTTCTAAAAAAATAATAATAAAATGACCATTACTCAGAATCTCTGTCCCAAGCTTTGTTCTCCACATGCAGACTACCATGCATCCTTTGTGTAGCTTTTTCTGTAAGTCAATCCTACCATCAATAAATGTAGTTTTTTCTTTTCCAATCTGGATTCCTTTTCTTTCTTTTTCTTCTCAGACTGCTAAAGCTAGGACTTTCAAAACTATGTTGAATGATAGTGACAAGAGTGGACTCATCTTATTCCTGATTTTAAAGAAAACGCTTTCAGTTTTTCACCACTGAGGATAACATTTGCTCTGAGTTGGTCATATATGGCCTTTATTATGTTGAGGTATGTTCCTTCTATGCCTACTCTCTGTTGAGTTTTTATCATAAATGGGTGTTTAATTTTGTAAAAGGCTTTCTCTGCATGTACTGAGATGATCATGTGATTTTTATCTTTCAATTTGTTAATATGGTGAATCATATTGACTGATTTGTGTATACTGATGAATCCTTGCATCCCTGGATAAAGCCCACTGTTGGATTCCGTTTGCTAGCATTTAGTTGAGGATTTTTTTCATCCATGTTCATCATTAATTGGCCTGTAATTTCCTTTTTTGTGGTATCTTTGTCTGATTTTGGTAACAGGGTGACACTGTAGGGGACTTAAAATATCCCACTCACACCAATGGACAGATGATCCAGACAGAAAATCAATAAGGAAACACAAGTTTTAACTGATACAATGGATCAGTTAGACCTAATTGATATCTACAGGGTATTTCATCCGAAACAATAGACTTCATTTTTTTCTCAAGTGCACACGGAACATTCTCCAGGACAGATAACATCCTGGGCCAGAAATCAAACCCTTGGTAAATTTTTAAAGTTGAAATCATTTCAAGCATTTTTTCTGATAAGGCTATTAAGATTAGGTATCAACTACATGAAAAGTATTACAAAAAACAAAAACACACGGAGGTTAAACAGGCTTCTGAATAACCAACAGATCACTAAAGAAATCAAAAAGGAAATAAAAATACATCTAGAAACCAATGACAATGAAAGCACAACTCAAAATCTACTGGACGCAATAAAAGCAGGGCTAAGAGGGAAATTTATAGATATACAAGCCTATTTCAAGAAAAAAGAGACATCAAATAAACCTAATGTTACACCTAAAGTCAACTAGAAAAAGAATAACAACAACAAAAAAACCCAAAGCTAGTAGAAGGAAAGAAATCACAAAGATCAGAGAAAAAACAAATGAAAAAGAAATGGAGACTACAGCAAAATTCACTGCACAGCTGGTTCTGTGAGAAGATAAAACTGATGATCCCATCAAGAACAAAAGGGAGAAGACTCAAATCAATAAAATGAAAAATTAAAAAGGAGAAGTCACAACAGACAACACAGAAATACAAAGGGTCATAAGAGAATAGTATGAGCAATTACACGCCAATAAAATGGACAAGTTGGAAGAAATGGAACCAATTCTTGGAAAAGTATAACCTTCCAAACCCGAATCAAGAAGAAACAGAAAATATGAACAGACCAATCACAAACATGCAAATTGAAACTGTAATAAAAAATCTTCCAACAAACAAAAGCCCAAAGCCAGATGGCTTCACAGGCAAATTCTATCACAAGTTTAGAGAACACCTATCCTGCTCAAACTCTTCCAGAAAATTGCAGAGGAAGAAAAACTCCCAAATAAATGTAATTTTAATCCAAATTCACATGAAGAGTTTCAGGCCTATAATTTAAATATTCTGAATTCTGACAGGATTCTCTATAAAAGAGTAGTCTGTAAATTCAGAAAACCTTGGTATATGTTTGAACCACTAGCAATTTCCACTTTTATGATAGTATATCTAAGATGTAAGATCTTCAGCAATCCATGGAGACAGAAAGTTAAGTGGTTATCTGAAATAGGGGGTGGAGTTGGGGAATGAATTAAATGGCACAAAGGGATCTTACTCAGGCAACAGAAAACCCTAAAAGGACGTGTGGCAATGGCTGTAATGGCAATCTGCTTATAACTGGGCAAATTCTATGGTATATAAAACACACACCAATAAAGCTGTTCTTATACAGTAAATTGTCTGAACCCTCAAATAATCTTCAAAGTTGCTAAGATTACACTTAATATTGCCACTAGTGCCTCCAAAGAACAAAAGCAGCTGAATGATCAATAAGATCTTATTCCCAAATGGAGACATGCTACTAGACAATGAGCCACAGACAGTGATTAGCAGGGGGAAAAAAAAGAGGACTGGATAAGACTTTTCAAAATATCACGTAAAGGAAAGAAATGTAATCAGAAAGGTTTCTGAAATAAATTAATATAATAGGCTTCCCTGGTGGATCAGACAGTAAAGAATCTGCCTGCAATGCAGGAGGCCTGAGTTCGATCCCCGCATCAGGAAGATTCCCTAAGAAGGGAATCGCTACCCATTCCAGTATTCTTGCCTGAAGAATTCCATGGATATAGCAGCTCAATGAGCAATAGTCCATAAGGTCCAATAGTCAGACATGACTGAGCGACTAACACACTCATTTTTCAGTGGGAACCAGTATCAAATGAGCATGTAAGGTGGAAATTTGTAGTCAGCCACCTCTCCAATGAAATTTTATAATTCAGAGTCAGGGATTTTACCTTCAAGTGCCAAAAGATTTCAGAATCCAGATTTCCCAATCAGATCCATTCCAAACGTTTTAACCTGCTTGGCATTTCAGTGAACACAGACCAAAGCAGGTTCATACAGCTTAGCTAGTAAGAGATCAACAAATGCAAACAAAGATTTCCTAGTATAGTGGATCAGAACACAAAAGGAAGCCAGTCAGGCCTTTATCTATCCATCTAACATGTTTGAGGTTCCAAACACCTCCCACAACCACTATGTTATTACCATGTATAAAAATGCACCTGGGGATTTGAGTCATGGACTAAAGCACTGGAGACCTACAGAACTGGGGATTTCACTCAGAATAGGGTTTGACTAATTGGAGGGGGTAAGAATGGGCTTCTCTTAATGAGATGGACTTGAAATTTAGAAAGCTGTATCTCATTCCTAAATTCAGCATACTCTAATCACGAATCCTTGTGAGAGAAAGGAGATATATTACTTTGTAGAGTGATCAAACGTTATCTCCACAGCAAAGAAGAACAAAATGCTTTAAGAGGGGAAAAAAAAAAAAAGAACAGCAGTATTACACTGCACTAAGGAATTAGCAGTTATAACAAATTTCCTGATGAAAGCGGACATAAACAAATAAATGGTCCGGGGGGCCTGACTACATCCTGGGACTCCTCAGAAAGAAGAGTTCTCAAAACTTTTGAAAAGGGTGGACTTTGAAATGATTAAACTACATAAATATGTAAAGCTTCCTTAAATCAAAAGATCTGATGGTCAGACTTGGCCAAGTAACATACAAAAAAGGAGAAGTCACAGAACAATGGTATAGTATTAGTTCCCATTCACCTGGTAAAATAGACCCTTCACAGAAAAAAAAAAAAAAATGCACAAAAGTCTAACGTGAGAAACACAGCTAAGTGGAAACTATTAATCCACAAAGCAATGCCAGTTAAACCGAGGAAAACAATTTTTCCATTTTGGAAAGTGTTTATCAAAGGGGAAAAAAGAGATATCAAAGGTGGTACTAAGAAATTATCACTGTAGTAATTATTCTTGAACTTTTGAACTGTGGTGTCGGAGAATACTCTTGAGAGTTCCCTGGACTGCAAGGAGATCCACCAGTCAATCCTAAAGGAAATCAGTCCTGAATATTCACTGGAAGGACTGACACTGAAGCTGAAACTCCAATACTCTGGCCACCTGATGCGAAGAACTGACTTATTAGAAAAGACCCTGATACTGAGAAAGATTGAAGGCAGAAGAAGGGGACAAAAGAGGATGAGATGGTTGGATGGCATTACTGACTCAATAGTCATGAGTTTGAGTGGACTCCAGGAGTTGGTGATGGACAGGTAAGTCTAGTGTGCTGCTATCCATGGAGTTGCAAAGAGTCAAGACACGACTGAGTGACTGAACTGAACTGAATTATTCTTGATGGTAAATAATGCTTATGATGTTATTAAAAAGCAATGTAACAAAACATTTAAGAACTTACCAATTTTTATACCATGCATACCCAAACTGAATCCTCATCCTAATAAATTTAAAATACCTAATATACAATATTTTATAAATGCAGAATATTCATAATAGCATCGCAAACTAGGGAAAAAAAAACACAAGTACAAAGGAAAAGTAAATCATGAAGGGACCATCATTTATTCATTACAAATGATATTGAGGATTATGTAATAAAATGAAGGAACATTAATGATATACATAAGTAGAAAAGTTTAAAAGCGTGATTACAACTATGTTTTCAAAAGAAAAGCAAATGGGTAAAATGAAACAAAATAAAAAAAAAAAAAATCCCACTATGGTTGAAACATGGCTATTTAAAATCTGTGGTTTACTTTCCCATTTTTCTTGGCTATCACTCATGCTTTACATTTTTATAATGAAAAAGAAAACATATCAATTGTTTAATTGATATGTTTTTACATGTGTAGCAGACTTTAAGAAGACCCTTATGGACAAATTCATCTGTTTCTCTACTGGGCAATGTTTACTTCATCTACTCTCCTTATAATACCTTTCCCTTTACCACATTCTATAGTACCAACACTCCGCTACTGGCTCCACCTTATGTTTTCATCTTTGAAAGCGGTTCTCTAAGAGACGAGCAGACTTTTTCTTTTAAAGGGAAAGATAATAAAATATTGTAGGCCTTGCCTGCCATTCAATCTGTCATGAATACTCCCATTTGCCACTGTACTGTCAATAATATCCACAGGCTGTATGTAAATTAATGGATATGGCTCTGTGATAACAAAATTTTATTTATAAAAACAGGCAATAAATGACTCAGATACTTTACCAACTCTTGCTGTAAAATAATTCTAGTAACTAGTACTATTTAGATGAAACTAGCACTTAAAACTTAGAAAATTACTCTACTTGCAGATCATAATTAGGATTTAAATAATACTATACAGGAACTTGCAACAGTATCTAAACTATAATAAAGGGTCAAAGAATTCTTGGTTAAAAAATCAATTATGCACACTTATTCATGTAAAAATGTCCTTACTTTGGGGGACAGCTGAGGACAATTACCAGATTCCACTGTCTGAAATCAATGCTACTGTCTTGCAATCAAGTCCAGGCAATTACTGGAGAATGCTGGGTAAACAATTTAGTAGGGGAGGATTTTTCCTTTTGAAATGATGGCCATAAACAAGCCTAATTGAGTTGCGGGGTTATATTCTGAAATAGAAATAAAGAAAATCTAGAAGAAAACTCATCTATAAACTTCTTTCCTCTCTTAGTTTCTGAAAAGCACATATTAAACCCTTTGAATTTAGGTCATTCAAATCTTAAACTTAAAAAAAGAAAGGAAAAATAAAGTATTTAATCAAAATTAATTGCGATTTTCTAAAAATCTAAGCAACTAACACAAAAAGACACTGTAAATAAATCTATGTAACACTGACAAATCATGGGTTAATAGTTTTGTTACACGTCAGATGATTCAAACAAATGGGTAACAAAATATGAGAAAAGAAAACAAAAAATAACTAGTAAATAAGCCTGGGAAAATATTTAGCTTCTCATCTGCTCATGGATGTGATGTGTATTTCTAATTTAATAGAAATAAATTATATGTAATTGACATAATTAATGCAGATCAAAGTATACCTGGCACTATACTTTTTCATGGCAATAAAGACTAATAATTGATAATATAATTTAGAACATGAACCTTAATGTCAAATTCCTTGATTTATTTTTACATCTGTATATCCAAGGAAATGATCCTATCTAATGTTTTACAAAAAGCAAATCACTGAAGCTTCATTTCAAACTATCAGCAGAAAAAATAAAATTCTCACAGAAAGGAATTATAAAACACATTAGCAGGATATTCAGCAACTATTTATAATGAAATACTTTTCTTACGTTAAGGTGAAAAGCAGTACAAGCTAAATATGAATAAAACTACCTAAAAAGAAAAGACTACACTGTCTAGAAATTAACTCATGACAAGTCTTTCAGGGTGAGAGCATTTAGGTACTGCTTTTACTATTTAAAACTTTCTGCTATGTGTTTATATTTGCATGACGCCTTTAAAGAAAAGAAAGTGAATATATCCCAAATAATTAAATGACCTCCAAACATCCTACCCTTTAATTAGTTGTTTAATCCTGATCATGATTTCATCAGCTATAACCTGTTTTTATTTTTCTCTTGAAATCAGCTACCTTGGTATTCCAATACTGCTTTAACCACCTCTTGGTGTCTCAGCTAAGAATGCCTGTCTCAGTTCTGCCTGGAAATCCACCACAGGTACTTGCTGCTGCTGAGATCGCCTCAGGTACACGTGACACCTAAGACAAGAGCACACACATAAATGAAAAGACATTTGCCTATATAATTAACAATGCGAACATGAAAAGACCCTTACATTTAATCCTCAAGGTTCAGAGCATACCATTACATTATGAACAAATTATAAAAGAAGAGACTCTCTGCACATAGGAATATACAAGAACTGATGGATACTTACCCTCTTTGGTGATATTACCAAGGAACTTAAAAAAAGGAAAAAAAGAGCTCTTTATTGGTTTAAAATCCCTATAAAAGAACCAAGAGTATTATAAGAATTTCTAATCTGGAAACAACTCTTTAACCCCTAGGGAGGTAGGGTATTGGTTAAGGTATTTCCAATGAGACATTTTAAGATAGTTATTTATGCTGACAAGAAATTACTAACTGAAACAAAGAACTTTCAAGCTACTTAGGCTCTCAGACTATGTAAATCTACCATCCTTCAGTTATCAGGGAATTCTGGAAAAATACTCAACATATTCCTACCTATGAGTAGGACTCTATCTGGCTGTGAATCTGATCCTAAGGATAAGAGATACAGGAAATTACACAGGTTGCTGGCTAACAAGACAAGCATAAATAAATCACCAGCCAACAAACTGCCCTCATTATAAGTATGTGCTTCTATACTAAGTCACTTTAGTTGTGTCCAACTTTTGTGACCCTGTGGACCTTAGCCCGCCAGGCTCCTCTGTTCATGGGATTCTCCAGGCAACAATACTGGAGAGGGTTGCCGTGTCCTCCTCCAAGGGATCTTCCCAGGGATGGAACCCATTTCTCTTATTTCCTGCACTAGCAGGCAGTTGATAAGTACATATGTATGAAAATATTCAGTAACAGCTAGAATTGAAAATGGGACTGCGATAAATGGTTTTCCACTATTTCTATACTTTTAAAATAAAATTTTTAACTGCAGTTCACGGGGTCACAAAGAGTGGGACATGACTAAGCAAGTGAACAACAACATAAAGAATTAGACTGGACTTTGTCCACGGTTCCTAGAAGGTAATCTCTAATCATTTGAGTTTAACAAGCGATAGGAGTGTCTTTGTTATTCATGGTGGGCTTCAGGGATCACACCAGAGTTAAAGATAACTAGATGGCTCAGGTTAAAAGCTAGGCTTAGAGAACAGAATATTTATACTGCTTAGCTGTTTCTATAATCCACCTATTATCAAAGTGGACAAAGGTGGTTGGGGAAATTATATTATTTTTCCAATGCAAAATTACCCTCAGATTCTAGTTCAGCACCTTCTAGTATTTATACATAACATATACAACAGACATCAGGAAAATAAAGGTGTCTCTTCTTCAAAAGCAATGAAGTATTTCCATAGATATGGATAAATGAGTGAAACCTAAAGCAGGCTTTTAGAAGATTACCATATGACCACCTGTTACACTGATGATTCATACTAATGTTACACTAGATAAAGGCTCTAATAAAATATAACAAATGTAACAGAACCTCCCAAGAAATCTCCTCCACTCATACCTCTGCCACAATCTCTAATTTACCTTGTTATTTCTAGAGATTCTGGAGAGGAAAAAATGGCATTACCATGTAAAAGAAAACAGGCAAATGCCTATCATAAATTATATAAAATATTCATTCAAAGTATTCCTTTTCAAAATTTAGTAAAGGAAAGAATAATGAACTCTGAAGAATAAGTAAAGTAAAGCAGACATGGGAAAATGGAGAAATCTTTTTGCCTTGCCAATAATTTTAAATATGCAAAATACTGAAATTTTCCCACATTAAATGAGCAAATAACAAAAATAAGATACAAAATGCTATCCACGTTGTATAATAATTTCTGTAAAAATCTTCATATTTGAAGAAGTGAAATAAAATACAAATAAATATTAATAACAGTTGACCCTTAAACTAAAGTTTGAATCATGTGGGTCTACTTATTATGTGTTTTTTTCCCCCAATAAATATATTAGGGAATTTTTTTTTTTTGGAAATTTTTGACAATTTGAAAAACTTGCAGACAAACCAGAGCCTAGAAACATCAAAAAAAAAAGTTAGGTATGTCATGAACACGTAAAATGTATGTAGACATACATTTAACATAAAAATGTTGTTCAGTCAACTGTCTATGTTATCAGTAACGCTTCTAGTCAACAAGAGGCCATTTACAGTTCAATTTGGGGGGACTCAAAAGATATATGGGGATTTCTGCCTATGTGGGGGACTGCAACCCAACTCCCTCATTATTCAAAAGACAACTGTAATATTAATTTTCAGATTGACTGCTCCTTTATTCACTGCAATAACTAAGAAATGCAAACAACCTAAATATCCATTAGTAAGATAATGATAATGTTATTATAGAACGCCTGACATGGAAAGACTCCCAAGGCATATTGTTACAGACTAAATCTTCTGTACATAAACAAACATGCCCCCCCCCACACACACACACACACTCCATATGTGTATACATGAATGCATATTAAAAGGTCTGAAATAATAAGAGATCAAACTACCTGAGGAATTATCTCTGGGGAGAATGGATAGGGAGGGGAATGGACTAGTGATATTTGATACTCACTGTGTATATCAATATTACATGTTTTATGAGAAAATTATATTCATGTATTAGTAACAGCAATACAATTTGAAAAATAACAGCTTTAGGAAAGAAAAACAATTTTACCACTGATAACTATCAAGATTTGTGGTAATAACAAAATGCACAAGACCAATGTAGATTCAGTATGTATCACGTCATTGTTATTGTTTTAGCTGCTAAGTTGTGACTCTTTAGAAATGTTAATATAGTTTTAATTGAAATGCTCCTTCTAGAAACATGTTCATATCCTAAGAGAAAAATGTATATATTTCAAATGCACTAACTAAAAAATTCTAAAGACTGCAGAGCAAACATGAACCCATAAATTTACGTCTCTTCAAAGCACAGAACATTTGGCAAGCACAACAAAAGTGTAACAAATAACAGAGCAGAAACAACTTTAATATAAATATGTTGAAGGAGGTAGAGCATTATGAACATACTATGTTACCTACACATGTATAGAAAAAAGGAAATACATGTTACTAAAATTTTAGCAAAAGTTAAGTTAGGACAACATAGTTATGGATGATTTAATTGCTTTTTTACTGTATCAATATAACATGCACAAGCTTCTTTTTTAATTAAATTCATTTAAATTCCCTTTGGCAGCATACTTTGTTCCAATTTGAAAATGCCTTAAATTCGTTCTCAGGGCCTGAATGTACTCACTCCTGGTTGCTCAGTGAGGCTGTCCTTCTACGTTTGACTTGGACTTCCACCTCTGGTACGTGCTGTTCTGTAGTCCGTCTCAAGTGTAAACGGTCCCTGAGGTAGAAAGGGGATTTGTTTTATAGACTTCATCAATTTCTGAAATAACCACTTACTTAAAGATTATGCATATATCTAGTAAAATAGAATTTTTAAACTTCATATAATCTCATTAAAGCAAGGTATGGTGATATATGCCAATTACAAATCAATAAAACTGACAAAGGTAGAATTAAATATTAAAAGATCTTTATCTATCAATGGTCAGAATCTAGCCCAAAACTACTTTCTCCCTTTAGATTCCCCTTGACAGCAAAAAACTTCAAAGGAAAAATATCAAAAAATTAAGCAAAATTGTATTTCTACATATACTCACATATACAGATATAACACTATATTTAGATATATTTACATAAAAATAAATGTACATACCCCAGAAAAAGTGGCAACAATGATTCCAAAAATGATTTGAAAAATATTTTATTATGATAGATCCTTCTGTATAGTGGAATAAAGTATAAAATTTAAATTACGAAATGTCTATTTAAGCAATCTCTTGTGTGAATGCTTCCTTCTTAGGATTTGAGAAACAAGAAATTTTAAAAATGCTTAAGAAAGAAAAAAACATAGCCACCGACAGTATAATCTGCAGAATAGCTCACAAAATGGCTGCACAAAGGATCTGAACAGGAAATCTGTTCAGCATTTGCGTCACAGACTAGAAACTACAGGAACTTTAAAATGTCAACTCAAAACAGAGATAAGGAAAGGCATTTTACGCAAGTCATGCAATATAATATTTCACAGGCAGATTTCAAAGGACACCTTCCAAAGGATAATTTCCTGAACCCATGCTATTTTAGGTTTCTTTAGATTGTGCAAAATAAACAAAAGAGTTTACCAATAACCCCGGATTTGCTTCAAAAACTTTAATGTTCTAATCAAGCAGTAGGAAGATCATTTTTTAAAAAATACCTTTGCTAATCTCCTTGATTTTTGGACCTTTGATTAGGTAATGCTTTCTTATGACACCTAAAGTACCTAACAGAGACAGAAATCCATAGGATTTCACCAAAAGTGAAAAACTTTGATTCAAAAGACACTTAGAAAAACAATTAGAAGCATGGGAGAAAATATATGCAAATTATATATGGGATTAAAGTCTTTTATCCAGAATATATATAGTATTTTATTAGTCGCTCAGCCGTGTCCAACTTTTTGCGACCCCATGGACTACATGTAACCCGCCAGGCCCCTCTGTCCACTGGAGTGGGCCGCCATTTCCTCCTCCAGATATAAAGAACTCTAATTTAGAGAGAGATAAAGAACTCTTACAACTCAATAATATAGTAACAAAACTCAATTTTAAAATGAGTAAAGGAGGCTTCCCTGATGGCTCAGTGGTAAAGAATCCACCTGCCAAAGCAGAAGACCCAAGTTCCATACTTGGTATGGGAAGATCCCACATACAGACCATGAAGCTGCTAAATCCCTACACCACAACTTTTGAGCCTGTGCTTTAGAGTTCAGGAACAGAAAAAACTGAAGCTCACATGCCCTAGCGGGGAAGGCAATGGCACCCCACCCCAGTACTTTTGCCTGGAAAATCCCATGGACGGAGGAGCCTGGTAGGCTCCAGTCCGTGGGGTCGCTAAGAGTCGGACACGACTGAGCGACTTCACTTTGACTTTTCACTTTCATGCATTGGAGAAGGAAATGGCAACCCACTCCAGTGTTCTTGCCTGGAGAATCCCAGGGACAGGGGAGCCTGGTGAGCTTCCGTCTATGGGGTCGCACAGAGTCGGACACGACTGAAGCGACTTAGCAGCAGTAGCAGCACATGCCCTAGAGCTGGCCTGCACAACAAGAGAAGCCACAGAAAAGAGAAGACCTTGCACTGCAACTTAAGAGAATAGCCCCAGCTCACCACAACTAGAGAAAAGCCTGTGCAACTACGAAGACCCAGCACAGCTATGAAATAAATAAATTACAAAAAATAAAATGAGTAAAGGATTCAAACAGATCGCTTTCCAAAAGCATAAAAAATTTCCCTTAACAGAAGAAAAGATGCTCAATATGAGGGTCATTAGGAAAACACAAATCAAAACCACCAACACCACTTCACACCACAGGAGTAGGATGTGGAGAAGCTGGAGAAATGAAAAATGACACAACTCTGGCACTTCTTAAAAATGTTGAGCGTATTAACATGTGACCCAGTATTTCCACTCCAAGCTTGGAGTGACATAAAAACTCAAACTTGAACATCAAAGTTCCTAGCAGTGTTAGTTGTAATAGCCAAAAATAGAAATAACCCAAAGTATAAATGATGAATGCATAAACAAAATACAGTGTGGTATAGTATATATCCACACAATGGAATGTCATTCAGTCACAAAAAAGGATGAAATACTGATACACAAGATGGTAGTTTCAAACATATTTACTAATACATTAATACAGTAAAACGAATTATAAACCTCTGCTTTGCCGTAGACATCTGCTTTGTCATAGACCACCCATTATGATTAATCAAAGCTTAACTGAAAGTACCCCATTATCCATCCCACCCCTCAGAGAAAATCTTCAGTTCCTTTATGTAACCTGAAGGTCTGTGTTCAATTGAGAAAACAATCAGTATATAAAGGTATCTTTTTCAATTTTCAAAGATTTTTAAAGCTACTTGCAAAATCAGTGATGAGCAGCTTTATACTGAACTTTGTTCTAAATACACATATGTACATTTGTAATGTCCCTAACTGCCTTTCCAACCCAGAAGCCAACATTTTAGAAAATTTACCATTTAAGGAGAAAAAAAATGCTACATGTACACAATAGTTATTTTTCACTCCAAAATCCCTTTCATTAAAAAATTAATACTGATCTGGAAATATGAGCTTCTCAGATGGCTCCATGGTAAAGAAGCCATCTGCCAAGCAGGAGACTCCGGTTCAATCCCTGAGAAGATCCCCAGGAGAAGAAAATGGCAACCCACTCCAGTATTCTTGCCTAATAAATCCCATGGACAGAGGAGCCTGGCTGTCATCCATGGAGTCCGAAAAAAAGTCAAGACACGAGTTAGCAACTAAAACAAGAAATCTGAAAATATACTGAAAAAGCCAAAGATGATGAGATATGATAGGGTTTTTTCCTGTCTAATATTCTATTAAAATATTCAGGATTCCTTACACACCCCCCAAAAGTAATCTCAAAGACTAAGACCTCAAGAATGAGAAATAAAAATTAAAAAACACAAAGATAATGTGAGGTAATCCCAGGGTGTGATCTCCCCACTAACATGTAAATCACTGCCTCCAAAATCAAAACCTTTAGAATCAAAGAGAATTCTGAGCCAGCCAGCACCCAGGAACCAAAAAATAAAACTTCTTTGCCCACTCTTATTAGTGAAGAATGATGCCTTAACCATCAACAACTCATGTTCAAAGTACCTTGCCTTAGAAAGCAACACACAGTCCTTGCTCTAAACTTCAGACAGGGCTCATATTCCCTTCCCATTCTCAAAAAGCTGTGGTACTATGCCAAATATTCACAAGGCAGGACAGAGACCTTCAAACTTCAGGTCTTTCCACAGGGTCCGCCATATTGAGGTCCTAAGTCAGAGGGCAAGACTACAAAATGGCGGACCAGGATGATGCATTCTCATCTCGCAAAGGGCCAAATGATCAGATGTTCATATTTGAAGCAGTATCTTCCTACAAGCAGAAAAAGAAAATGCAAATCATAAGTATCACAAAATACCAGAGTCCTATTTTTCGAGCTACTAGAAAATAATTCCAGAACAAAGCTTCCAAAGCTTAATTTACATTTCCCTTAATTACATTCTAACAGGGCACACAAGCAGGCGTACTGTTTGTGATAAATGAGTATAAAAGGCAAGCACATCAAAATTCTGCAAGGAAAATCCTTAAAAATGTCCCCCAAAATCAAAGTATGGGAATAGTAATACAATAACCATGATACTTTGTTAATTATCCCTTCTCAGTGAATATTCATAGCAGCTCCAACTTCACAAATACTGGAACAAAAATAACAACTAAAAAATCAAGAGGAAGGGGATATGTACACACACAGCTGAACACATTAGCAACTGTGAAGTTGCTGTACAGCAGAAACTAACACAATACTGTAAAGCAAATATATCCCAAATGTTTTAAAAAGTCTAATTAAGGGCAAGAATTCACTAATCCCAGATACACCCAGGACTCACATTCGACATTTTTCTCTGCCGTTCTCCTTGAACACACAACTCAGAGACCTCAGTTCCTAAGAGTCCTAGAGAAGTCTTGATCCCCTGATTAAAGGATATTATAAAGGTAACATCACCAATGGATTATCTAGCAATCAAGAAATAGGACAGACAGGTCAGGGAAATATAGCTATAGAATTATGTAATCGGGAAACTGAAATCAGAGATTAAAGGGATGAGAGTTGTCTAAAAGGCTAACTTAATCCACTTAATACAGCAAACAATTAAGACTGCTCAGGGTACCACCTAAGGCAAATGAACAAAACTGAAAAAGCTCCTGCACCAGTGATGGAGGCTGTCTTTTAAGTAGCGTAGTGAATCCCACAGAATGCACTCACCTCTCTTGGCCTCCAAGCCCGCACCTCTCCCTTAAAAAGGTAAGAGAAGGCGAGGAGCGCAGAGCAGCTGCCCTGACATTTCAGGCAGGCACAGGATGGAAAAATCGTGCAACTCTCTGGCCTACCTGCTCCACTCCACCATGGCACTGCAGGGAAGGGGTGACTTACAATACAGAGGCTGCGAAAACCTGTGTCCTTCCTCCCCCAAGCCCACTCCAGCAGAGCAGGGAAGAGACAGGAACAGGGCACGTAGATGTAGGGGGTAGCGGGCCACCCTGCACAGCGTAAGCTACACAAATCCCCTCCCCCAGTGCACAGCAGAGGTGGTGTCATCACTGACGCGCCTGCGCACCCCGAGCCCACACCTTCCCTACTGCAGCACCAGGGTGCGGCAGGCTCCCCCCGCAACTTCCCAGTCCGCCTCTCTCGCTTTGCGCACGGCTCTCCGGAGGGGCGCGGCCGACTCCCGGCCTGGAGGCCGCAGGACCGCCCCTCCCCCACTGCGGCAACACGGGGAGGGCCGCGCCCCCACTCCGCGCCTGCGCAGAGCCGCACAGCTGCGGTGGCCGCCATCTTCACAGAGCCGCACAAAGGTTGTGACGCCACACCGATCCCCACACTCCTGCTGGCCTTCCAAACTCTCATTCCAAACGCAGGGAAAATACATGCAAACGAGAAACGCCTCTGGCTGTCACATCCCAGAACCTGGCAGGTCCCTCACAAGATGCATTAGATGGGCTGTGAATACCACATCCCTTCTCTTATATCAAGCTCACAAATGTAAGATAGTTAAAGGAATCAAGTATATAAGGACCGTACATTTTTGCAGCCACCCCTTCAATTTAAGGACAGAGTAGTTTTGCTGCACTATTCAAACTCTAAGACCACTACCGGTCACGAGAACACTGAATAGTTCTCCCTTTTCTTCAAACAGATGGCCTCCTCCACCCGCATGCCCCCACCCACTCACCTCTTGCGGCCATGTCGCAAGACTTCTTTGTTGTGCCCTCACCATTGCTGGCACGCCACCACCCCCACATACCGAGGCCACAGAGGGACCCCACCACGCTCCCGCGGCCCCTTTCACCGCCCCGCCCCCGGCAGCGCGGTCTCTCGGCCGCCCCCTCAATAGCCGCCACCATGGCAACCGCGGCCACTCTCTCGCCTCCTCCTCATCACTGCCACGGGGACCACCACAACCACTCCCTCCCGCTGCTGCCACACATCAGCGCCTCTGTGCACACGGCACCTGCTGCCGCCTCACGGCAGCTGTGGACACCACTGATTGCGCCCTCCCCCGACTGTTGCATCGTGGGCACCCGCACTCGCGGCTGCAACCACAGGAACAAAGAATCATAGAATCTTAGGCGGGTGCAACATGACAGTGCAGATACCCCCAAGACCTGACAAAACACGGTCGGGAGAGTCACTCCAGCCCCAAGCCTCCAGAAGTTGGTCCATCCGGCCACCAAACAAAGAACTTGAAAGCCCAAATCCCCAGTAAATACCGAAATACTTCTAGTTCAGGAAGCTCAGAATGATTAAAAAAAAAAAAAATGTTGCCCACCACACGGCTGACCTGGCCCGCTCCATCGCGCCGCTGGCCGCTCCTCAGAACACAACGTCACGCATCTCCGGCTGGCAGACCGCGCTGCGCTCCTCCACCGCCACGGCACCACTCCGCAGACTCCACCTGAGCATGCGCGGCAAGCCGCCCCGCTCCTGGCAACCGGACTCTGCCGCGCCTGCGCCGTCTGTTTGCCGCAGTGGCGAGGCGCTGCGGCACTGCTGGTGACGCGCACCCTCCCAGGCACGGAAACTGGGGATGGTGTCTGCCCAACCCCAGTGGTCAAAGTCCTACGGCCGTTGGGGTCGGGGAGCTCTAGGGACCACCACGAGCCGGCAGTTAATGGCTCTTAGAATTGCACCAAATGTTAACAGTTGTACTTCGACCCAAAGTGGTACCTCCCAGTGGAGTGGGAATTGGGTATTTCCTTTTTGTTAATATTCAAAAGTCCGTACCTTATTCACGTTTCCTCAGGCTTTCCACTGGTGACCTTATCCTGTTGCAAGATAACACAGATATTATGTTACATTTATATGGTTTATATACTCAAATATATAATACTCCAAAATCACTGCAGATGGTGACTGCAGCCATGAAATTAAAAGACGCTTGCTCCTTGGAAGGAAAGTTATGACCAACCTAGATAGCATATTCAAAAGCAGAGACATTACTTTACCAACAAAGGTTCGCCTAGTCAAGGCTATGGTCTTTCCTGTGGTCATGTATGGATGTGAGAGCTGGACTGTGAAGAAGGCTGAGTGCCGAAGAATTGATGCTTTTGAACTGTGGTGTTGGAGAAGACTCTTGAGAGTCCCTTGGACTGCAAGGAGATCCAACCAGTCCATTCTGGAGGAGATCAATCCTGGAATTTCTTTAGAAGGAATGATGCTAAAGCTGAAACTCCAGTATTTTGGCCACCTCCTGCGAAGAGTTGACTCATTGGAGAAGACTCTGATGCTGGGAGGGATTGAGGGCAGGAGGAGAAGGGGACGACAGAGGATGAGATGGCTGGATGGCATCACTGACTCGATGGATGCGAGTCTGAGGGACCTCCGGGAGCTGGTGATGGACAGGGAGGCCTGGCGTGCTGCGGTTCATGGGGTCGCAAAGAGTCGGACACGACTGAGCGACTGATCTGATCTGATCTGATCTGATACTCAAATAAAGCAAGTCATGATTTCGTTAAACTTCTTTACTGTGACATTTTAGATTTTAATCTATTGAAAAATTTTTTACCATGTTTGTATTTTTATAGTAATGATTGCTGCTAAGTCACTTCAGTCGTGTCCGACTCCGCGTGACCCCATAGACGTCAGCCCACCAGGCTCTCCTGCCCCTGGGATTCTCCAGGCAAGAAAACTGGAGTGGGTTGCCATTTCCTTCTCCAATGCATGACAGCGAAAAAGTGAAAGTGAAGTCGCTCAGTCGTGTCCGACTCTTAGCGACCCCATGGACTGCAGCCCACCAGGCTCCTCCATCCATGGGATTTTCCAGGCAAGAGTACTGGAGTGGGGTGCCATTGCCTTCTCCGATAGTAATGATTAGTTTCAGAATTAAAGTATTATTAAGATAAAACAAAATTAATTCTAAGCTCTAACGAACTTGCTGTCAATTTCCTTGACTCATCTTCACCCTTTTCTAGCCTGCTCTTTCTGCCAGTCTGCCCAGACTCCTAATTTTGTGGCTGCTCAATATTCCCTGGTAGTTAAGATGGTAAAGAATCTGCCTGCAATGCTGGAGACCTGGGTTTGATCCCTGGGTTGGGAGGTTCCCCTGGAGGAGGGCATACAACCCCCACTCCAGTATTCTTGCCTGGAGAATCCCATGGACAGAGAGCCTAGCGGGATACAGTCCATGGTAGTCACAAAGAGTCGGACATGACTGAGCAACTAAGTACTATAGTTAAGAACCTGGCTTTGGATGGTGGGAAAGGCATGATAGGATCCCGGCATTACAAGTGACACAGAGAGAGTGGCCATTTTGGCTCACTCATTTATTGAAAGAGAATATTTAAATTCAGTTTGTAGGGGTGAGCATATCCTGCAATTAGCAAGTGAATAGGAGACTTCCCAGCAAAATGATGTTGCCCAACCATTCTTTTCTGATCTGAACCATTCTTTTTTTTTTTTTTTAATGTAGGCATCATAATTCAAACACTCAGAGATATGAGTTTAGAGGACATCAAATCTAGACTATAATTATTCTCTATACTGGAGTCTGCAAAAACTGATCAGAGCTCCTACATCACACAATATACAAAAATTAACTCAAAATGGATATGGATGAAAGTTCGTTTGTAAGAGTAAAATGCAAATCTCTTAGGAAGAAACAAAGATGTAAATCTGTGTGATTCTGACTGAAGGAATGGTTTCTTAGATACACCAATGCACAAGCAACCAAAATAAATAAATAAATTGGACTTCATCAGAACTACATTAAGTTTTTGCTTGAACGATTACTTAAATAAATGAAAAGACAGCCAGCACAAGAGTATAAAAATTTGCAAATCATAATGCTATCTGATAAAGGAAGACTTACAATTAAAAACTAAAAAGACAAAAAATTTAATGGGCAAAGGATTTGAATTTGATAATTCACCCAAAACTGGCAAACAAATGACCAATCACCACATGAAAGGATGCTCAGCATCATTAATTCTTAGAGAAATGCAAATGAATGGCTTCATGAAATACGAATTCACACTCACTAGGAGGGCTATAATCAGAAAGACAATAACAAGTGTTAAGGAGGATGTGGAGAAATTGGAACCTTTCAACACAGTTTATAGAAATGTAAAATAGTGTAGTCATTTAGGAAGAGTTTGGAAGTACCTAAAAATTTAACCATAAAGATACCATATGTTCCCTCCTAGAGTTCTATTCCTAAGTATGTAACCCAAAATAAATGAAAACACGCATCTGCAAAAAGTTGTACGTGATTTTTCATAGCAACCTTGCTATAACAGTCAGAAGTGGTAATAACCCAAATTTCTATCAACTGGTGAATGGATAAGCAAAATATATGGTATGGTGTAACTACAATAGAATAGCATTTGGCCATTAAAAGGAATGAAGTATTGATTCATGCTACAAAATGGATGCACCCTGAATATGTTAAGTGAAAGGCTGTATTCTTTTATGTGTCCATTAAATGATTGTTCAAAATAGGCAAATCCATAGAGTTGGAAAACTGATTAGTGATTGTCAGGAAATGAAAGGAAGAAAAAATGGAGATGGACTGCTAATTGTTAAAGTGTTTCTTTACAGAATGATGAGATGTTCTGGATTTGGATAGTTGGGAGGGTTGTAAAACATTGTGAATACATTAAAAAGCACTGAATTGTGCAGTTTTTAAAAGATTTTCTTGTATATGCATTATTAATTACTTTTTAATCCCATTTGAGAGATATTCTACAAAACACCTGACTAGTAATTGCCAAAACTGTCAAGAGCATCAAAAATAAAGGCTGAGAAACTTTCTGAGTCTTATTATAACCAAGAAGAGCCTTGAGACAGGAGTACTAAATGTAATATATCATCCTGAATGAGATCTTGGACATTATGGAAAAACTCAGGACATCTGAATAAACCATGAACTTCTGTTAATAATAATGTACCAATATTGGTTCATTATTGTAATGAGTGTACCATACAAATGTAACATATTGATAATAGGGGAATATATGTATGAGATATAGGGGAACTCTTTGTACTACCTTCAAAACAATTGTGTAAATATAAAAGTATTCTGAAGATAAATTTGGTTAAGGGAATAAACCTGGATCAGAAAATGATATGCAAAAATATTCTAACATGGTCACCTATAAAGGAGAAGAAGGCTCACATACAAGGGAAGAAGGGAGACTTCTTACTGAAAAAAAAATCTAATTTGAAAGACTTTTGTCTATAACTTGAATTTATGAACTATATGAAGTAAAAAGTAAAGGGAACAGAAAAAGTTGTTCAAGGAAACTTGTCTGGCAAAAGACAATAAAGTTAAAAGGGAAAACACAAGAGAACTCATTTGCTATATACTTAGATAATGAGTTATCATTAATTCTGTATCATTAATGAATCATTGTCATTAATTATTAATACAGCCAGAACGTATAGAAATCAATAAGGAAAAGGGAACCTCAAAGAAAAAAGTGCAAGGATGCCCAATCATTATAAAGTATCTTCCAGATACTTTAACACTAGTTCAAATAACAACCATATGACTTATTTCGAATCTCCATCTCTTTTACAGGTTAGGAAATTGAGACACAGAGCAGTAAAAATTCACAAAGTCACACAGATCATAGGTGGTTGAGCTCAGATTCAAGCCCAGCACCCTGGCTCCAATACTCCTGCTCTTAACCACTACTCTTAACCATCTGTAATGGCCTAACCATCTTGTAGGGGTAATGACTCTGTTCATTATAATTTTAATTCCACAACTGATGTGCACAAATCCGCATATGAGAACCCAAGCAGAAAGCTGGGTGAAAAGAAAAAACAACACAAAAACCCAAAACTGCCCCCTTATTCTCCTTACTTAAGTCACTGGGAGGGAGGCCTGGTGTGCTGCAGTCCGTGGGGTCGCAAAGAGTCGGATATGACTGAGCAACTGAACTGAACTGAAGGGGACAACAGAGGATGAAATAGTTGGATGGCATCACCAACGTAATGGACATGAGTTTGAGTAGGCTCCAGGAGTTGGTGATGGACACGGAAACCTGGCGTGCTGCAGTCCGTGGGGTCACAAAGAATCGGACGTGACTGAGCGACTGAACTGAACTGAAGGCACTTGGTGGCAGTCTTTCACTACAGGCACAATTGGTTCACAAGAAGCTCAACAGGAGAGAGAAATCTTTGCTGCAGGTCCCCTCCCCCACCGTGGGAACAGCAGGAGGGAGATTCTCCTATCAGCAGCCTTCTTGGAAAGTCCCAGGACCAACTCAGGAAGAGGCTGATCAGGGGAAGAAAGTACCAGGACCAACTCAGGAAGAGGCTGATTAGGGGAAGAAAGTACCTACTTGTTTGGAAACAAAACACATGCAATAAAAAGATACTCTTCCACCCACAGATTCTATATACATTCTCACTATGTCTCCAGATTTGGGAGCGAGAATTCTCTAGACGGTCGAATGACCACATCACATCCCACCTACAACTTGTGCATTTTTTAACGGTTGGGAAGGAATCAAAAGAAAGAATATTTTGTGATACAAAAATTATATGAAGTTCAAATTTCAGTATCCAGGAATAAAGTGCATGTAGAACATAGCTGAATAGAAAAACCCAGACTTTTCCCAAGTAAGGAAAAATCCAGGTCCCAAACTGCTGTGTGTTTCTCCTTTAGCCTTACACAATTATCACACTCACATAGAATACTTCACTTCTGACATTTCCATCACAAAATATGTGTTGGGTTTTCTCTAAACCAAGTAATTATCCATTACACCAGCTGGATGTCTTACAATTTAACTCAATTCTAATATTATCTACCTGGATATAGTATCAGATAACACAGGTCAGAGCCCACAGCTCAGTTCTACAAGACTACTCCTACCCTGCATCAGATGCCAAGTGCAAGGAATACTCCCCAGGTTACCCATAACTTCTGCGGACAAAGAATGTAGCCTGCCATAGCAGTAAACAAAGGATGTTGCCACCATCAAGCCATCACACTCTGCGGCCACCCCCAGCTATGCACCCTGAGGAGATTCAGGATGGAGAAAAACAGGATGTTGATCCTATATGGTTAAGGTGCACATCAAAGGAATGATTTCAGTAAGCCCAGACTCTTTAATCCTCCCAAACATAGAAAAAGTGTTAAGTTCATTAACTTGAGATATCTGTTTTTTCTCTAATTAACAGCAGATTTTAATGTTCCCACCACCTGGCTGTGGGGTGGGGGGTTGGTTGGTTGTTTTTTGCAAAAGCTCCTAAATATCTCAGCTCCTTCTTTACCTCTGGGAAACAGTCCCTCAGGACTGAAGGATTATCTTATGGGCTTCAATCCTCAGAAAATCTGCCAAATAAAACTGAATTATCAACTTTTAGGTTGTGCTTTTTTTTCCCCCAGTCAACACTTCTGTGGTTTGGAGGCTCCTATGATCTCCTCAGTTTATATTTGCTAGAGCAACTCACAGAATTTAGGGAAAACTTTACCTACATTTCCTAGTTTACTAAAGGATATGATAAATAATACAGCTGGACAACCTGAAGAGATACTTAGGGTGAGGTCTGGGAGGGTTGTCCTGTGAACCTGGGGTTCATCAATGTCCTCCCAGTACACAGATAGTTCACCAACCTACAATTTTCCAAAACATCATACTTTGGGAATTTTTGTGGAGTCTTCCTCATACAGGCATGTTCAATTATTAACTCCATTTACAGCCCCTCTCTCCTCTCTAGAGAAGTGAGGGACTGAAAAATTCCAGCCTTCTAAGCATGGCTTGGTCTTTCTGATGTTCAAGAGTCACCCAGTAGCCCACCCAGTCACCTCATTAGAACAGAGGATGCTCCAAATATTCTTCTCACTTAGGAACTTACAAAAGATTTAGAAGCCCTGTGTCAAGGATGAGGTCAAAGACAAATATTAGAACCAGAGATGCCCCTAGTGTTCTTATTGTTCAGTCACTCAGTTGTGTTCAACTCTTTGAGACCCCATGGACTGCAGCACACCAGACTTCCCTGTCCTGCCCCATCTCCTGGAGCTTGCTCAAACTCTTGTCCATCGAGTTGGTGATGCCATCCCACCATCTTATCCTCTGTTGTCCCCCTTCTCCTCCTGTCTTCAATCTTTCCCAGGATCAGGGTCTTTACCAATGAGTTCTTCACATAAGGTGGCCAAAGTGTTGGAGCTTCAGCATCAGTCCTTCTAATGAATATTCAAGGTTGATTTCCTTTAGGATTGACTGGTTTGACCTCCTTGCAGTCCAAGGGACTCTCAAGAGTCTTCTCCAACACCACAGTTCAAAAGTGTCAATTCCTCAGCACTCAGCCTTCTTTATAGTCCAATTCTCACATTCATACATGACTACTGGAAAAACCATAGCTTTGACTAGATGGACCTTTGTTGGCAAAGTAATGTCTCTGCTTTTTAATATACTGTCTAGTTTGGTCAAAGCTTTTCTTCCAAGGAAGAAGCATGTTTTAATTTCATGGCTACAGTCACCATCTGCAGTGATTTTGGATCCCAAGAGAATAAAGTCTGTCACTGTTTCCACTGTTTCCCCATCTATTTGCCATGAAGTGATGGGACTGGATGCCATGATCTTAGTTTTTTTAATGTTGAGTTTTAAGACAAGTGTTCTTATTACTTAGGAATTTATAAGGTTTTAGGAGCTCTGTGGCAGGAACTGGGAGCAGAGACTGGCATATAATTTTTTTTCTGTTATCTCACAATAGCTTTGTACACTTGATTACATATTATCTATGGTTACAACTGCAGAGCTGAGTAGTTACAACTGATGGGGTTAAAGGCATACTGCCTCTGGTGGCTCAGATGGTAGAGAATCTTCCTGCAAGGTGGGAGGCCTGGGTTCATTCAATCCCTAGTTTGGGATCATCCCTTGGAAAAGGGAATGGTGACTCATTCCAGTATTCTTGCCTGGAAATCCCAAAGACAGAGGTGCCTGGTGGGCTACAGTCCATCAGGTCGAAAAGAGTCACACACTAATGAGGGACTAACACACATATCCCCAACACAGGGGCTTCCCCAGTGACTCAGGTGGTGAAGAACTCCCCTAGCAACATAGGAGACTCAAGAGATGTGTGTTCCATCCATAACTCAGGAAGATCCTCTGGAGAAGAAGATGGCAAACTGCTCCAGTATTCTTGCCTGAGAATTTCATGGACACAGGAGCCTGGCAAGCTACAGTCCATGAAGTCACAAAGGAGTCGGACAGGACTGAGCACACCCACACGCACTCATGCATGTGCCCCCAACATATGCTTCATTGAATATTTTAAGCTGACAGTTTGGAGAAAATAGAAGCAGCAGGAAGGTCACTGTGATCTTCTCCCAACCCTCCTCTGAGATGAGTCATAAAAGTCTCCTGTGAGAGGTGCCCATCCTATACCCAGGGGGAAGGATCATTTTTTATTTCCAAAGACAAAAGGATGCCAAGAGGAATAAGAAAAATAAGTTTTAATAAATTTCATCCAGTTTTATTCACTAACCTCATCCTCTCTGACATTTCTGTACAAACTTGGTATAAAAATAATCAAGGTCTGTTTCTACAGAATTTAGAATTCTAACTATAAAATTTAGGAATTCTATACTAAGTTTGGAGAAGGCAATGGCACCCCACTCCAGTACTCTTGCCTGGAAAATCCCATGGATGGAGGAGCCTGGTGGGCTGCAGTCCATGGGGTCGCTAAGAGTCGGACACGACTGAGCGACTTCACTTTCACTTTTTCGCTGTCATGCATTGGAGAAGGAAATGGCAACCCACTCCAGTTTTCTTGCCTGGAGAATCCCAGGGGCAGGAGAGCCTGGTGGGCTGACGTCTATGGGGTCACTCGGAGTCGGACACGACTGAAGTGACTTAGCAGCAGCAGTAGCATACTAAGTTTCCTTAGAAATGAAGGCTCCTATGTCATATACAACTCACATTAAATAAATTTGCATGGAATTCCTCAGTGGTCTAGTGGTTAGGTATCCATTCAGGACTCCATGTGTTCACTGCTGAGGATTCAGGGTGTGATCCTTGGTTGGGGAACTAGGACCAGCCACACAGAGCTGGCAAAAGAAAAAAGGTCATAAATAAATTTGTCTTTGTAAGTTTAATTTTCAAACTCTGCCATGACAGGGTTGAGGAGAGCTTTTTCCTGCACTAAATAGCAGAAACTATTTGGTCCACAAAGCCAAAAATATTTACTTTCTGACTGTGATGGTAATTTTATGTATCAAATTGACTAGGACATGCTGCTGCTGCTGCTAAATTGCTTCAGTCGTGTCCGACTCTGTGTGACCCCATAGACGGCAGCCCACCAGGCTCCACCATCCCAGGGATTCTCCAGGCAACACTGGAATGGGTTGCCATTTCCTTCTCCAATGCATGAAAGTGAAAAGTGAAAGTGTAGTCGTTCAAGCTTGTCTGACTCTTAGCGACCCCATGGACTGCAGCCTCCAGGCTCTCCATGGGATTTTCCAGGCTAGAGTACTGGAGTGGGTTGCCATTGCCTTCTCCCAACTAGGACATAGTACTAAGATATTTGGTCAAATATTTGGTCATCTATTTGTTGCTGTGGAGATATTCTTCAGATGGGATTAACATTTAAATCAGTAGACTTAGAGCAAAGCAGATTACTCCCATAATGTAGGTAAGTCTCATACAATCAGTTGAAGGTCTTAAGCAAAAGCAGACTGTGATCCCCAAAGAAAGATAGAATTCTGCCAGCAGATAGTCTTTGGACTCTTGCTGTACTTTCAACACTTCCCTGGGTTCCCAACATGCTGCAGATTTTGGATTTGCCATTGACTCACATGAGTCAATTTCTAAAAATAAATTTTTATTTGTCCAACAATTTGGCCCTTTAGAGAAAAAGTTTGCTGATCTTTATCTTAGTCACTTTTATCACAAAAGTTGTCAGGAATTCCTAGTCAGAATAATGTGATTAATAATCTTCCTTTTACAATATATGTAAATGAAACCATCAGGCTGACATGTAGTAACAACATGGATGAAATTTCAGGGCATTAAGTGAATGAACTACAGCAGACAGCAAAGCACAAATACTATATGATTCTACTTATGTGAAATACCTGGAGTTGTCAGATTCATAGAGACATAAAGTAGAATGGTCATTGGTAGGGGCTGGGAATAGGGAGAAATGGGGAACTGTTGTTTAGTGGGTACTGTTTCAGTTATTCAAAATGAAATGAGTTCTGGAGATGTATGGTTGATGGTTGCAGAACAGTGTGACACACAGTGCCACTGAGCTGTACATTTTAAATGGTAAATTTTATTTAACATGAATTTTATCACAGTAAAAAAAATAGTACTAAGCACTATGATGAGTAAGCAAATTATTAGATTCATGAAAAGAAAGACCAGATGCAAATTTTTTTAAAAAATACCCAAAATACAGTTTTCCAGGGAAATTGTTTTTGTTCTGTTAATTGCTTTACAAGTTACTTGCAAAATATATTTAAATAATTTTTACATCAACAATAAATTCTGTTGATAATTTAAAGTAAGTAAAATATTTCTTTCATCTCCACTACTGTGGCACCAACCATCATTACTCCATTGGTCCAAACTTGTACTATCAGCAAACCGTCTCCCTTTCATTGAGACACTGATTCCCAACACCTTCACATTTTCAGCACCACATTCTTACCAGATATCAAGAATCAGAGTTCCTGAAAGTTTGTGCTAGGCTGTGCTAAGTAACTTCAGTCATGTCTGACTCTTTGCAACCCTGGTTCCTCTGTCCATGGGATTCTTCAGGAAAGAATACTGGAGTGGGCTTCCATCCCTTCCTCCAGGAGTCTAGTTTATAAGGCACCAAACTTGGCCTCCCAGATCTTGATGCCAAAAGGCATATTAAGCTGTACCTAATTCTTAGAGAAGTTTTACACAAAGTCATAGAATATAAGTAAATGTATCTTTCAGCAAGTGGTTCATTAATTACACAACTTAGAGGCCACTGATGAGAATCTTGAATGGGAAAGAGCAGGAAAAGTGCAAAAGGGAGAAAGAATATAAGCCACACACAATTTATAATGTATCTTTGCCTTAGCCCCAAAGAGTGAATACCCATAGTATACTTTTCTCAAAAGCAAAATTGAGTTTTCTAATACCCTTATTTGGGGGCAAATTTTAAGATACCAGTGCACTGAACCGGAGATCAAATTGCCAACATCCGTTGGATCATAGAAAAACCAAGAGAGTTCCAGAAAAACATCTACTTCCACTTTATTGACTATGCCAAAGCCTTTGACTGTGTAGATCACAACAAATTCTGGAAAATTCTGAAAGAGATGGGAATACCACACCACCTGACCTGCCTCTTGAGAAATCTGCCTGCAGGTCAAGAAGCAACAGTTAGAACTAGACATGGAAAAACAGACTCGTTCCAAGTTGGTAAAGGAGCACATCAAGGCAGTATATTTTCACTCTGCTTATTTAACTTACATGCAGAGTACATCATGAGAAATGCCAGGTTGGATGAAGTGCAAGCTGGAATCAAGATTGCCAGGGGAAATATCAATAACATCACATATACAGATGACACCACCCTAATGGCAGAAAGTGAAGAAGAACTAAAGAACCTCTTGATGAAAGTGAGAGAGGAGAGTGAAAAAGTTGGCTTAAAACTCAACATTCAGAAAACTAAGATCATGGCATCTCGTCCCATCTCTTCAAGACAAATAGATGGGGAAACAATGGAAACAGTGACAGACTTTTTTTTTTTTTGGCTCACAAATCTTTGCACGTGGTGACTACAGCTGTGAAATCAAAAGATGCTTGCTCCTTAGAAGAAAGGCTATGACCAACCTAGACAGCATATTAAGAAGCAGAGACATCACTCTGCCAACAAAGGTTCATCTAGTCAAAGCTTTGGTTTTTCCAGTAGTCATGTATGGATGTGAGAGTTGGACTATAAAGAAAGCTGAACACTGAAGAATTGATGCTTCTGAACTGTGGTGTTGGAGAAGACTCCTGAGAGTCCCTTGAATTGCAAGGAGATCCAACCACTCCTGAATATTCATTGGAAGGACTGATGCTGAAGCTGAAACTTCAATAATTTGGCCACCTGATGCAAAGACATGACTCACTGGAAAAGACTCTGATGCTGGAAAACATTAAAAGCAGGAGGAGAAGGGGATGACAGAGGATAGGATGGTTGGATGGCATCACTGACTCAATGGACATGAGTTTGAGCAAGCTCCGGGAGGTGGTGATGGACAGGGAAACCTGGCGTGCTGCAGTCCATGGGGTCACAAAGAGTCAGACATGACTGCACAGCTTAAATGAAAAGCACTAATTCTCTTCATGCTAACATCAGATCCTTGTGACTAGCAGAAAAACTTTTGTAAAATGAGGCCTTAATTGTATTGAACTCCACCTTCACCAAAACCTTATATATTGACTTTCTTTCCATTGCATCATTGGAGCAGTCTCTCAGAGCTACCTGAAGTGTGGCCTCCTAGGCTTCAGTCCTCATTTTGGCCCAAACAAAGCTTAACACAATTTTCTGATAGTATCTGTAGGGTTTTCTAAATAAAATATCATGTCATCTGCAAATAGTGAGAGTTGTACTTCCTCCTTTTCAATCTGGATTCATCATTTCTTTCTCTTTGATTGCCACAGCTAGGACTTCCAAAACTATATTAAATAATATATTAAATTAAATTTAAACTATATTAAATAATAGTGGTGAGAATGGGTACCCTTGTCTTATTCCTGATGTTAGAGGGAATCCTTTTCAGTTTTTCATCATTTAGAGTAATGTTTGCTCTGGGCTTGTTGTATATGGCTTTTATTATGTTAAAAGTAGGTTCCTTCTATGCCAATTTTTTGAATAGCTTTTTATCATAAATGGGTGCTGAATTTTTTCAAAAGCTTTTTCTTCATCTATTGAAATTATAGTATGGTTTTTATCTTTCAAGTTGTTAATATGGTGTATCACACTGATTGATCTGCGTTTATTAAAGAATCCTTGCACCAGACAGAATGGCCATAACCCAAAAATCCACAAACAACAAGTGCTGGAGAGGGTATGGAGAAAAGGGAACACTCCTACACTGCTGGTGGGAATGTAAATTGATACAGTCACTATGGAAAGTAGTATGGAGATTCCTTAAAAAACTATAAATAAAACCATATGACCCAGCAATTCCACTTCTAGGCATATACCCTGAAGAAACCAAAAATGAAAAATATACATTGGGGTATCTTTGCAACACTATTTAGAATAGCCAAGGCCTGGAAGATGAATGGATAAAGAAGATATGGTACATATATGCAATGAAATAGTACTCAGCCATAAAAATGAACACATTTGAGTCAGTTCTAATGAGGTAGATGAACCTACAGCCTATTATACAGAGTGAAGTAAGTCAGAAAGAGAAAAGAAGTATCATATATTAATGCATGTATGTGGAATCCAGACAGATGTTACTGACAAAACTTTTCAGAGACCAGCCATGGAGACACAGACATAGAGAACAGACTTATGGACAAGTGTGGGGGAAATGATGGAGAGGGTGAAACAAATGAAGAGAATAGCATGGATGCATATACACTAACACATGTAAGTAGATAGCCAATGAGAATTTGCTATATGACTCGGAGAACTCAAACTGGGACTCTGTAGTAACCTAGAGGGCTGGGAATGGGAATGGGAGGGAGGGATATTCAAGAGGGAGGGGACATATATACACCTATGATTAATTCATATTGATGTATGACAGAAATCACAGCAATATTGTGAAGCAATCATCAATCAATTAAAAATAAATATTAAAACAAACAAAACTTGCAACTCTCATATTGTGCATCTATTTTGGTCAACACTATAAAAGGCCAAAAAGTGGATAGTGCCCCAATTTCTAGAAATCCCCATCCCTTCCCCTCAAATAGTTAGGATAATCCTCTTGCTCATTAGCCTATAAAATTACCCAATCCTATAAAAACTAATAGCCCCATAACGCCATACCCTGGTGACTCTTGCCTTCAACGACGGTCCACACTCTGTATATGGAGTGTTTATCTCCCTGAATAAATCTTCTTTCCCCCTACTGTGGCTCACTCTTGAATTCTTTCCTGTAAGGAGCCCAGAACCCACATTTGGCAGCTGTCCCAGGGACTCAGACACAACTTGGGATGTAATCATGCTCTCTAGTCCTACTCTCTTTCCTGCAACACTAGGGAACTGGATACTTGTGATATTGCAACTTAGAATTAGATATATATACTGCCTTTTTCTGGTGCAGAGCTCCTAAAACCCTTGCAATTTTCTGTGCTGAGAGTAAAAATGGTAATTTTTGTTATGCTAATAAGGTGATTTTAGAAGGTAGGGAAGAATGAGGGCTGGCTTGGTTGCCAAGATAAGCAAGTGATAAGGGAGGTGGCACTTTCAATCCCATCCCCAGACCTCTGAGGAAGAGAGAGGGCTGAAAATGTAGTCTTCAGTGGCCAGTGATTTAATTAACCGTACATAGGTAATAAAGATTCCATTAAAAACAAAAGGATGGGGTTTGGAGAACTTCTAGGTTTGTGAACTAGAAATATTTCATACACCGCAGTGCTGGGCCCACTCTCCACAGGGACAGAGTCCCTTTGATCAGGACCTTGCACTAGGTATCTGTTCCTGTAGCTGCTGATTCCTTTTAATGTGCTTTGTAATAAACTGGTAATATAGTGAGTAAAACACTTTTCTAAGTCCTGTGAGCTATTCTAACAAATTAATTGAATCCAAGTGGTCATAGGAAGCTCTGATTTTTAGCCAGTTGGTCAGAGACACAGGAGATAACCTGAACTTGCAATTGGTATCTGAAGCAGGAGGGGCAGTTTGTAGGGCTGAGCCCTTAAGCTGTGAAATTTGATACTATTTCAGGTTAGATAACATCATATTTGAGTTGAATTTCAGTGTCTGGTGTCAGACAATTGGTATCTGGTGTCAGACAATTGCTTGGTGGTTGTAGGGCAAATTTTCCCACATGTTTGAATTACACCTACAAACCTTTATACTCAAATTCCAGCCAGGCCTCAAGTTCTATTGCTCCTGCATCAAAGACAGCTCCAGAAACTGTGATTGGGTTTGGAGGGCAAGACAAAGGGGTGGGGAACTCAAGAAACCAATTAACATGAAGGCTTCCCTTCAAGTACCATTTATTCTCTAGAACATTCTCTGAATAGAGTGATAACAAAACTGATGCTCAGATGCTTGAAGGACTTGCTCAAGATATCAGACCTTTTTAAAATTATCATAAGATTAAGAAAATCACAAGCACAAGGCTGAATCAATAAGATATAAATACAGACTGTACTATAGATGTGGAGTGGGTTGCCCACTTCAGTATTCTTGCCTGAGGATCACAAGGACAGGAGTCATGGGGTTTCAAAGAGTCAGACATGACTGAGTGACTAAGCACACAGATGTGGAAGATATGACAGATGCTGAAGAACTTATTAAAGAATGTGAAGAAATAAATAATCTGGGAAAATGTCAGAATAAACTATCACTTGTTGGAACTGAGACATTCAATGATTCAAATGCTCAGTTATTACAAATTATGTAAGTGAAATGTTTCACCACCACTGGATTTAGTCAATGTCAGAAAGAAACTCTTGTTTATTCCACTGAATGAAGCTGATCTGCCTGGTAATATTAGGAAGAATTCCAAAAATTAAGACATGATCTAGCAATGGTACTGTCTACTATTCAAAAAATGAAAAGATAAAAGTTAAAACAGTGATTGGATCTACAGAAACAGATACTGGAATCTCTTAAAGAACTCATCAATGAAACCTCACATAGTGACATATTTTACTGAATTGAGAAACTTGAATAAGCTTCAAACAATGTTTAATATAAAAGAATATAAAGAAAAACTCTTAATTACCTTGCATGAGTTTCTAGAAGACCATTTTCTTATAATTGATAAGATCTAATCAGATCAGTCGCTCAGTCATGTCCGACTCTTTGTGACCCCATGAATCGCAGCACGCCAGGCCTCCCTGTCCATCACCAACTCTCGGAGGTCACTCAGACTCACATCCATCAAGTCAGTGATGCCATCCAGTCATCTCATCCTCTGTCATCCCCTTCTCCTCCTGCCCCCAATCCTCCCAGCATCAGAGTCTTTTCCAATGAGTCAACTCTTCGCATGAGGTGGCCAAAATACTGGAGTTTCAGCTTGAGCATCATTCCTTCCAAAGAAATCCCAGGGCTGATCTCCTTCACAATGGACTGGTTGGATCTCCTTGCAGTCCAAGGGACTCTCAAGAGTCTTCTCCAACACCAGAGTTCAAAAGCATCAATTCTTCGGCACTCAGCCTTCTTCACAGTCCAACTCTCACATCCATACATGACCACAGGAAAGACCATAGCCTTGACTAGGCGAACCTTTGTTGGCAAAGTAATGTCTCTGCTTTTGAATATGCTATCTAGGTTGGTCATAACTTTCCTTCCAAGGAGTAAGCGTCTTTTAATTTCATGGCTGCAGTCACCATCTGCAGTGATTTTGGAGCCCCCAAAAACAAAGTCTGACACTCTTTCCACTGTTTCCCCATCTATTTCCCATGAAGTGATGAGACCAGATGCCATGATCTTCGTTTTCTAAATGTTGAGCTTTAAGCCAACCTTTTCACTCTCCACTTTCACTTTCATCAAGAGGCTTTTTAGTTCCTCTTCACTTTCTGCCATAAGGGTGGTGTCATCTGCATATCTGAGGTTATTGATATTTCTCCCAGCAATCTTGATTCCAACTTTTGTTTCTTCCAGTCCAGCATTTCTCATGATGTACTCTGCATATAAGTTAAATAAACAGGGTGACAATATACAGCCTTGACGTACTCCTTTTCCTATTTGGAACCAGTCTGTTGGTCCATGACCAGTTCTAACTGTTGCTTCCTGACCTGCATACAGATTTCTCAAGAGGCAGATCAGGTGGTCTGGTATTCCCATCTCTTTCAGAATTTTCCACACTTTATTGTGATCTACACAGTCAAAGGCTTTGGCATAGTCAATAAAGCAGAAATAGATGTTTTTCTGGAACTCTCTTGCTTTTTCCATGATCCAGCAGATGTTGGCAATTTGATCTCTGGTTCCTCTGCCTTTTCTAAAACCAGCTTGAACATCAGGAAGTTCATGGTTCACATATTGCTGAAGCCTGGCTTGGAGAATTTTGAGCATTACTTTACTAGCAGGTGAGATGAGTGCAATTGTGCGGTAGTTTGAGCATTCTTTGGCATTGCCTTTCTTTGGGATTGGGATGAAAACTGACCTTTTCCAATCTTGTGGCCACTGCTGCGTTTTCCAAATTTGCTGGCATATTGAGTGCAGCACTTTCACAGCATCATCTTTCAGGATTTGGAATAGCTCCACTGGAATTCCATCACCTCCACTAGCTCTGATTGTAGTGATGCTTTCTAAGGCCCACTTGACTTCACATTCCAGGATGTCTGGCTCTAGGTCAGTGATCACGCCATCATGATTATCTGGGTCGTGAAGATCTTTTTGTACAGTTCTTCTGTGTAGAAGATTGAAAAGACAAGAGAAAAATCAAGTAAATAACCTAACTTTACATCTCAAGCAAATACAAAAAGAAGAAATGAAGAACCCCAGGGTTAGTACAAGGAAAGAAATCATAAAAATATGGGCAGAAATAAATGAAAAAGAAACAAAGGAGCCTAT
Organism: Tragelaphus eurycerus; assembly: GCA_935064755.1. Taxonomy (NCBI): domain Eukaryota; kingdom Metazoa; phylum Chordata; class Mammalia; order Artiodactyla; family Bovidae; genus Tragelaphus; species Tragelaphus eurycerus. Next base: position 1,525,479 of record CAKXYN010000205.1, on the reverse strand, counting down.
AGCAAAAATCAACAAAACTAAGAGCTGGCTAGTTGAGAATATAAAAAAAAAAAAAAAATAGACAAACAATTAGCCAGACTCATCAAGAAAAAGAGGCAGAAGAATAAAATCAACAAAATTAGAAATGAAAATGGAGAAATCACAACAGACAAAGAAATACAAAGGATCATTAGAGACTATTATCAGTAACTATATGCCAATAAAATGGACAACTTGGAAGAAATGGACAAATTTTTAGAAGAGTATAAGTTTCCAAAACTGAACCAGGAAGAAACAGAAAATCTTAACAGACCCATCACAAGCAAGGAAATTGAAACTGTAATCAAAAAACTTCCAGCAAACAAAAGCCCAAGACCAGAAGACTTCACAGGTGAATTCTAACAAAAATTTAGAGAAGAGCTAGCACCTATCCTACTCAAACTCTTCGAGAAAATTGCAGAGGAAGGTAAACTGCCAAACACATTCTATGAGGCCACCATCACCCTAATACCAAAATCAGACAAAGATGCCACAAAAAAAGAAAACTACAGGCCAATATCACTGATGAACATAGATGCAAAAACCCTTAACAAAATTCTAGCAAACAGAATCCAACAACATACTAAAAAGTTCATACATCATGACCAAGTGGGATTTATCCCAGGGATGCAAGGATTCTTCAATACCTGCAAATCAATCAACATAATATACCATATTAATATGCAAAATAAAAACCATATGATTGTCTCAATAGATACAGAGAAGGCCTTTGACAAAATCCAACAACCATTTATGATAAAAAAAAAACCTTCCAGAAAGCAGGCATAGAAGAAACATACCTCAACATATTAAAAGCCATATATGATAAACCCACAGCAAACATTATCCTCAATGGTGAAAAATTGAAAGCATTTCCCCTTAAGTCAGAAACAAAAGGCTGCCCACTCTCACCACCACTATTCAACATAGTTTTGGAAGTTTTAGCCACAGCAATCAGAGCAGAAAAAGAAATAAAAGTAATCCAGATTGGAAAAAAAAGTAAAATTCTCACTGTTTGCAGATGACATGATCCTCTACATAGAAAACCCTAAAGACACCACCAGAAAATTACTAGAGCTAACCAATGAATATAGTAAAGTTGCAGGATATAAAATTAACACACAGAAATCCCTTGCATTCCTATACACTAACAATGAGAAAATAGAGAAATTTAAGGAAACAATTCCATTCATCATTGCAATGAAAAGAATAAAATACTTAGGAATATACCTACCTAAAGAAACAAAAGACCTATATATAGAAAACTATAAAACACTGGTGAAAGAAGTCAAAGAGGACACAACTAGATGGAAAAATACACCATGTTCAAGGATCAGAAGAATCAATATAGTGAAAATGAGTATACTACCCAAAGCAAACCATAGATTCAATGCAATCTCTATCAAGCTACCAATGGTACTTTTCACAGAACTAGAACAAATAATTCCACAATTTATATGGAAATACAAAAAAATCTCGAATAGCCAAAGCAATCTTGAAAAAGAAGCATGGAACTGGAGGAATCAACCTGCCTGACTTCAGACTATACCACAAAGCTACGGTCATTAAGACAGTATGCTACTGGCACAAAGACAGAAATATAGATCAATGGAACAAAAAAAGAAAGCCCAGAGATAAATCCATGCACCTATGGACATCTTATCTTTGACATGGGAGGCAAGAATATACAATAGAGAAAAGACAATCTCTTTAACAAGTGGTGCTGGGAAAACTGGTCAACCACTTGTAAAAGGATGAAACTAGAACACTTTCTAACACCAAACACAAAAATAAACTCAAAATGAATTAAAGATCTAAACGTAAGACCACAAACTATAAAATTCCTAGAGGATTGTCCCAGAGGGATGGTATGGGGAGGGAGGAAAGAGGAGGGTTCAGGATGGGGGACACATGTATACCTGTGGCAGATTCATTTTGATATATGGAAAAACCAATATAATATTGTAAAGTTAAATGAAAAAAAAAAAAAAGCCCTAGAGGAAAACATAGGCAAAACACTCTGTGACATAAATCAGAGCAGGATCCTCTATGACCCACCTCCCAGAGTAAAGGAAATAAAAGCAAAAATAAAGAAATGGGACCTAATTAAACTTAAAAGCTCTTGCACAATGAAGGAAACTATATGCAAGGTGGAAAGACAGCCTTCAGAATGGGAGGAAAATAATAGCAAATGAAGCAACTGACAAAGAATTAATTTCAAAAATATACAAGCAACTCCTGCAGCTCAATTCCAGAAAAATAAACAACCCAATCAAAAAATGCACCAAAGAACTAAACAGACATTTGTCCTAAGAAGACACACAGATGGCTAACAAACACATGAAAAGATGCTCAACATCACTCATTATCAGAGAAATGCAAATCAAAGCCACAATGAGGTACCATCTCATGCCAGTCAGAATGGCTGCTATCAAAATGTCTACAAACAATAAATGGTAGAGATTGTGTGGAGAAAAAGGAACCCTCTTACACTCTTGGTGGGAATGCAAACTAATACAATCACTATGGAGAACAGTGTGGAGATTCCTTAAACTACTGGAAATAGAACTGCCATATGACCCAGAAATCCCACTGCTGGGCATACACCGAGGAAACCAGAATTGAGAGACACATGTACCCCAATGTTCATTGCAGCACTGTTTACAATAGCCAGGACATGGAAGCAACCTAGATATCCATTGGCAGACGAATGGATAAGAAAGCTGTAGTACATATACACAATGGAGTATTAGTCAGATATTAAAAAGAATGCATTTGAATCAGTCCTAATGAGGTGGATGAAACTGGAGCCTATTATACAGAGTGAAGTAAGTCAGAAAGAAAAACACCAATACAGTATATTAGCACATATATATGAAATTTAGAGTTTTGCCAAGAAAATGCACTAGTCATAACAAACACCCTCTTCCAACAACACAAGAGAAGACTCTATACATGGACATCACGAGATGGTCAACACTGAAATCAGATTGATTATCTTCTTTGCAGCCAAAGATGGAGAAGCTCTATACAGTCAGCAAAAACAAGACCAGGTGATGACTGTGGATCAGACCATGAACTCCTTATTGCCAAATTCAGACTGAAATTGAAGAAAGTAGGGAAAACCACTAGACCATTCAGGTATGACCTAAAGCAAATCCCTTATGATTATACAGTGGAAGTGAGAAATAGATTTAAGGGCCTAGATCTGATAGATGGAGTGCCTGGTGAACTATGGAATGAGGTTCGTGACATGGTACAGGAGACAGGGATCAAGACCATCCCCATGGAAAAGAAATGCAAAAAAGCAAAATGGCTATCTGGGGAGGCCTTACAAATAGCTTTGAAAAGAAGAGAAGCGAAAAGCAAAGGAGAAAAGGAAAGATATAAATATCTGAATGCAGAGTTCCAAAGAATAGCAAGAAAAGATAAGAAAGCCTTCTTCAGCGATCAATGCAAAGAAAGAGAGGAAAACAACAGAATGGGAAACACTAGAGATCTCTTCAAGAAAATCAAAGTTATCAAAGGAACATTTCATGCAAAGATGGGCTCGATAAAGGACAGAAATGGTATGGACCTAACAGAAGCAGAAGATATTAAGAAGAGGTGGCAAGAATACACAGAAGAACTGTACAAAAAGACCTTCATGACACAGATAAACACAATCGTGTGATCACTGACTTAGAGCCAGACATCCTGGAATGTGAAGTCAAGTGGGCCTAAGAAAGCATCACTACGAACAAAGCTAGTGGAGGTGTTGGAATTCCAGTTGAGCTATTCCAAATCCTGAAAGATGATGCTGTGAAAGTGCTGCACTCAATATGCCAGCAAATTTGGAAAACTCAGCAGTGGCCACAGGATTGGAAAAGGTCAGTTTTCCTTCCAACCCCAAAGAAAGGCAATGCCAAAGAATGCTCAAACTACTGCACAATTGCACTCATCTCACCTGCTAGTAAAGTAATGCTCAAAATTCTCCAAGCCAGGCTTCAGCAATATGTGAACCATGAACTTCCTGATGTTCAAGCTGGATTTAGAAAAGGCAGAGGAACCAGAGATCAAATTGCCAACATCCGCTGGATCATGGAAAAAGCAAGAGAGTTCCGGAAAAACATCTATTTCTGCTTTATTGACTATGCCAAAGCCTTTGACTGTGTAGATCACAATAAAGTGTGGAAAATTCTGAAAGAGATGGGAATACCAGACCACCTGATCTGCCTCTTGAGAAATTTGTATGCAGGTCAGGAAACAAGTTCAAACAGGACATGGAACAACAGACTGGTTCCAAATAGGAAAAGGAGTATGTCAAGGCTGTATATTGTCACCCTGCTTATTTAACTTATATGCAGTGTACATCATTAGAAACACTGGACTGGAAGAAATACAACCTGGAATCAAGATTGCTGGGAGAAATATCAATAACCTCAGATATGCAGATGACACCACCCTTATGGCAGAAAGTGAAGAGGAACTAAAAAGCCTCCTGATGAAAGTGAAAGTGGAGAGTGAAAAAGGTGGCTTAAAGCTCAACATTCAGAAAACGAAGATCATGGCATCTGGTCCCATCACTTCATGGGAAATAGATGGGGAAAAAGTGGAAACAGTGTCAGGCTTTATTTTTCTGGGCTCTGAAATCACTACAGATGGTGATTGCAGCCATGAAATTAAAAGACATTTACTCTTTGGAAGGAAAGTTATGACCAACCTAGATAGCACATTCAAAAGCAGGGACATTACTTTGCCAACAAAGGTTCGCCTAGTCAAGGCTATGGTTTTTCCTGTGGTCATGTATGTATGTGAGAGTTGGACTGTGAAGAAGGCTGAGCACCAAAGAATTGATGCTTTTGAACTGTGGTGTTGGAGAAGACTCTTGAGAGTCCCTTGGACTGCAAGGAGATCCAACCAGTTCATTCTGAAGGAGATCAGCCCTTTGGGATTTCTTTGGAAAGAATGATGCTGAAGCTGAAACTCCAGTACTTTGGTCACCTCATGCAAAGAGTTGACTCATTGGAAAAGACTCTGATGCTCGAAGGGATTGGGGGCAGGAGGAGAAGGGGATGCCAGAGGATGAGATGGCTGGATGGCATCACTGACTCGATGGATGTGAGTCTGGGTGAACTCTGGGAATTGGTGATTGACAGGGAGGCCTGGCGTGCTGCAGTTCATGGGGTCGCAAAGAGTCGGACACGACTGAGTGACTGATCTGATGGAATTTAGAAGGATGGTAACGATTACCCTAAATGTGAGACAGCAAAAGAGACACAGATGTAAAGAACAGACTGTTGGGCTCTGTGGGAGAAGGAGAGGGTGGGATGATTTGAGAGAATAGCACTGAAACACGTATATTACCATATGTGGAACAGATCGCCAGTCCAGGTTCAATGCATGACACAAGGTGCTCAGGACTGGTGCACTGAGATGATCCTGAGGGATGGGATTAGGAGGGAGTTAGGAGGGGTGTTCAGGATGGGGAACACATTTACACCCACGGCTGATTCATGTCAGCGTATGGCAGAAACCACTACAATATTGTCAAGTAATTAGCCTCTAATTAAAATAAATAAGTTCCATTCAGTTCAGTCACTCAGTCGTGTCCAACTCTTTGAGATCCCATGGACTGCAGCATGCCAGGCCTCCCTGTCCATCACCAACTCCCGGAGCCCACGCAAACCCATGTCCATTGAGTCAGTGATGCCATCCAGCCATTTCATCCTCTGTCGTTCCCTTCTCCTCCTGCCCTCAATCCTTCCCAGCATCAGGGTCTTTTCAAATGAGTCAGTTCTTTGCATCAGGTGGCCAAAGTTCTGGAGTTTCAGCTTCAACATCAGTCCTTCCGAAGAACACCCAGGACTGACATCCTTTAGAATGGACTGGTTGGAACTCCTTGCAGTCCAAGGGACTCTCAACTCTCAAGAGTCTTGTCCAACACCACAGTTCAAAAGCATCAATTCTTCAGTGCTCAGCTTTTTTTATAGTCCAACTCTCACATCCATACATGACCACTGGTAAAACCATAGACTTGACTAGATGGAACTTTGTTGACAAAGTGATGTCTCTGCTTTTTAATATGCTGTCTAGGTTGGTCATAACTTTCCTTCCAAGGAGTAGCATCTTTTAATTTCATGGCTGCAATCACCATCTGCAGTGATTTTGGAGCCCAGAAAAAAAAAATTGAAAAGGAGAAACATTGTCCGTTCATGCCTCCTTTGTCATATATTAATTGACCATAAGTGCCTGGGTTTATTTCTGGGCTCTCTATTCTGTTCCATTGACCTATGCATTGGTTTTTGTGCCAGTACCACACTGTTTTGATTACTGTAGCTTCATAGTATAGGATGAAGCCAGGGTACTTGATTCCTCCAGCTCTGTTCTTTCTCAATATTGTTTTGGCTACTCAGGGTCTTTTGTGTTTCTATATGTATTTTAAAATTATTTGTTCCAGTTTTGTGAAACATATTCATGGTATTTTGATAGGGATTTAATTAAATCTGTAGACTACCCTGGGTAATATGGTCATTTTAAAAATATTAATTCTTCCAGTCTAAGAAGACATATCTTTCCATATATTTGTTTTGTCTTCAATTTCCTTCTTCAGTGTCTTATAGTCTTCCAAGTACAGGCTTTTTGACCCCTTAGATAAACTTACTCTTAAGCATTTTATTCTTTTCGATGTAATGGTAAAAGGATTATTTCCTTGGTTTCTCTTTCTGATTAAAATTGGGTGGAAAACCCAAATATTTTCCCAAAGAAGACATGAAGATGGCCAACAGGCACATGAAAAGATGTTCAACATGGATTACCATTAGGGAAACACAAGTCAAAAGATACAATGAAGTATCACTTCACACGTGTCAAAATGGCTATCATCAAAAATAATACAACTAACAAATGTTAGCCAGAATGCTGAAAAAGAAAACCCTCATATACTTCCCGGAGAAGGAAATGGCACCCCACTCCAGTACTCTTGCCTGGAAAATCCCATGGACGGAGAGCCTGGTGGGCTGTAGTCCATGGGGTCGCTAAGAGTTGGACACGACTGAGTGACTTCCCTTTCACTTTTCACTTTCATGCATTGGAGAAGGAAATGGCAACCCACTCCAGTGTTCTTGCCTGGAGAATCCCAGGGACGGGGAAACCTGGTGGGCTGCCGTCTATGGGGTCACACAGAGTCGGACATGACTGAAGCGACTTAGCAGCAGCAGCAGCATATACTTCCAGTGAGAAAGCAAATTGATGAAGTCACTATGGAAAACAATTTGGAGATTGTTAAAAGTAAAAATCAAAAACTAAAAACAGTGCTAACACATGCTCCAGCAATTCCACTTCTAAGTATACATCCATAGAAAACAAAAACATTAATTCTAAAAGATACATGGACCCTGATATTCATGGCAGGATTACTTGTAACAGTCAAGATATGGAAGCAATATAAGTGTCCATCAACAAATGAATGAATAAAGATGTGTAGTATATATGTGTGTGAGTATATACATACACAAACACACACAATGCAATATTAGTCACAAAAAGAATAAAAGTTTGCCATATGCAGCACTATGGATAGACTTAGAGGATATTATGCTAAATGAAACAAATACAGTGAACGACAAATACTGTATGTTATCACTTATATGTGCAACTGAAAAATACGATGAACTAGTGAATATAGCAACAACAAAAAAAGCAGCAAACTGATATCCCACATGTCATGGGGCAACGAAGCCCACACACAACTAAAGAGGCCGAAAGCTGCAATGAAAATCCCATGTGTCAAAACTAAGAACAAATCCAGTCAAATAAATATTTTTTAAAGCAGAAGACCCAGAGATATAGAGAACAAACAGTGGGTACCAGTGGGCAGAGTGAAGGGGAGAGGGGTAATGTAGGGGTATGGGATTAAGAAGCACAAACTATCATGTATAACCTACAAGGATATATTGCATAACATGGGGGACATGGCCAAAGTTTAAAACCATAAATAAAGCATAATCTTTAAAAACTGTGAAGCACTATATTGTATACCTGTAGCATATGTTACACTGTTGCTGTATTATATGGCAACTATGAAGTAAAATGAAGTGAAAGTCACTCAGTCGTGTGTCACTCACTCACTTACTCTTTGCAACACCATGGACTAACCCACCAGGCTCCTCTGTCCATGGAATTCTCCAGGCATGAATACTGGATTAGGTAGCCATACCCTTTTGCAGGGGACCTTCCCAATCCAGGGATACTGCATTGCATGCAGACTCTTTTACCATCTGAGCCACCAGGTACTTGAATAAAAAACAGAGAAAAAAAACATTAAAAAATCAATGGCATAATTGATAGCACTAACATGAAATGTTGGCAATTCATATAAAAAGATTATTAGATGTCCCACATGATCCATATGTCAAAATTAGTGATTACCTTTGGCCACCTTATAACAAGCTAAGACATCTAGAAGATTCAGTCCAAATAAGATTAGAATTCTTCCATCAGTAAAAAGATGGCCTTTATTCACATAGTACTTAGAGAATCCTGTTTGTTATGAAAAAATAATAGAAACACTGAGCACTACTTGAATAGAGAACATGAAATCAACGCACTTAGTCCATCTTTTATTAATCTTAAAATGATATATGCTGTAACCATCTTAATTTTAATATGGTTCTTTCAATTCAGTGCTTTGTTGTTTTAAACTGTATGAACAAGAATGAAAGTAAAAATATTATAGACTTAATCATTGTAAAACTTTGAATGTACCTTATTTCATGCAATATTGTCTTAAAATTCTTTGTTGCTTTATTATATTGCTAATATTTTCCATTAAAATTTTATGACAGCTTATTTTAAATATTTTGATTCTATTTAATGCCTAGGTTTGGGTTTTAATCCTTTGTAATTTCATAATTCAAGAGTAATAATGCTCATGAAAATTTCAGATGATTCAGAAGCATGTGAAGAATGAGTGAAAAAATGTTCTTTCTTCCCATGCTATCCCCCAGAACTAACTGTTGTCAACATTTTAGTATTTCCTCTATCTATAGCTAGTCTCTTGGAGAAGGCAATGGCACCCCACTCTAGTACTCTTGCCTGGAAAATCCCATGGATGGAGGAGCCTTGAAGGCTGCAGTCCATGGGGTTGCTGAGGGTCGGACACGACTGAGCGACTTCACTTTCACTTTTCACTTTCATGCATTGGAGAAGGAAATGGCAACCCACTCCAATGTTGTTGCCTGGAGAATCCCAGGGATGAGAACCCTGGTGGGCTGCCGTCTCTGGGGTCGCACAGAGTCAGACACGACTGAAGTGACTTAGCAGCAGCAGCAGCAATGCCTAGGTCATTTCTATAGAAATTATAATGGCCAGACCATTTTATTTGAAGATGGTTCTAAAATTAAAGTAATATCTACTGTTAAAGATAGCAAAATTTTAAAATATTTGTCAAATCTTTTTCATGTATACTGCCTTAAGATTTGTTAAAAAAAAATAGAATATAAAACACTAAAGGATAAAGTTAGCCTGAAAACTATGAATAAATTTAGCATGAAAACTATTTTAATGTGTATTATATACCAAGTGACATTATATATTAAACTACTCTGATTCTGTTAATTATTATCAAGTTCAGTTCAGTCGCTCAGTCTTGTCTGACTCTTTGTGATCCCAGGGACTGCAGCACGCCAGGCCTCCCTGTCCATCACCAACTGCCGGAGTCTACTCAAACACATGTCCATCGAGTCAGTGATGCCATCCAGCCATTTCATCCTCTGTCATCCCCTTCTCTTCCTGCCTTCAATCTTTCCCAGCATCAGGGTCTTTTCAAATGAGTTAGTTCTTTGCATCAGGTGGCCAAAGTATTGGAGCTTCAGCTTTAACATCAGTCCTTCCAATGAGCACAGAGGACTGATCTCCTTTAGAATGGACTGGTTGGATCTCCTTGTAGTCCAAGGGACTCTCAAGAGTCTTCTGTAACACCACAGTTCAAAAACATCAATCCTTAGGTGCTCAGCTTTCTTTATAGTCCAACTCACATGCATACATGATTACTGGAAAAACCATAGCCTTGACTAGACAGACCTTTGTTGACAAAGTAATGTCTCTGCTTTTTAATATGTTGTCTAGGTTGGTCATAATTTTCCTTCCAAGGACTAAGCATCTTTCAATTTCATGTGTTCATAAACTTGTATTAATCTTCTCTGGCTTTTCTGTAAATAAAACTCTGTAATTTAAAAAGAAAACCAGAGATTTCCCTGGTGGTCCATTGGTTAAAACTTCCAGCTCTTAATGCAGGGGGCCAGATGTGATCCCTGATCAGGGAGCTAGATCCCACAAACCACCACTAAGAGCCCACATGCAGCAAGGAAGAGCCAACAGGCCACAACTAACACCTGGCACAGCCAAATTAATAAATAAGGAAGAACAAAAACAGGGACTTTCCTGGTGGCACAGTGGTTAAGACTCAGTGCTTTTACTGCAGGGGACTGCGTTTGATCCCCAGTCAGAGAACTAAGATCCTGTAAACCATGCAGCATAGCCAAATAAATAAATAAAAAAATAAACAAGCAAACTAAAAACAAAACTAAGCAACAAAGTGGAAGTAAAACTAATTGTGATGATCCTGGTAATCATGGCAAGCATGACAGCTTGATTGGATCTATAGTCCTGAATTAGATCTGTAACAAGAATAAACAAAAACTATAAAGGAAATTATTGAGATCACTGAAGAAATTGGAATATAGACTGTACACTAAAGAATTGCATAAATGTTAAATTTCCTGAATTAACAACTGTATTATCACAAACTAAATGTACATCCTGTTCTTAGGAAGTATATATGGTACAATTTTTGCAACCTTCTCTCAGATTGGTCAGAAGAAACAAAAACATTTACATATAGTGGAAAAGGCCAATACAACACACAAGCGCTCAGTCGTGTCTGACTCTTTGCAACCACATAGACTGTGAGCCAAATTCACAAGATGGTGGAGTAGAAGGATATGCACTCATCTTCTCCTTCGAGAACTCCAAAGTTGCAACTCATGGCTGAACAACTATCAACAGGAGAATGTTGGATCCCACCAAAAAATGATACTCCACATCCAAGGGCAAAGGAGAAGCCCCAAAACATGATAGGAGTGGCAAAATCATGTTTAGAATCAAATCCCATAACTGCCAGAGACTCTGGGGAGGGGGAAGGTTAAACAAAACATCGGGTGCTCTAGGATCCAGAGGCCAGACAGAGACTGAGCCAGACCCACCTTTGAGTGTTTGAGTGTCTCCTGTGGAGGCATGGATCAGGAGTGGCCTGCCACAGGGACAGGGGCTCTTCCTGCAGCAGAACCACCATGGAGCTGCTGAGTAGATGGTCCACAAACTGCAGAACAATTATATAAACGAAATTCTCACACTTTTAAGAAAGTTTTAGGACCCACAACAGATTTCCCAATCTGTGGATCTGGCAAAGGGACTGAAAACACCCAGGGAATCTGACCTTAGAGACCAGTGGGATTTGATTACAGAACTTCCACAGGACTGAGGAAATGGACTCATGGAGGGAACAAACAAAACCTTGTGCACACCAGGAACCAGCAGAAAGGAGCAGTGATCCCACAAGAGGGAGTCAGAATTTGTAGGTGCGGTCTCAGGCCAAACAACAGGGAGGGAATACAGTTCTGCCCATCAACAAAATATTGGATTAAAAATTTACTGAGCATAGCCCAACAGTGGAAACAGTGATGAACTTTATTTTGGGGGGCTCGCAAATCATTGCAGATGGTGACTGCAGCCATGAAATTAAAAGACTCTTGCTTCTTAGAAGAAAAGCTATGACTAACCTAGACAGCTTATTAAAAACAGACACATTACTTTGCCAACAGAGGTCCATCTAGTCAAAGCTATGATTTTTCCAGTAGTCATGTATGGATGTGAGAGTTGGACTATAAAGAAACCTGAGTGCCAAACAATTGATGCTTTTGAACTGTGGTGTTGGAGAAGACTCTTGAGAGTCCCTTGGACAGCAAGGAGATCCAACCAGTTTATCCTAAAGAAAATCAGTCCTGAATATTCTTTGGAAGGACTGATGCTGAAGCTGAAACTCCAATACTTTGGACACCTGATGCAAAGAACTGACTCATATGAAAAGACACTGATGCTGGGAAAGATTGAAGGCGGGAGGAGAAGGGGATGACAGAGGATAAGATACTTGGATGGCATCACTGACTCAATGGAAATGAGTTTGAGTAAACTCCAGGCACTGGTGATGGACAGGGAAGCCTGGAGTGCTGTAGTCCAATGGGGTCACAAAGAGTCAGACACAACTGAGTGACTGAACTGAAATGAGCATGGCTCTGCCCATCAGAACAAGACCCAGTTTCCCCTCAGTCAGTCTTCCCCATCAAGAAGTTTCCATAAGTCTCATATCCTTATCCATCAGAGGGCAGATGAAATGAAAACTATAATCACAGAAAATTAATCAAACTGATTGCATGGACCACAACACTGTCTAACTCAATGAAATTATGAGCCATGCCATGTTGGGTCTCCCAAGATGGATGGGTCATGACAGAGAGATCTGAAAAATAAAGTGGTCCACTGGAGAAGGGAATGGCAAACCAGCTCCATATTCTTGCCTTGAGAACCCCATGAACAGTGTGAAAAGGCAAAAAGATATGACTTTGAAAGACAAAACCTCCAGGTCAGTAGGGACCCAATATGCTACTAGAGAAGAGTAGAGAAATAACTCCAGAAAGATGAAGAGGCAGAGCCAAACTGAAAACACCACCCAGTTGTGGATGTTACTAGTGATGGAAGTAAAATTCAATGCTGTAAAGAACAATATGGCATAGGAATCTGGAATGTTAGGTCCATGAATCAAGGTAAACTGGATGGGGTCACAGAAGAGATGGCAAGAATAAACATTGACATTTTAGGCATCACTAAACTAAAATGGCGGAGAAGGCAATGGCACCCCACTCCAGTACTTCGCCTGGAAAATCCCATGGATGGAGGAGCTGGTAGGCTGCAGTCCATGGGGTCGCTAAGAGTCCGACACGACTGAGCGACTTCCCTTTCACTTTTCACTTTCATACATTGGAAAAGGAAATGGCAACCCACTCCAGTGTTCTTGCCTGGAGAATCCCAGGGATGGGGGAGCCCGGTGGTTGCCATCTGTGGGATCACACAGAGTCAGACACGACTGAAGTGACTTAGCAGCAGCAGCAAACTAAAATGGACTAGAATGGGCAAATTTAATTCAGATGACCATTATATCTACTACTGTGGGCAAGAATCCCTTAGAAGAAATGGAGTAGCCCTCATAGTCAATAAAAGAATCTGAAATGCAGTACTAAGGTGCAATCTCAAAAATTACAGTATGATCTCTGTTCTTTTACAAGGCAAACCATTCAATATGACAGTAATCCAAGTCTATGCCCCAACCAGTAATACTGAAGAAGCTGAAGTTGAATGGTTCTATGAACACCTACAAGACCTTTTAGAACTAATACCCAAAAAAGATGTGTTTTCATTATATATGATTGGAATGCAAAAGTGGGAAGTCAAGAAATACCTGAAGTAATGGAAAAATTTGGCCTTGGAGTACAGAATGAAGCAGGGCAAAGGCTAACAGAGTTCTGTCAAGAGAATGCACTGGTCATAGCAAACACCCTCTTCCAACAACACAAGAGAAGACTTTACACATGGACATCACCAGATGGTCAACACCAAAATCAGATTGATTATATTCTTTGCAGCCAGATGGAGAAGCTCTATACAGTCAGCAAAAACAAGACCAGGAGCTGACTCTGGCTCAGATCATGAACTCCTTATTGCTAAATTCAGACTTCAATTGAAGAAAGTAGGGAAAACCACTAGACCATTTAGGTATGACCTAAATCAGATCCCTTATGATTATACAGTGGAAGTGACAAATAGAATTAAAGGGATTAGATCTGATAGAGTACCTGAAGAACTATGGATGGAGGTTCATGACATTGTACAGGAGGCAGTGATCAAGACCATTCCCAAGAAAAAGAAATGCAAAAAGGTAAAATGGTTTTCTGAGGAGGCCTTACAAACAGCTCTGAAAAGAAGAGAAGTGAAAGGCAAAGGAGAAAAGGAAAGATATGCCCATTTGAATGCAGAGTTTCAAAGAATAGCAAGGAGAGATAAGAAAGCCTTCCTCAATGATCAATGCAAAGAAATAGAGGAGAACAATGGAATGGGAAAGACTAGAGATCTCTTCAAGAAAATTAGAGATACCAAGGGAATATTTCATGCAAAGATGGGCACAATAAAGGACAGAAATTGTATGGACCTAACAGAAGTAGAGGAGAAGGCAATGGCACCCCACTCCAGTACTCTTGCCTGGAAAATCCATGGACAGAGGAGCCTGGTAGGCTGCAGTCAATGGGGTTGCTAAGAGTTGGACACGACTGAGCGACTTCACTTTCACTTTTTACTTTCATGTGTTGGAGAAGGAAATGGCAACCCACTCCAGTGTTCTTGCTTGGAGAATCCCAGGGATGGGGAAGCCTGGTGGGCTGCCGTCTATGGGGTCGCACAGAGTCGAACACGACTGAAGCGACTTAGTAGCAGCAGCAGCAGCAGCAACAGAAGCAGAAGATACTTACAAGAGGTGGCAAGAATACACAGAAAAACTATACAAAAAAAGATCTTCACAACCAAGATAATCACGATGCTGTGTCCACTCACCTATAGCCAGACATCCTGGAATGTGAAGTCAAGTGGGCCTTAGGAAGCATCACTACAAACAAAGCTAGTGGAGGTGATGGAATTCCAGTTGAGCTATTTCAAATGCTAAAAGATGATGCTTTGAAAGTGCTACATTCAATATGCCAGCACATTTGGAATACTCAGCAGTGGCCACAGGACTGGAAAATATCAGTTTTCTTTCTAATCTCAAAGAAAGGAAATTTCAAAGAATGCTCAAACTACAGTACAATTGCACTGATCTCACAGGCTAGCAAAGTAATGCTCAAAATTCTCCAAGGCAGGCTTCAACAATATGTGAACATGCTTCCAAATGTTCAAGCTGGATTTAGAAAAGGCAGAGGAACCAGAGATCAAATTGCCAACATTCACTGGATCATCGAAAAAGCAAAGGAGTTCCAGAAAAACATCTACTTCTGCTTTACCCAGATTAACTAATTTTAAATATTTTGCCACATTTGCTTTATCATGTTCTGAGGACTGTCACTTTCACCTGGATTACAGTGTCTAGCACTGCCTCCTCTCTCAAACATCCCTCTAAATTATTTGGAAAAAATTAACGCAGAAAGGAAGACTCCAAGAGTACAGTATGGAAAACTTCACAGAGTAATGATAGCAGAGGAAAGGGGGTGTGGAAGTGATGAAGTGTGGAGGGTATACAAGAGGAGTTAGCAATCTAATTTTGAGAATTAAAGAATTACAAAACCTGTAGGCATACAGAGGCATTTTCTGTGATTTACATGGAACACTGGAAAACTTCTTTCTCCCAAGAGCCCTTTATAAACCAATAACTAACATGTATACCATATGCCTAGAGGAATAGGTGAAAAGAAAAGAAAAATGGAGGTTGAAATTTTGGCTTTTCCTGCTTCAATCCTGAATAACTTCAGTATAACAATTATATTTACATCACCAAAGAAAATAATCTTATGGATTTTGTCCTTACTGTGTTCACAGTGTATTAAAGAGATAAATAGGATTTGTATTGAAGTAGCCAGAAAACCATCACTGCTAAACCAGGGGCTTCAGTCTCCACTAAAACGTCTTGCTGAACATGTAGATACTGACTTACGATCATCATTTGTCAGTTTCCACTTGTTCAGCTAAGTGAGCAAGTCTGGTCTACTCTTAACATTTAAGTGCTAAGGTCCAAGGATATCCATACTTAGATGCTCATGGCAGCAGTGTTGGTGAAAACTGAAGACTAAACAATTTAAACAACCATCATAATATAGAAGATGCACATCTATTGTGGCATATAGATATAATGGTATTATTTATACGTATATATTAATACATATATTTAACATTACTATATACACAACTATTCATAAGTAGACACATACATACAGAGTGATATTAGATACAGATATAGTGTGATAGATATAGAGGGATAATGATAGAATATTATCTTGAGATGAAAATGAGCAACTATTGCTACATATAAATGGGTGAATACTGAAAACATAATATTAAGTAAAAAAAAAACCAAAAAACAAAATATATACAGTTAAGAGCAGGCAAAACTATGTCAACTGCTTTCCTATGGCTTAAATATGTAATCACAAGGGATAAAATTGTAAAGAACAGCATGTAGGATTCACCTCGGTTAGAAGCAGAGGTCATGATTTGGAAGGGATATTCAGCACGTTTAAGAGAGCCAAGTTACTTCTTCACTTAAATATAAGCCTGTAAAAGGCACTTAGCCTCTTTATATGACCTTTTATTTTTTGGCCATGCTACATGTCTTGTGGGATCTTAATTTGCTAACCAGGGATCAAACCTGGTCCCCCTGCAACTTGGGCACAAAGTCCCAACCAATGGACCACCAGGCAATTCCCTGTATGACATTTCATTATCTGTAAGATGGAATATTCCATGGAAAGCAAGAACAACAGTGAAGAATACAGAACAAGTACTCAATAGATGCTGGCTGATTGTGGCTGTATTCACATCCTCTGTTGTACTCAAACCAAAGAAATCCTAGTTTCTGCTCAAAAGTGCAATGGTTTTAACAGGTAAAAAAGGACCACTGTGAGTTGGTCTGAATGACTGTACCCACCTTCTTATAAGCCTTAGTTGCTGGACTGGAAAATGGAAGCAGGTTCTGAGTCTCAGTTCTGACATAATCACAGGCCCAGGGCTGAAGAAACACGTTGTTTACCAAGTCCTGGCAACTCACTTTCCTTGAAGTTTAGCTCATCTCTCTGTCTGGAGCCCCTTAACTACAGGATTATTTGGAGAAACTGATCCTGCCTGTATTACAATTAAACCCCACGCTTTAGAATTCTTCATCAGAGTTTCTTTTACCTGAATAATCAGTTGGGTTGTCCTTAGACTAATATAAGAAGACTCTTCTTGAGTGCAAACAGAAAATGTTTCCCAGTTTACTCTGAAGCAAAATCTCTGCGCAGGTCTACAACTCCTCCAGACTCCTGCTTTTCAAGCACATAAAAGCATGCACCTGTTTTCTTATGATTCCTAAGTAAGCCTCAGGGCAAACTCATTTCACCTGCTTAATGTCAATTTTTCTTCAACCTGGCGGTTTCAGAATCCTTCACAAAGTCAAACCTGCAGTGCTAGTTCCGGTTCCATTGGTTTTGGGTCAGATCTAGTTGTGTATGAAGGTGATCCTATCAGAAGAGTCTTGTGCAGCTGGGTTGCTGTAACCATCTTTAGATATATGCCACTTCTAGAACTTGTGAGTGTTCCCGAAAGGCAAATCATGGGCTGTCTCTGCTTTGTCAGAAGCTGTCCTGAGGTAGAAAGGAAAGATAGTGTATCTCTACACCATGCCCTTTAAATCCTTGTCTACTTGGAAGGGTCCCACACCTAGGTAACTCTCCAAAACAAATCTTAAACAGCTGCTGACTTAGAACATAACTACAAAATATTAGCCATCCATATGCTTTCTTGGCTGAACTCCGCTTTGGGGACTTGAGATCTGGGGGGCAGTTTAAGACTGTTGAGCACAGGACAGCTTGCTACCCTTTGGATTGTAATTCAGTAGTAGGCCTGGGGTGGGAGCTGAGGTCTGCTGGCCTAACAAGATCCCAAGTGATGCCAATGCTGTTGATTCACAAACCTCACTTTGAGTAACAAAGGTCCAGCATACTTCATAGGTGCTTACTTGCCAGGGAGACAGATATAGACAGACTCCTAATTTTAACTAAAATGCTGTGGGATCTTGAACAACTCCTTGCCCTCTGGAGTTGAGTTTATGACTAAAATTCCTCCACTTGCCTTGAGGAAGTTTGACTATGTAAAGCATACTCATTTTTTTTTCCCAATAGAAATGCCATAATTTATTCTTCTGTATAAAAATGCATCTTTACATAATATATGCTTTCTAAGAGGAAGAAGTATATTTCAGGTCATAAATAATCAGCAAACATACAATTGTAGACAGTGGAAAAAAAATACAAACACTGGTGCTTTCCATTAGTGCTGAAAGCAAACCTGCTTAGGATCTTAGGATATATTTACAGGCTATTACAGTACTTAACCAAAAAAGTTGAGGTATTTAGATCTTTTATGAGTAGACACTGATATTTGTAAAGGCAGATCCCCTATATAAAAATAAATAGGGTATATTTTCACACCTATGTGCTGTAATGAAGAGTAATATTGGTAGGAAAGTAAAGTATGAACAGTTAATTCAAAATATCAGTTCAGGCACTCAGTAGTGTCCAACTCTTTGTGACCCCATGTACTACAGCATGCCAGGCTTCCCTGTCCATCACCAACTCTCGGAGCTTGCTCAATCTCATGTCCATCAATTCAGTGATGCCATCCAACCAACTCTGTCTTCCCCTTCTCCTCCTGTCTTCAATCTTTCCTAGCATCAGGGTCTTTTCCAATGAATCAGTTCTTTGCATCAGGTGGCCAAAGGATTGGAGTTTCACCTTCAGTCCTTCCATTGAATATTCAGGACTGATTTTGTTTAGGATTGACTGGTATGATCTCCTTGCAGCCCAAGGGACTCTCAAGAGTCTTCTCCAACACCACAGTTCAAAAGCATCAATTCTTCAGGGCTCAGCTTTCTTTACGGTCCAACTCTCACAACCATACATGACTATTGGAAAAACCATAGCTTTGACTAGACAGACCTTTGTCTGCAAAGTAATGTCTCTACTTTTTAATATGTCTAGGTTTGTCATAGCTTTTCTTCCAAGGAGCAAGCATCTTTTAGTTTCATGGCTGCAGTCACCATCTACAGTGATTTTGGAGCCCCCAAAAATAAAGTCTCTGTTTTCATTGTTTCCCCATCTATTTGCCATGAAGTGATGTGACTGGATGCCACATCACTTAGTTTTCTGAATGTTGAGTTTTAAGCCTACTTTTTCACTTTTACCAATTCAAAATATAAGGACAAGCAAAATGAAATTGGCTCACGTGCTGAGTCTAATATCAAACTGGGCTTCAGCTCCACATCCTCAGATTTGATGCACTGTAGTAATTTTCTATACCCCAAGGTAGTGAAACACAGTTTCATTGGTTGGACTGTTACTTCTCTTATTGTGTGGTCCTCAGATAAACCCTGGCAATTATTAGAAAAACAAACCCCCAGCTCCCCACTCCAGAGTAAATTAGAAAAATCTAGGTGGGTGTTTGTACTGTGTTTTAACAAGCTCTCAGGTGCTGCTGATGCACACTCAAGCGGGTAAACTGTTGCCTTGCCAGAGAGATACAGAGTCAAGCATAACCACTGGTTTAAAAAGAAAGAGCAAATATCCAAAAATGAGTAAAAGGCTAAACAGTGTAATTACATTTTAATTTAAATGATAATGGCTTTCAGTTCAGTCACTCAGTTGTGTCCAACTTTTGCAACCTCATGAATCGCAGCACACCAGGCCTCCCTGTCCATCACCAACTTCCGGAGTTTACTCAAACTCTTGTCCATTGAGTTGGTGATGTCATCCAGCCATCTCATCCTCTGTTGCCCCCATCTCCTCCTGCCCCCAATCCCTCCCAGCATCAGGGTCTTTTCCAATGAGTCAACTCTTCACATGAGGTGGCCAAAGTATTGGAGTTTCAGCTTTAGCATCAGTCCTTTCAATGAACACCCAGGACAAAAAATGTTTCTAAGATTAACAGACGTTTTCTAAGCATCCATAACAGATAGAGGAGGTGGTGGACTAGACAGAGTATGCAGGCAAGTGGAGGGTAAAGAGTGAAAGGCTAGGGATATGTAAGATTTCTACTTACATAGGTGAAACTACCACTGTGACTGGAAAAACGGGTAGCAAAACCTCCCAGGAAATTCAGCTTCATTTTGCTGAAGTTGAGCTTTACAAAGAGAAAAATCAATATATCAGGTTTTTCAAAATACAAGTGTATAAATCTTAAAGTATGCAAAAATGTGCTTTGTATTCATTGGAAAGGGGAGATACAGACAGGGGAGAGGAAACTTTATGAAGTTCAATTTTCTCCATTCTCTCACTTTTTGTCTCCTACTCCCTCCCTCCCCAATCCCCACAGGAATGTGAAACAAACTATTAACATATACTGATATGCAAGAACCTACATGATCTTTTAAGATAAAGCAAATGGCATTGTGGCAGTTTGCTTTAAGAAGTCCTTGTCTCTGCCATATGTGAACAGGAACACTTTCTTATGAAAGAGATAGTGACATATTCAGAAGAAAACCCTCAACACTTTTTTTTTTTTTTTTTAAATAAAAGGTAGTCTTATTAAAAAAAGAAGAATGAACCTACTCATCAAATTTACCGAAATACAGAAAACAGTTTGGCAAATATATTAAAATAATACAAAATAATGTTTTAAAAGGAAAGCACCTAAATATGCTCACAGATCATCTCTGTAGCCATAGAAACAATGCAAAATATTTCCATATCGTTCTGTATAAAATACAAAGCTTTCGTTTCGCCACATTTGTAATGCAGAACTAAAGGGAAAAAGTAAGAGATAAAAAGAGGAAATGAGCTCTTTTAAAGTCGGTATCATTTAGGGTACATATCTAAGCGTGCAGATGCGAATTCATATTTTTTAAAAAACTAAATTCTGAACATAATAACGATAGAACAAAAATGCCCAATTATGAAATGAGTTCGTTTCCCTAGGAAGCGGTGATGGATATACACAGCAGTGCAGCGACCCAGACTACGGCAGCACAGCGAACCTCCCCGGAGCGGCAGACAGGAACCTCCGCCGGGCTGTCAGTCACAGTCAGGTACCTCACCTTCCCAGAGTGCCCCGCGGACGGGCCAGCCGCACTGGATGATGACGTACTTCCTCCGGGCTGTGGGGTCTGGCGGGCTCGTTATTAAAGGCTGGGACGTGAAGGGCTACGCAGGCGCGTGTCTCCGAGTGAAACTTTGTTCTAATGGTTTTATTTTTCTAAACTGGCTACACAGGCAAGAAAAAAAGAAAATTCGAAATTACTCATTACTTAAGTTTATCCCCTCCGAAAGAAGAGTCCAAGAATAGAAGTTTTAACTCCACTGTGAAACATATGTCCCTTTTAAGAGGTTTTGACTGTAAGATATGGATCATTGGACCCCCCCCCCCCAAAAAAGTAACATATTGCTGAGGAAATTTTCTTCTATTTTGTTACATACTTGGTATCTAAACAAATACATGCTGCTCACTGACTAAATTTAATACTGTTGGAATTGTATGATCTATGTTGATCTATATAATACAAAAACACATATGCAGTGAAGAATAAAGACATTAAATGCATCTCTTAAGTGCAGACTGAATAGAAAGAGACCAAAATTCAGATGTTGCAAGACGCCACTATCAGAACTAAGAATCACTTCTAATTTTTTAAATTGGTTACTCTCTAAATTTGTAACATTCAGTTCAGTTCAGTCGTTCAGTCGTGTCCGACTCTTTGCGACCCCATGAATTGCAGTGCGCCGGGCCTCCCTATCCATCACCAACTCTGGGAGTTCACCCAAACTCATGTCCATCGAGTCAGTGAGGCCATCCAGCCATCTCATCCTCTGTCGTCCCCTTCTCCTCCTGCCCCCAATCCCTCCCAGCATCAGAGTCTTTTACAATGAGTCAACTCTTCACATGAGGTGGCCAAAATACTGGAGTTTCAGCTTTAGCGTCATTCCTTCCAAAGAACATTACCACTCTTTAAAAAATAAAGTCTACATGATGAAGAAATAGTTTTTCTTTTTTTTTTTAATGCTTAAAACATCTGATTAATTTTTAAAAAGACAAAATATTTCAAGATCATTCCTAAATGTGACCTAACAGTTTTATATTGTAATTATTTCCTGCCTTCTCCTTAACACCTCTAGTAGTCCTAAAACGTTCTATTACTTAAAAATATTTTAAAGTCAACCTTCAAATAATTAACAAGGAAATGAGGAATTCGTTATTTTTGAAGTAGTTTGGAGCATTGACTTATTTATGTTGCAGAATGCAACAGATAAAGGTTTCTGCCATTATTTTGGTAAAATAATAAAGCTGGAAGGAGGAAACAGCCCTGGGGAAACAGATCCCTTGGACAATATTGAGGTAGCAAAGTAAACTGCACTGCAAGCTGATGAGAGGATGGAAAGGGAGTGGTGATGCATACAGTAGGGGTGAAGATATAGAAAGCTTAGTAGTTACTTTGAAAAGAATTCTGACATTTATTTCAGAAGTTTACAAAACACACAAAAACTTGTCAAGGTAAGAACATTTTTAATTAACAAAATTCACAGTTATTTTTCAGATAATCTTGAAATTTTTGTAAAATTTTTACCATCCAAGCAAATGATATTTAGTTTAAGTAATTTTTTTAAAAGGCAAAAACCAAAAATGCAAGACAAAATCTAAAATTTAACTTTATTAAAATAGAATTCCCATCGAAAATTCAGACCAATGAAATTAGATAACAGAAATAAAAACATATTATAAATGTTTATAAGTGACTTTTTACAGACAATAATTATAAAATAAAAAGCATATGGAAATAGAAATAGCATTTCACCTTTTAAAGTAAAGGATGATAATATGCTAAAATTCTAGAATCACAACACAAGAATTCCACCTCCCTCTCTCTTCCGAGAAGGGAATCAGTAGAAGGGTTAGGGGTACACTGCTGGTGGTCTTGGTCACCTGTGGAGTAAACTACTGATGGAAATTCCCCAAACTGAAGAATCCCAGACAAGCTTGGAAAAAAGAGGCCCTGAGTCAGAAGGAAATGGGATCTCGCTCTGATCCCTAGCTCCAGTTCATTCCTGGGATGGTAACCTGCGGGCTGCAGTCCTCCTGGCTGATCCCTGGACCTTCTCAGGCACCCAGTGACCCAGCTTGTAGACAAGTGGAGCTTGCGCTCATGGTGGGCAATACCAGGTTGGGCATCCTGTTGGAACCTGGGACCACAGTTTCTGCCCTTTTGGCTTCAGGACAGGGAAACCACATAGTCTCTGGTTTCTCACTATCCAACATCCTGTATATTGTTCAGAAATATTTTTTTAAAAATTGAAGTACCATAAAATTGACTCTCTCGAAAAAGTATTCTAAGTTAAAATTCAATGTATACCTATATGCTGAAAGAAAATCACAGACTTCAAGGTTTTGTCCTCTTTTTTTTAATGCATTTTTAAATATCCTCTTTTGTTTTAATTGACTTAAAATGAACAGATTTTAATTAAAATCTCAACTAAATTTCAGCATACTACACCTAATTTGTTGGCTTGGGGGAAAATACTTAAGACATTTCTAAGAGCATAAAATAGCAAAGTTAAATAAAATGGTACAATTTAAATACAAAGAAAGTATTTTAATTTCAGACCTGAGTTCTCTGATAGTTTTGACTCTATCACAAAGCCTCCAAAGAGCTATAGAGAAAAAGTGGATAAAGAAAAGTCTGAGAATATAAAATGCTAACAAAACTTTAGTTGTGACGAGTAGAAAAATTCAAATTTAGTAACTAGACCCCTTCAAATGAAAAATTGGCAAATGAAGAAAAACAGTTACGAGAATATAATTCTTTTAGAGAACCTCCAACATGTTGAAAATTAATGGTGATTTTTTTTTGTCAGTCACATTGGAAACTTTTTTTTCCCTTCTATTTTTGACACAAAAAAGATTTTTTATCAGGCTACAGCCAGTTAACAATGTTGTGATAGTTTTAGGTGAACATTGAAGGGACTCAGCCATACATATACATAACCTTTTTAAAAAACATCTACAGAAGATTTAGACTATGACATTATATTCATCATATGAACCATCTTGCAATTCTTGAGGAAAATAACATGCATAGATACACATATACACTTATGAAAGGATGAATTTAACATAGGACAAACACAACTGCACAAAAAATATGAAATATATATATGTGCCTGTGGAAGCACACTAAGGTATGTCCATGTTTGTAAATGAAATCAGTCAGCCTAATAGGATTCACACTAACCTTAACAATAGAAAGTGGCCTTGATAAGTAGATACGGAGCCAGGCTTCTGTGAATTTTTACTTGGGTTAATTCTTAAATGTATTTTTTCCTCCAAAACAGATCATAGCTTACATTTCCAGTTTGAAATAAAGATTAAAAAAATTGCTCAAATGAACACAGTTATTTTTGGTTCTTGTACCCATCTTTTCCTTGTTCTTTTTCTTCTTCCATCCTTCTGAGACTTTATTCTTTCCATCCTGACTCGGAATTATCCCCAGCAGCTACTGATAACCATCTGTGAGCTTTTCAAAGAGGCTGACTTTGGCCTATCATTTTCTGGCTGCCAGATGGTGCTGCAACCACCCTGAATTGTATAAACCAAGTTAAGTTTCCATTTCCGGAATGATGAAAGCCCAGAAGTAACTTGTAAGTGGAACAGTCACAAAGTGATTTGGGATCCTGCATAGGAATGTCTAAGTGAATGAAGAAAATGGTTCAAACTATAAACCATAATTCCTTGTGACTTATCTCTTAGCCTGTAGGATTTTTTTTTCTCACTCTGTAAAACCCTCTACATTTTTACCTGCACAGACTCTTTCTCTAAAACCAAGGATTTGTTTTAACAACTTTTGAGACACCAAGAAACTAAAATATTTCAATTTACAATCACAACAGGGAGATGTCAGATGTAGCTAATGAATGCATAAGAAAAGAACAACATAAAGTCAATTCACGTTGTTGTATGGAAGAAACCAACACGATATTGTAAAGCAATTATTCTCCAATTAAAAATAAAATTAAAAATTCAAGTAACTGAAATGACATTTACTAGAGATGACTGAGTGACTGAACTGAACTGAACCCTCAAAATTTAGCCCCAATGTATGTTTTCAACTTGTCAAGTAGATGAAATATTCTCTACCTATAGTACCTCAACTATTTTGTCATTTGTTCAGAGCCTGTTACTATCTTTAACAGGAATCCCACTTTTTGTCTTCCCTGCTCACCTTCTTTAAGTTTCTACTAACTATACTTCAGGTCTCTAGTCACAATTTGCTTCCTCCAAGAAGCCTGCCCATACCACTTAAATCTAGACTGCATGGCCTTATACTCTGTGAAATCCTCCAATGCTGTGCACAATCTGAATTACAGCATTTCTACTGCAGGAGAGGAAGAAAGGATTTTTTTCTACTCTTCTAGGTTCTCTGTAACACAAGACTGATTAACAAGAGAAAATTTTACAAATTTATTTATGTTTTACATGATACAGGAGCCTTCATAAGAAAATGAATATAAAGGGTTAAACCTGAGTGTTTTTACAGGAGGTTTGAAGAAGAATGGAATGTCATGGGAAAATATCATAAGACAAAAGGATATGAACTAAGTGTAGTAAACCAAAGGAAACGTAGCAAGCCCTATTCATTCCACTTGGTGCCTCTCTGTCTTCAGAGAAAAGAATGTTTCTTTCCTCTAGGTATAAGGAGGGAACCTCTCACTGGGGCCCTCTTATCACCTCTTTTGGGGGAGAAGGTCAGAAAGTCCTCTTTCCTTTCTCAAATTACTTCACCTTAAGATACTCAATATGCCAGGGGTACTTACTGTATTTTGGAGTGATGTGTTCTGAATCCTGTCACTGCCTAAAATTTAATTGCCTATTCATTTATCTGATCTCCATTGATGACAGGAAAGCCATATTTTTCCTTCATCTATTCATCCACTAAATGTAACAAAGTGCATGCCACATGGTTGCCATTTAAATTTTGCTTGTACACATGCAAATATTTCCTATTAGCCATCTTCCCTTTCCAAAATTAGGCACACTTTAGCATATAAGTATTACTACCCTAAAGATGAAAAATATTATTAGACCTTTTCCTACATTATGACTCCTTAGTTTCTCCTAATTAAATGGAGGTAAAATGACATCAGTCTACCCTACCTTTTTGATCTCATCTCCTCCTCCAAAACCTTCATTTACAACTATATGAACAAGACAATTTGATCCCTTTGGAATTTGTCTGTGTGCCATGCTACTCTTGGCCTCATTATACTTGAAAATTTTCTTTTCTGCCTGAATGTTCTTTCCTTTTCTTGTTCTGTACACTTAAAATCTGTATTCACCTTTTAAAAATTATTGAAGTATGCTGCTGCTGCTGAGTCGCTTCAGTCGTGTCCGACTCTGTGCGACCCCATAGACGGAAGCTCACCAGGCTCCCCGGTCCCTGGGATTCTCCAGGCAAGAATACTGGAGTGGGTTGCCATTTCCTTCTTTAATGCATGAAAGTGAAAAATGAAAGTGAAGTCGCTAAGTCGTGTCCGACTCTTAGCGACCCCATGGACTGGAGCCTACCAGGATCCTCCGTCCATGGAATTTTCCTGGCAAAAGTACTGGGGTGGGGTGCCATTGCCTTCCCCTATTGAAGTATAGTAGATTTAAAATGTTCTATTCATTTCTGCTATATAGCAAAATTAATCAGTTATACATATATTCTTTTTTATATTCGTTTACAATTACGGTGTATCACAGGATATTGAATATAGTTCCCTGTGCTGTACAGTAGGTTCTTGCTGTTTTTTACATCTTATATATTCCCAGGTAGCGCTAGTGGTAAAGAACCCACCTGCCAATGCAGGAGAAATGAGACACAAGTTCAATCCCTAGATTGGGAAGATCCTCTGGAAGAGGGCACTGCAACCCACTGAAGTATTTTTGCCTGGAGAATCCCATGGACAGAGGAGCCTGATGGGTTACAGTCCATAGCATCATAAATTGCTGGACATGACTGAAGCAGCTTAGCATAGTACAGTTCACACTCGTTTGCATCTGCTAATCCCAAAGTTCTAATCTTTACCTTCCCAAGCCCTCTTCACCTTCACAATCATAAGTCTATTCACTATGTCTGAGAGTCTATTTCTATTGTGTAGCTAAGTTGGTTTGTGTCATGTTTTAGATTCCACATATAATATTATACAGTATTTGTCTTTCTTTTTCTGGTTAACTTTGCTTAGTGTGATAATCTCTAGGTCCATCCATGTTCCTGCAAATGGCATTGTTACATTCTTTTTTATGGCTGAGTAATATTCCATTTTCTATGCATATAAAAAGATGGGCACAGTAAAGATTAGAAACAGCAAGGATTTAACAGAAACAGAAGAGATTAAGAAGAGGTGGTCAGTTCAGTTCAGTTCAGTCACTCAGTCGTGTCTGACTCTTTGCAACCCGATGAATCGCAGCAAGCCAGGCCTCCCTGTCCATCACCAACTCCCGGAGTTCAGAGACTCACGTCCATCTTGTGTTTTGTCCATCAGTGATCTTGATTCCAACTTGTGTTTCTTCCAGTCCAGCATTTCTCATGATATACTCTGCATATAAGTTAAATAAACAGGGTGACAATATACAGCCTTGATGTACTCCTTTTCCTATTTGGAACCAGTCCGTTGTTCTAGGTCCAGTTCTAACTGTTGCTTCCTGACATGCATAGAGGTTTCTCAAGAGGCAGATCAGGTGGTCTGGTATTCCCATCTCTTTCAGAATTTTCCACAGTTTATTGTCATCCACATAGTCAAAGCCTTTGGCATAGTCAATAAAGCAGAAATAGATGTTTTTCTGGAACTCTCTTGCTTTTTCCATGATCCAGCGGATGTTGGCAATTTGATCTCTGGTTCCTCTGCCTTTTCTAAAACCATCTTGAACATTAGAAAATTCACAGTTCACGTATTGCTGAAGCCTGGCTTGGAGAATTTTGAGCATTACTTTACTAGCATGTGAGATGAGTACAATTGTGCAGTAGTTTGAGCATTCTTTGGCATTGCCTTTCTTTGGGATTGAAATGAAAACTGACCTTTTCCAGTCCTGTGGCCACTGCTGAGTTTTCCAAATTGGCTGGCATATTGAGTGCAGCACTTTCACAGCATCATCTTTCAGGATTTGGAATAGCTCCACTGGAATTCCATCACCTCCACTAGCTTTGTTCCTAGTGATGCTTTCTAAGGCCCACTTGACTTCACATTCCAGAATGTCTGGCTCTAGGTCAGTGATCACACCATCGTGATTATCTGGGGCATGAAGATCTTTTTTGTACAGTTCTGTATATTATTGGCACCTCTTCTTAATATCTTCTGCTTCTGTTAGGTCCATACCATTTCTGTCCTTTATCAATTGCTGGGAGAAATATAAAAAATCTCAGATATGCAGATGACACCACCCTTATGGCAGAAAGTGAAGAGAAACGACAAACCTCTTGATGAAAGTGAAAGTGGAGAGTGAAAAATTTGGCTTAAAGCTCAACATTCAGAAAACAAAGATCATGGCATCCGGTCCCATCACTTCATGGGAAATAGATGGAGAAACCGTGGAAACAGTGTCAGACTTTATTTTTGGGGGGCTCCAAAATCACTGCAGATGGTGATTGCAGCTATGAAATTAAAGGACGCTTACTCCTTGGAAGAAAAGTTATGACCAAGCTAGATAGTATATTAAAAAGCAGAGACATTACTTTGCCAACAAAGGTCCGTCTCGTCAAGGCTATGGTTTTTCCTGTGTTCATGTATGGATGTGAGAATTGGACTGTGAAGAAAGCTGAGCACTAAAGAATTGATGCTTTTGGACTGGGTTGTTGGAGAAGACTCTTGTGAGTCCCTTGGACTACAAGGAGATCCAACCAGTTCATCCTAGGGGAGATCAGTCTTGGGTATTCATTGGAAGGACTGATGCTAAGGCTGAAACTCCAATACTTTGACCACCTCATGTGAAGAGTTGACTCATTGGAAAAGACCCTGATGCTGGGAGTGATTGAAATCAAGAAGAGAAGGGGACCACAGAGGATGAGATGGCTGGATGGCATCATTGACTCGATACACATGAGTTTGGGTAAACTCCAGGAGTTGGTGATGGACAGGGAGGCCTGGCGTGCTGCGATTCATGGGGTTGCAAAGAGTCAGACACAACTGAGTTACTGAACTAAACTGAACTGAATCCTTACAATCCAAGAGCATGGGATAGCTTTATTTTGATTCCTCTTTAATTCCCTTTATCAAAGTATTTTAGTTCTCAGCAAATAAGTCTTTCACATCGTTGGTCAGATTTATTCCTAAATGTTTTATTCTTTTTGACTCGATTTTAGAAGCAATTTTTAAAACCTTTCTATTTTTATCATTTCCTTGTTGCTATACAGAAATGATTCAGATTTTTGAATGCTAATCTTGTATCCTGATATCTTGTTAAATTTATCACTTCTAGTTGTTTTAGGGTTTTCATATATGGTATTATGTCATCTGCATAAAATGACAATTTAATTCTTTTCAATTTGAATATATTTTATTTTTTATCTTAAAAATTTGAATTAATCTGAATATCTTTTATTTCTTTGTCTTTGATTTCTTTATCTTGATTGCTATGGCTATAACATTCAGTATGATATTGAATATGAATGATGGCAGTGGGCATCCGTGTCTTGTTTCAGGTTTTTATGGGAAGTCTTTCAGTATGTCACTGTTGAGTGTTATATTGGCCATAGATTTGTTATAGATTCTATTGCATTGAAATATACTCCCTAAGTTTTTTTCTTAAATCATGAATCAATGTTGAATTTTTTCATATGCTTTTTTTGCATCTATTAAGATGATCATGTAATCTTTTTTTCTTTTGTTTTGTTGATGTGGTATTGACTGTTGTATTGACACATTGATTGACTTGCATATGTTGAGTTATTACTGTGACTCTGGTATAAATTCAACTTGATTGCCATGTATGAACTTTTTAATGTATCATTGGAGTTGGTTATTAATATTTTGTTGGGGATTTATGCTGTATATGCATTTTGTTAATATAGTTTATCATGTTTATAAACAGATCAGAAATATGGCATCACCAACTTGATGGACATGAGTTTGAGCAAGCCTCTGGAATTGGTGATGGACAGAGAAGTCTGGTGTGCTGCAATCCATGGGTTCACAAAGAGTTGGACACGACTGAGCAACTGAACTGAACCTATATATTTACCTTCTCTACATGGTATAAAAAGTGATGCTGAAAGCACATTAAAGTACTGTTCAGCAATTTGTGTTTCAATATTTTTGAGAATGATCTAGATAGTCACTGAATGTTTATTATTTAGCTTAGTTTAGTACAGATTTAAGGGCTTCCATGATGACTCAGTTAGTAAAGAATCTACCTGCAATGCAGGAGACCTGAGTTCAATCCATGGGTTAGGAAGATCCCCTGGAACGGGAAATGGCAACCCACTCTAGTATGCTTATCTGAGAAATTCCATGGATAGAGGAGCCTAGCAGGCTCCAGTCCACAGGCTCCGAAGAATCAGACACAACTTAGTAACTAAACCAACACCAGTACAGATTTAGTTTCAAGTTACTGAAATGTCTCTCTCTTTAGTTGCAAAGTCGTGAACATCAGACATGTGAAAACAATGTCTTCTAGCTTTTACCCTAAAATTTTTAGCTATGGGGTTTGCAAAAGAGTTGGACATGACTTAGGGACTGAACAACAGCAACAGTAAAAATAGTCATAAAATTCCCTGGTTTATGTCCACTTTATAGTTTTATCTGAATTGTGATTCTGGGAAATGGGATAATTTAAGGTTAAATATTTATCAATATTTATGGAGGAGACTTTAAGATTTTCTTTTATTTTGGAGTGTAATCTAGTGGAGGCTCTAGACTTGTTTTAGCCTAGTTATGAGGGAGATGTCTAGCAATTGTTTCAGTTCAGTTCCTCAGTCATGTCTGACTCTTTGGGACCCCATGAACTGCAGCACACCACGCTTCCCTGTCCACCACCAACTTCCAGAGCTTGTTCAAACTCATGTCCACCTAGTCAGTGATACCCTCCAACCATCTCATCCTATATCGTCTCTTTCTCCTTCTGCTTTCAGTCTTTCCCAGCATCAGGGTCTTTTCCAGTGAGTCAGTTCTTTGCATCAGTTGGGCGAGGTATTGGAGCTTCGGCATCAGTCCTTCCAATGAATATTCAGGGTTGATTTCCTTTGAAAGTGAAAGTGTTAGTCACTCAGTCATGTCCTACTCTTTGTGAGCCCACGAACTGTAACCTGCCAGGTTCTCTGTCCATGGAATTCTCCAGGCAGGAATACTGGATTGGGTTGCCATTCCCTTCTCTGGGGGTGATTTCCTTTAGGATTCACTGATTTGGTCTCTCTGGTGTCCAAGGGACTATCAAGAGTCTCTTTCAGCACCACAGTTCAAAAGCATCAATTTTTTGGCACTAAGCAGCCTTTATGGTCCAACTCTCACATCTGTGCATGACTACCAGAAAAACAATAGCTTTAACTATACAGACCTTTGTTGGCCAAATGATATCTCTACTTTTTAATACACTGTCTAGGTTTGTCATAGCTTTCTTTCCAAGGAGCAAGCGTCTTTCAATTTCATGGCTGCAGTCACTGTCTGCAGTGATTTTGGGGCCCAAGAAAATAAACTATGTCACTGCTTCCACATTTTCCTATCTATTTGACATGAAGTAATGGGACAAGATGTCATGATCTCAGTTTTTTGAATGCTGGCTGAATTTTAAGCTAGCGTTGTCACTCTCCTCTTTCATCCTTGTCAGAAGCTCTTTAGTTTTTCACTTTCTGCCATTAGGGTTCTATCATCAGCATATATGATGTTACTGATTTTGTCCTGGCAATCTTTATTCCAGCTTGTGAGTCAACCAGTCTGGAATTGTGCATGTAGTACTCTGCAGAAAGTGAAGAGGAACTAAAAAGCCTCTTGATGAAAGTGAAGGTGGAGAGTGAAAAGGTTGGCTTAAAGCTCAACATTCAGAAAACGAAGATCATGGCATCCGGTCCCATCACTTCATGGGAAATAGATGGGGAAACTGGAAACAGTGTCAGACTTTATTTTTGGGGGGCTCCAAAATCACTGCAGATGGTGACTGCAGCCATGAAATTAAAAGACACTTACTCCTTGGAAGGAAAGTTATGACCAACCTAGATAGCATATTCAAAAGCAGAGACATTACTTTTCCAACAAAAGTCTGTCTAGTCAAGGCTATGGTTTTTCCTGTGGTCATGTATGGATGTGAGAGTTGGACTGTGGAGAAGGCTGAGCACTGAAGAATTGATGCTTTTGAACTGTGGTGTTGGAGAAGACTCTTGAGAGTCCCTTGGACTGCAAGGAGATCCAACCGGTCCATTCTGAAGGAGATCAGCCCTGGGATTTCTTTGGAAGGAATGATGCTAAAGCTGAAACTCCAGTACTTTGGCCACCTCATGCGAAGAGTTGACTCATTGGAGAAGACTCTGATCCTGGGAGGGATTGAGGGCAGGAGGAGAAGGGGACGACAGAGGATGAGATGGCTGGATGGCATCACTGACTCGATGGGCATTAGTCTGAGTGACCACCGGGAGTTGGTGATGGACAGGGAGGCCTGGCGTGCTGTGATTCATGGGGTTGCAAAGAGTCGGACATGACTGAGCGACTGATCTGATCTGATCTGACTCTGCATATAAGTTAAATAAGTAGGGTGACAATATACAGCCTTGACATACTCCTTTCCCAATTTTGAACCACTCTGTTTTTTTCATGTGCGATTCTAACTGTTGCTTCTTGAGCTGCATACAGATTTCAGAAGAGGCAGGTAAGGTAGTCTGGTATTCCTAACTCTTTAAGAATTTCCCACAGTTTTTTGATCCACAGTCAAAGGCTTTAGCATAGTCAGTGAAGCAGAGGTAGATGTTTTTCTGGAATTCTCTTGCTTTTTCTATGACCCAGTGGATGTTGGTAATTTGATCTATTACTTTTGCCTTTTTTAACTAGTTTGAAATTTGGAAGTTCTCAGTCCACATACTGCTGAAGTCTATCTGGAAGGATTTTGAGCATTACTTTGTTTGCATGTGAAATGAGTACAATTGTACAGTGTCTTGAATCTTCTTTGGCATTGCTGTTCTTTGGGATTAGAATGAAAACTTAACTTTTGCAGTCCTGTGGCCACTGCTGAGTTTTCCAAATTTGCTGGCATATTGAGTGCAGCATTTTCACAGCATAATCTTTTAGGATTTGAAACAGCTCAGCTGAAATTCCATCACACCCACTAGCTGTCTTATAGTAATACTTCCTAAAGCCCATTTGACTTCACACTCCAAGATCTCTGGCTCTAGGTGAATAACCACACCATTGTGGTTGTCAAAGTCATTAAAATCTTTTTTTGTATAGTTCTTCTGCATATTCTTGCCTCTTCTTAATATATTCTGCTTCTGTTAGATATTATTCTGTATATTATTGCCTCTCCTTAAAATCCTCTTAATATCTTCTTCTTCTGTTAGATCTATACCATTTCTATATTTTATTGTGCCTATGTTTGCACGAAATATTTCCTTTGTATCTTTAATATTCTTGAAGAGATCTCTACTCTTTCCCATTCTGTTGTTTTCCTCTATTTCTTTGCATTGTTCACTTAAGGCTATTTTACCTCTCCTTGCTCTTCTTTGGAACTCTGCATTCAGATGGGTATATCTTTCCTTTTCTCCTTTGCCTTTCGCTTCTCTCTTATCAGCTATTTTTAAGGCCTCCTCAGACAACCATTTTGTCCTTTTGCATTTCTTTTCTTGGGCATGGTTTTGATCACTGCCTCCTGCATTATGTTATGAACCTCTGGCCATAGTTCTTCAGCCAATCTATCAGTTCAAATCCCTTGAATCTACTTGTTACTTCCACTATATAATCATAAGGGATTTGATTTAGATCATGCCTGAATGGCCTAGTGGTTTCCCTGCTTTCTTCAATTTAAGTCTGAGTTTTGCAGTGAGGAGTTCATGATCTGAGCCACAGTCATCTCCCAGTCTTGTTTTTGCTGACTATATAGAGCTCCATGTTTGGCTGCTAAGAATATAATCAATCTGATTTTAGTATTTATCATCTGGTTATGTCCATGTGTAGAGTAATCTCTTGTGTTGTTGGAAGAGGGTGTTGGCTATGATTAGTGCATTCTCTTGGCAAAACTCTGTTAGCCTTTGGCCTACTTTATTTTGTACTCCAAGGTCAAACTTGCCTGTTACTCCAGGTATCTCTTGACTTCCTATTTTTGCATTTCAGTCCCCTATGATGAAAAGGACATCTGCTTTTGGTGTTAGTCTTAGGAGATCTTGTAGGCCTTCATAGAACTGTTCAACTTCAGCTTCTTCAGCATTAGTGGTTGGGGCATCGACTTGGACTACTGTGATATTGAATAGTTTGCCTTGGAAATGAACCAAGATCATTGTGTCCTTTTTGAGACTGCACACAAGTACTACATTTCAGGCTCTTTAGTTGACTAAGAAAATTGCTGCATTTCTTTTATTTTTTAAATTAATTAATTTACTTTAATTGGAAGCTAATTACTTTAAAATATTGTAGTGGTTTTGCCATACATTGACATGAATCAACCATGAGTGCACCAGCCATGAGCACCCTGTCTCATGCATCGAACTTGGACTGGTCATCTATTTCATATATGGTGATATACATGTTTCAATGCTATTCTCTCAAATCATCCCACCCTCGCCTTCTCCCACAGAGTCCAAAAGTTTGTTCTTTATCTCTGTATCTCTTTTGCTGTCTCGCATATAGGGTCATCGTTACCATCTTTCTAAATTCCATATATATGTGTTAATATAGTGTATTGGTGTTTTTCTTTCTGATTTACTTCATTCTGTATAATAGGCTCTAGCTTCATCCTCCTCATTAGAACAGATTCAAATGTGTTCTTTTTAATAGCCGAGTAATATTCCATTGGAGGAAAAGGGGACAACAGAGGATGAGATGGCGGGATGGTATCACTGACTCGATGAATGTGTGTCTGGGTTAACTCCGGGAGTTGGTGATGGACAGGGAGGCCTGGCATGCTGCGATTCATGGGGTCACAAAGAGTCGGACACGACTGAGCGACTGAACTGAACTGAATATTCCATTGTGTATATGTATTGCGTCTTTCTTATCCATTTGTCTGCCGATGGACATCTAGGTTGCTTTCATGTCCTAGCTATTGTAAACAGTGCTGTGATGAACATTGCTGCTGCTGCTGCTGCTGCTAAGTCTCTTTAGTCGTGTCTGACTCTGTGAGATCCCATAGACGGCAGCCCACCAGACTTCCCTGCCCCTGGGTTTCTCTAGGCAAGAACACTGGAGTAGGTTGCCATTTCCTTCTCCAATGCATGAAAGTGAAACGTGAAAGTGAAGTTGCTAAGTCGTGCCCAACTCTTCATGACCCCATGGACTTCAGCCCACCAGGCTCCTTTGTCCATGGATTTTCCAGGCAAGAGTACTGGAGTTGGGTACCATTGCCTTCTCTGGTGATGAACACTGGGGGCTCCGTTTCTTTTAATGAATTCTTCCCCACAGTAATAGATATAATGGTCATCTGATTTAAATTCACCCATTCTGGTCCATATTAGTTCACTGAATCCTAAAATGTTGATCTTCACTCTTGACATCCCTTGCCTGACCACTCCAGTTTTCCTTGATTCATGGACCTACATTCCAGGTTCCTATGCAATATTGTTCTTTAGGATTGGACTTTACCTTCACTGTCAGACACACATCCACAACTGGATATCACTTCTGTTTTGGCTCAGTTTCTTTATTCTTTCTGGAGCTATTTATCCACTCTTCTCCAGTAACAGTGTCATATACTTTTGCTTTTTCATTCAGTTAATGGGGTTCGCAATGACAGACTAATGAAGTGGTTTGCCATTCCATTCTTCAGTGGAACACATGTGTTGTTTGTAATTTCTCCCTTTTCTCTTCTTATGTATTTGATTTGAACCCTCTCACTTTTTCCCTTGGTTCTGTTCAATTCAGTCACTCAATTGTGTCTGACTCTTTGTGAACCCATAGAATGCAGCATGCCAGGCCTCCTTGTCCATCACCAACTCCTGGAGTGTACTCAAATTCATGTCCTTTGAGTTGGTGATGCCATCCAAGCATCTCATCCTCTGTTGTCCCCTTCTCCTCCCACCTTCAATCTTTTCCAGCATCAGGGTCATTTACCATGAGTCAGTTCTTCGCATCAGATGGCCAAAGTTTTGGAGTTTCAGCTTCAGAATCCGTCCTTCCAATGAATATTTAGGACTGATTTTCTTTAGGATGGACTGGTTGGGTCTCCTTGGTGTCCAAGGCACTCTCAAGAGTCTTCTACACCACAGTCCAAAAGCATCAATTCTCTAGTGCTCAGCTTTCTTTATAGTCCAACTCTCATATCCATACATGACAGCTGGAAACACCATAGCTTTGACTAGATAGACCTTTGTTGGCAAAGCAATGTCTCTGCTTTCTAATATGCTGTCTAGGAGTTTTCTGAATGTTGAGCTTTAAGCCAACTTTTTCACTCTCCTCTTTCACTTTCATCAAGAGGCTTTTTAGTTTCTCTTCACTTTCTGCCATAAGGGTGTTGTAATCTGCATATCTGGGGTTATTGATATTTCTCCCAGCAATCTTGATTCCAGCTTGTGCTCCATCCAGCCTAGCATTTCTCCTGATGTACTCTGCATATAAGTTAAATAAGCAGGGTGACAATATACAGCCTTAGCATACTTCTTTCATATTTGGAACCATTCTCTTGTTCCATGTCCAGTTCTAACTGTTGCTTCCTGATATGCATATATGTTTCTCAAGAGGCAGGTCAGGTGGTCTGGTATTCCCATCTCTTTCAGAATTTTCCACAATTTATTGTGATCCACACAGTCAAAGGCTTTGGCATAGTCAATAAAGCAGAAATAGATGTTTTTCGGGAACTCTATTGCTTTTTCCATGATCCAGTGGATGTTGGCAATTTGATCTCTGGTTCCTCTGCCTTTTCTAAACCCAGCTTGAACATCTGGAAGTTCATATATTGTTGAAGCCTGGCTTGGATAATTTTGAGCATTACTTTACTAGCATGTGAGATGAGTGTAATTGTGCAGTAGTCTGAGCATTCTTTGACATTGTGTTTCTTTGGGATTGGAATGAAAACCGACCTTTTCCAGTTCTCTGGTGGCCTGGAAAACTGCTGAGTTTTCCAAATTTGCTGGCATATTGAGTGCAGCACTTTCACAGCATCATCTTTTAGGATTTGAAATAGCTTAACGAATTCCATCACCTCCACTAGCTTTGTTCATAGTGATGCTTCCTAAGGCTCACTTGACTTCACATTCCAGGATGTCTGGCTGTAGGTGAGTGATCATACCATCATGCTTATATGGGTTGTGAAGATCTTTTTTTTACAGTTCTTCTGTGTATTCTTGCCACCTCTTTTTAATATTTTCTGTTTCTGTTAGGTCCATACCATTTCTGTCACTAGATGGTCAACACTGGGATCAGATTGATTATATTCTTTGCAGCCAAAAATGGAGAAGCTCTATACAGTCAGAAAAAAACAAGACTGGGAGCTGACTGTGGCTCAGATCATGAACTCCTTATTGCCAAATTCAGACTTAAATTGAAGAAATTAGGGAAAACCACTAGACCATTCAGGTATGACATAAATCAAATCACATAATTGATATCACATGATATTTGTTTTTATCTTTGTGACTTACTTCACTGAGTATGATAATCTCTAGTGCAAATAACATTGTTTTATTCTCTTTTATGGCTAAGTAGTATTTAAATCGGAGAAGGCAGTGGCACCCCACTCCAGTACTCTTGCCTGGAAAATCCCATGGACAGAGGAGCCTGGTAGGCTGCAGTCCATGGTGTCGCTAGGAGTCAGACACGACTGAGCGACTTCACTTTCACTTTTCACTTTCATGCATTGGAGAAGGAAATGGCAACCTACTCCAGTGTTCTTGCCTTCAGAATCCCAGGGACTGGGGAGCCTGGTGGGCTGCTGTCTCTGGGATCACACAGAGTCAGACACGACTGAAGCGACTTAGCAGCAGCAGCAGTATTTAAATACATATACTTCCCTAGTAGCTCAGTGGTAAAGGATATATCTGCCAGTACAGGAGATGTGGGTTTGATTCCTGGGTTAGAAAAAAATTCTGGAAAAGAAAATGGCAACCCACTCCAGTATTCTTGCCTGTGAAATCCCATGGACAGAGGAACCTGGTGGGCTCTGGTTCATGGGGTTGCAAAAAGAGCCAGACAAGACTTAGCAACTAAACAATGGCTGAGTAGTATTCCAATACATATACACCAGATTTTTGTTATCCATTCATCTGTCAATAGACATATAGGTTGCTTGTATGTCTTGAATATTG
This sequence comes from Tragelaphus eurycerus, assembly GCA_935064755.1. Lineage (NCBI taxonomy): Eukaryota > Metazoa > Chordata > Mammalia > Artiodactyla > Bovidae > Tragelaphus > Tragelaphus eurycerus. The sequence continues at coordinate 1,487,189 of CAKXYN010000205.1, read as the reverse complement.
CAAATAGTGCTGATATAAATGTTGGGGTGGATGTATGTTTCCAAACTAGAGTTTACTCTGGATATATGTTTAGGAGAGAGATTGGTAGATCATATGGTAACTCTATATTTCTTTAGGAATCTCCATACTGTTTTCCATTATGGCTGCACCAATTTAAAGTGCCACCAACAGTGTAGGAGGGTTGTTTCTTCTCCCCACCCACTATCAGATCAAATCAGATCAGTCACTCAGTCGTGTCCGACTCTTTGCGACCCCATGAACTGCAGCACGCCAGGCCTCCCTGTCCATCACCAACTCCTGGAGGTCACTCAGACTCACATCCATCGAGTCAGTGATGCCATCCAGCCATCTCATCCTCTGTTGTCCCCTTCTCCTCCTGCCCCCAATCCCTCCCAGCATCAGAGTCTTTTCCAATAAGTCAACTCTTCACAGGAGGTGGCCAAAGTACTGGAGTTTCAGCTTTAGCATCAGTCCTTCCAATGAACACCCAGGACTGATCTCCTTTAGAATGGACTGGCTGGATCTCCTTGCAGTCCAAAGGACTCTCAAGAGTCTTGTCCAACACCACAGTTCAAAAGCATCAATTCTTCAGTGCTCAGCTTTCTTCACAGTCCAACTCTCACATCCATACATGACCACTGGAAAAACCATAGCCTTGACTAGATGGAACTTTGTTGGTGAAGTAATGTCTCTGCTTTTAAATTCACTTCTACTGTTTGATCTGTTCATTTTTATTTCTTCTTTTTTAGAAAATAATTTTATTTATTAATTTATTTTCGTCTATGCTAGATCTTCATTGCTGTGTAGGCCTTTCTCTAGTTGTGGTGAGTGGGCCTAACTATTCTCCAGTTGTGGTCAGTAGCTTCTCACTGCAGTGGATTCTCTTGTGGAGGATGGTCTCTAGGCATGTGGGCTTCAATAGTGTGGCACGAGGGCTCAGTAGTTCTGGCTCCCAGGTTCCAGAACACAGGCTCAGGAGTTGTGGCACATGGGCTTAATTGCTCCACAGCATGAGGGATCTTCTTGAACTAGGGATTGAATCCATGTCTCTTGCATTGGCAGGCAGATTCTTTACCATTGAGTCATCAGGGAAGCCTGCATTTCTTCTTGACTCACTGTTGGTTGGATGAATGTTTTTAGAAATGTTCATTTCTTCTAGGTTGTCTCATATGTGTACACATAATTGTTTGTAGTATTCTCTTATGGTATTTTGGAATTCTGCATTAACAGTTGTTATTTCTCCTCTTTCCTTTACTACTTTATTTGTTTATTTTTTTTTTTTCTTGGTGAGCTATGCTAGTGGTTAGTCAGTTTTGTTTATATTTTTAACAAAACAGGTCTTGATTTTGTAGATGTCTTCTATTTTTCCTCTATTTTATTTATTTCCTTTCTGATTTTTATTATTTCATTTCTTCTGCTGACTTTTGGTTTTGTTGCTCTTCTCTTCCCTAATTTTTTAAAGTTGTAGGTTAGAATATTTATTTTAGAATTTTCTTATCTTTTTAGGAAGTTCAGCATGAACTTCCCTCTAAGAACTGCTTTAGGTACACCCCATATATTTGTTATGGCTGTGTTTTCATTGTTCTTTGTGTCAAGGTATTTTAAATTTCCTTTGATTTCATGGTTGATTCACTGTTTTTTGTTTTTCGTAACTTTTTTTTTTTAGTGTTCATGTGTTCACCCTTTCCCCTTCTTTTTCTAAGACTGATTTTAGTTTTATATTATTTGGTGTCAGAAAAAATTCTTTAAATGATTTCTATTTGTTCAATTTTTGAGGCTTGTTTCCTGACCCTGATGTGGTCTATCCTAGAAAATATTTCTTATGTTCCCGAAAATAAACATTATCTAGTTTTTTGGATGTAGTATAATATAAACAAAAATTAAATGCAACTAATTTTTTGTATCATTTTGAACCTCTGTTGCCTTACATTATTGATTTTTTGTCTAGATGATCTGTTCATATATGTATCAGTGGGATGTTAAAATTTTCCTATTATTGTTTCCTATTATTGTCAATTTCTCTCTTTCTGTAATTGTTTTACATATTAAGATGCTTCTATGTTAGGTTCATAAATATTAACAAGTGTAGTATCCTCTCCTTGTATTGATCCTTTTATTATTATACACTTCTTTATAATACACTTCTTTATTATACACTTCTTTCCTTCTTTATCCTTCTTTATGGCCTTTGTTTTAAAGTCTATGTTGTTGGATATTATTATTGCTATTCCCATTTTCTTGTCTTTTCTGTTGGCATGAAATATCTTTTTTTATCCCCTCACTTTCAATCTGTGTGACATTTGCCCCAAAGTAGGTCTCTTGTAGGCAGCATATTCAGTCTCTGTTTTTTAAATCCAGTTGTTGACTGGAGCATTTAGTCCATTGACATGTAAATTAATTATTGATAAATGTGTTTTCATTGCCATTTAAAACCTTCTTTTCCATTGATTTTTGGAAAATATAAGTTCTTTGTTCAGTTCTTCATGTTTATTCTTTTGCCATTAATTATAGATATAACTTCTTTTATAAGAATATTTTTGTTTTTTTTTAAACCTATTAAGTGAACTTCAGTCATTTTATATATTTGAATTTCTTATTGTAATTTTTTTCTTTTTTTAGATTCTTGCATGTTTTCTATGCAGAGAAACCTCTGAATATTTATTTTAGGGAGGTTTATTTATTTTATTTTATTTTTTAACCTTACAATATTGTATTGGTTTTGTCATATATCAACATGAATCTGTATTACTGTTTTCTTTTAATTTGTGGTTGTCTCTGAAATTATCTCTCCTATTCTAAATGACAATCTTGCTGGGTAGATTATTATATATATAAGGATTTTCTCTTTCTGGACTTATAATATATTATGTCACTGCCTTTGGAATGCAAAATTTATTTAGAGAAACCATCTGATAATCTTATGGGTTCTCTTTTAATTAATATTTGTTTTTTTCTTGCAGTCTTTAGAATACTCTCTTTAACATTTACCATTTTAATCATAATATGTCTTGGTATGGGTTTGTTTGGGTTTATCTTCTTTGAGACCCACTGTTCTTTTTGTACCTGGATATGTTTTCTTCTTTTGGTTTGGTGTTTTCAGACATAATTTCTTCAAATACCTTTTTGATGTCCTTCTCTATTTTACTCTGAAACCCCTATTATAACATAGGTTAGCATGCTTTATATTATTTCATATATTTTGTATGTTACTTTTATTTTTTTTAATTTGTCTTTCAGTCTGATGTTCTGATTGGGCGATTTCCATTATTCTATCTTCCAGACTAGTTTTTCATTCTTCTATGTTATTGTTTACTTTTCATTTCTTCTAGATTGGTTTTTAATCTCCTTAATTTAGTTGTCTAATTTTGGTTCCTCATTGTGTTTTCAGTTCCTTCATTGGTGATATGCATTTCTACTGATAATCTTTCTTAATACTTTTAAATTTTTATTATATCCTTTTTGAACTATAAATCTATTAGATTGGTGATGTCTGTTTCATGATTTGTTCTTTCAGGTGATTTATCTTGTTCTTTTAATTGGGAGTAGGTCCTAGACATTTTCATTTTACTTAACTTTCTCTATCTTTAAGAATTTAGGAGTAACAGTTATTTGTTTTGGTCTTGAAAAGGTGTTTTTTTTTTTTATGTGAGATTGTTCCTGTTTTGTCATTTTCATCATAGAGGACTGGAATGCAAAAGTAGGAAGAAAAGAAACAACTGGAATAACAGGAAAATTTGGCCTTGAAGTATGGAATGATGCAGGGCAAAGGCTAATAGAGTTTTGCCAAGAGAACACACTGGTCATAGCAAACACCCTCTTTCAACAACACAAGAGAAGACTCTATACATGAACATCACCAGATGGTCAACACCAAAATCAGATTGATTATATTATTTGCAGCCAAAGATGAAGAAGCTCTATACAGTCAGCAAAAACAAGACCCGGAGCTGACTGTGGCTCAGATCATGAAATCCTTATTGCCAAATTCAGACTTAAACTGAAGAAAGAAGGGAAAACCACCAAACCATTCAAGTATGACCTAAATCAAATCTCTTATGATTATACAGTGGAAGTGAGAAATAGATTTAAGGGACTAGATCTGATGAACAAGAGAGTGCCTGATGAACTCTGGACAGAGGTCCGTGACATTGTACAGGAGACAGGGATCAGGATCATCCCCATGGAAAAGAAATGCAAAAAAGCAAAATGGCTGTCTGGGGAGGCCTTACAAATAGCTGTGAAAAGAAGAGAAGCAAAAAGCAAAGGAGAAAGAGAAAGATATTCCCATTTAAATGCAGAGCTCCAAAGAATAGCAAGGAGAGATAAAGCCTTCCTCAGCAATCAATGCAAAGAAATGGAGGAAAACAACAGAATGGGGAAGACTAGAGATCACTTCAAGAAAATTGGAGATACCAAGGGAATATTTCATGCAAAGATGGGCTCGATAAAGGACAGAAATGGTATGGACCTAACAGAAGCAGAAGATATTAAGAAGAGGTGGCAAGAATACACAGAAGAACTGTACAAAAAAGATCTTCACGACCCAGATGATCACGATGGTGTGATCACTCACCTAGAGCCAGACATCCTGGAATGTGAAGTCAAGTGGGCCTAAGAAAGCATCACTATGAACAAAGATAGTGGAGATGATGGAATTCCAGTTGAGTTATTTCAAATCCTGAAAGATGATGCTGTGAAAGTGCTGCACTCAATATGCCAGCAAATTTGGAAAACTCAGCAGTGGCCACAGGACTGGAAAAGGTCAGTTTTCATTCCAATCCTAAAAAAAGGCAATTCCAAAGAAGGCTCAAACTACCACACAATTGCACTCATCTCACATACTACCAAAGTAATGCTTAAAATTCTCCAATCTAGCCTTCAGCAATACATGAACCGTGAACTTCCACATGTTCAAGCTGGTTTTAGAAAAGGCAGAGGAACCAGAGATCAAATTGGCAACATCTGCTGGATCATCAAAAAAGCCAGAGAGTTCCTGAAAAACATCTATTTCTGCTTTATTGATTATGCCAAAGCCTTTGACTGTGTGGGTCACAATAAAGTATGGAAAATTCTTCAAGAGATGGGAATACCAGACCACCTGACCTGCCTCTTGAAAAACCTATATACAGATCAGAAAGCAACAGTTTGAACTGGACTTGGAACAGCAGACTGGTTCCAAATACGAACAGGAGTATGTCAAGGCTGTATACTGTCACCCTCCTTATTTAACTATGCAGAGTACATCATGAGAAACGCTGGGCTGGAAGAAGCACAAGCTGGAAGCAAGATTGCTGGGAGAAATATCAATAACCTCAGATATGCAGATGACACCACCCTGATGGCAGAAAGTGAAGAGGAACTAAAAGCCTCTTGATGAAAGTGAAAGAGGAGAGTGAAAAAGTTGGCTTAAAGCTCAACATTCAGAAAATGAAGATCATGGCATCTGGTCCCATCACTTCATGGGAAATAGATAGGGAAACAGTGGAAACAGTGTCAGACTTTATTTTTGGGGGCTCCAAAATCACCGCAGATGGTGACTGCAGCCATGAAATTAAAAGGCGCTTACTGCTTGTAAGAAAAGTTGTGACCAACCTAGATAGCATATTGAAAAGCAGAGACATTACTTTGCCAACAAAGATCTGTCTAGTCAAGGCTATGTTTTCTCCAGTGGTCATGTATGGATGTGAGAGTTGGACTGTGAAGAAAGCTGAGCCCCAAAGAGTTGATGCTTTTGAACTGTGGTGTTGGAGAAGACTCTTGAGAGTCCCTTGGACTGCAAGGAGTTCCAACCAGTCCATCCTAAAGAAGACCAGTCCTGGGTGTTCATTGGAAGGACTGATGCTGAGGCTGAAACTCCAATAATTTGGCCACCTCATGTGAAGTGTTGACTCATTGGAATAGACCCTGATGCTGGGAGTGTTGGGGGGCAGGAGGAGAAAGGGATGACAGAGGATGAGATGGCTGGATGGTATCACTTACTCGATAGACAAGAGTTTGAGTAAACTCTGGGAGTTGATGATGGACAGGGAGGCCTGACGTGCTGTGATTCATGGGGTCGCAAAGAGTCAGACACGACTGAGCATCTGAACTGAACTGTCCCTGTTTAGAATATGTGAGTCCAATATTTTTGGTGTGAGAATTGGTTTTGGTATGGATGGTAGCCACATTGTCCCTCAGAATGTACTGGTCATTCTTTCCTTGAGAGGGGATGTGATTGATGTTGGTCGCCAGAGCCCGCACTCAATGTTAGGTGAAATCTCATTGCTCTGTGGCTAACCCAGCCCTGTGGAGGGAGGGCCTACTTCCCAGTTGTTTGAGCAGAAAAACTGAAGGTTGTGTTTGATAAGGCTCTATTGCCCTTGAATGTGTGCTTTGTCCAATAGATGAGAGCCCTATTTAATCACATGAGGCTCAGGAGGTCATTGGAGAAGACAGTGGAACCCCACTCCAGTACTCTTACCTGGAAAATCCCATGGATCGAGGAACCTGGTAGGCTGCAGTCCATGGGGTCGCTAAGAGTTGGACACAACTGAGCGACTTCTTTCACTTTTCACTTTCATGCATTGGAGAAGAAAATGGCAACCCAGTCCAGTGTTCTTGCCTGGAGAATCCCAGGGACAGAGGAGCCTGGTGGGCTGCCGTCTATGGGGTCACACAGAGTCGCACACGACTGAGGTGACTTAGTAGCACCAGCATGAGGTCATAGTCAACCTATGCACCATCTGTGCAGGCATCTGCCCAGAAGCAGCTCAGGGCCATGTACCTTTCTCCACTGAGTTTGTCTCAGACCTATTGTTAGGCTGTGTGGTGGAGTGTACTGGTGCTGCAGGCTAAGGTGCTGTGGTTGTAGGAATTGAAGTGGTTGTGCTGTAGCCTAGGACCTACACTGATGCTCTCACAAGTCTCTCCCAGGAACTGGCTGCTCCAGATCTGGCTCCATGGTGCAGTGTAGGGTGGGCCGAACTGGAATGCTTCCACCAGCACCTGTTGTGTACTCCTCCTCAACATCAGTCCGCCTAAGATGTACATTTATATGACAGTATTTGGTGTGTGGGCCAAAAAAGCTCACAGCTGCTAGACATGCCCCCATGGTGCAGGTATTATAAATAGGCTCAGAGGCCAAATCTATCGTTGCTGTGTGCATATGCACAAAGCCTTTTGTGTCTGAACCTTCCCCCTGCAGTGCAAGCACTGACATTGGGCACTAATGCTGGACCTAGATCCACCATGCAAGTGTGACAACAGGGTCTGATGCTGAAAATGCATCCTCCATGCATCCATCGAAAATGGGCTTCAAGGTTCAGAATGGACTATATCCCAGGCCCCTGGACTGTCTCTGATAGCTAGACTATGTTTTATTTCAGGAACTGACTACCCAAGATTCAGCACTTAGCCATTGTGTGTACTAGCAGCCTTGCCTGGCATGTCTTTTGGACTTGGAAGTGCAACAAGGTTGCAACCATCAGCACTGGTCTCTTTCCACCTCTTTCAATCTTCCTACGAGGTTGATAGGTGGTATATCTACTATTTTCTGTATATTTGCCTTTACCATTGAGTTTTTATCTCTCATAATATTTATATTTCTAGCTGTGTTCTTTTTAGTCCCTTGAGAGAAGATTTGTAAAGGTGGTTTAGTGGTGTTAATGTCTTTAGGCTTTTGCTTGTCTAACAAAACAAAACACTGGATCATAGTGTTCATATGCCAGTCTGAATCACAGTCTTGCCAGGCAGAGCATTCTTGGTTGTACAGCAGCCAAGAATGGTTGCTCTTGCCAGGCAGAGCATTCTTAAATTTGTTGTTGTTCAGTAAATAACATGTGTCTTACTCTTTGAGACCTCAAGGACTGTAACCCACCAGACTTCTCTGTCCATAGGGATTCTCCAGGCCAGAACATTGGAGTGGGTTGCCATTCCCTTCCAGAATCTTCTCAGACTCATGTGCATTGAGTTGGTAATGGTATCTAACCATCTTATCTTCCACTGACCTCTTCTCCTTTTGCCTTCAATTTTTCCCAACATCAGGGTCTTTTCCAATGGTTGGCTCTTTGCATCAGGTGGTCAAAGTATAGGAGTTTCAGCATCAGTCCTTCCAATGAATATTCAGAGTTAGATTTCCTTTAGGACTGACTGGTTTAATCTCCTTGCTGTGTAAGAGACTCTCAAGAGTCTTCTCCATCTCCACAATTTGAAGCATCAATTCTTCAGCACTTAGCCTTCTTTATGGTCCAACTGTCACATCCATACATGATTACTGGAAAGACTATAGCTTTGACTATACACACATTTGCCAGCAAAGTGATGCCTCAGCTTTTTGATATGCTTTCTAGGTTTGTCATAGCATTCCTTTCAAGGAGCAAGCATATTTTAATTTCCTGGCTGCAGTCACCATCCTCAGTAATTTTGGAGGCTGAGAAAATAAAAGGTATTTTCCTTAAATACCTTTGAATGTATTGTACCAGTCCTTTTTGGCCCACAGGGTTTCTACTGAAATGAAAGTTGTTAGTCCTAGGGGATTCCCTTGATTATAACTAGCTGCTTTCTTCTTGCTTCTTTTAAGATTCTCTTTCTATCTTTAATTTTTGCCACTTTACATACATGTGTTGATGTGAACCTCTTTGGGTTCATCCCATTTGGAATTCTCTGGGTTTTCCTGCTGTGGATGTCTGATCCATCCCCAAGGTTAGGAAATTTTTTACAGCTATTTTTTCTTCAAATTAATTATCTATCATTTTATCTCTTTCTTCCCTTTCTGGGACAAGTATATGGTAAGTGTTAGTACTTTTGATGTTGTCCCAGAGAGCTCCTAAATTATCCTCATTACTTAAAAATCTCTTCCCCCTCCATCTTCAGGATGGGTGATTTCCACTACTGTTTTCCATTTTGCTCATCCACTCCTCTGTATCTACTACTTATTTCTTCTAGTGTATTTTATCAGTTACTATATTTTTCAATTATGTTTTATCATTTATTATAATTTCTAATTCTTTAAACAATTAGAAAATTTCTTTAAAAATTCTTTTTTTAATTCTTACTGTGTTCAGTCATTTTTCTTATGAGTTCATTGATCCTCTTTATGATCATTATCTTGAACACTTCCTTGGGTAAATTGCTCATTTTAAAGTATTTTAACTCTTTTCCTGAGGTTTTGCCTTATTCCACTATTTGGAAAACTTTTTCTGTCTCCTTCAGTTCAGTTCAGTCACTCACTTACATCCGACTCTTTGCAACCCCATGGACTGCAGCACACCAGGTCTCCCTGTCTATTACCAACTCTCAGAACTTGCTCAAACTCATGTTCATCAAGTTGGTGATGCCATCCAACCATCTCATCCTCTGCTGTCCCCTTCCTCTCCTGTCTTCAATCTTTCCCAGCATCAGCGTCTTTTTCAGTGAGTTGGTTCTTCATATCAGGTGGCCAGGGAATTGGAGTTTCAGCTTCAGCATCAGTCCTTCCAATGAAAATTCAGCACTGATTTCCTTTAGGATTGACTGGTTGGATCTCCTTGCTGTCCAAGGGACTCTCAAGAGTCTTCTCCAACAACACAATTCAAAAGCATCAATTCTTCAGTGCTCAGTTTTCTTTATAGTCCAACTGTCACATCCATACATGACTACATGAAAAACCATAACTTTGATTAGATGGACATTTGTTGTAAAGTAATGTCGCTACTTTTTAATATGTTGTCTAGGTTGGTCATAGCTTTTCCTCCAAGGAGCAAGTGTCTTTTAATTTCATGGCTGCAGACACCATTTGCTGTGATTTTGTAGCCCCCCAAATAAAGTTTCTCATTGTTTCCACTGTTTAACCATTTATTTGCCATGAAGTGATGAGACTGGATGCCATGATCTTAGTTTTCTGAATGTTGAGTTTTAACCTAACTTTTTCACTCTCCTCTTTCACTTTCATCAAGAGGCTTTTCAGTTCTTCTTCTCTTTCTTTCATGGCAATAGGGTGGTGTCATCTGTGTATGTGAGTTTATTGATATTTCTCCCGGCAATCTTGATTCCACCTTGTGCCTCTTCCAGCCTGGCATTACACATGATGTACTCTGCATATAAGTTAAATAAGCAGGGTGAGAATATAGAGCCTTGAGGTACTCCTTTCCCGATTTGGAACGAGTCTATTATTTCATGTCCATTTCTTGGTGCTTCTTGACCTGCATACAGATTATTCAGGAGGAAGGTAAAGTGATCTGGTACTCCCAACTCCTAAAGAAATTTCCAAGGTTTGTTGTGAGCCACATAGTCAAAGGCTTTGGCATAGTCAATAAAGCAGAAATAGATGTTTTTCTGGAACTCTCCTGCTCCCTATGATACAATGGTTGTCTGCATTTTAATCTCTGGTTCCTATTTCTTTTCTAAATCCAGCTTGTACATCTGGAATTTCATGGTTCATATAAAGTAGGGAAAACTACTAGACCATTCAGGTATGACCTAAATCAAATCCCTTATGATTATACAGTGGAAGTGATAAATAGATTTAAGGGCCTAGATCTGATAGATAGAGTGCCTGATGAACTATGAAATGAGGTTCGTGACATTGTACAGGAGACAGGGATCAAGACCATCCCCATGGAAAAGAAATGCAAAAAAGCAAAATGGCTGTCTGGGGAGGCCTTACAAATAGCTGTGAAAAGAAGAGAAGCAAAAAGCAAAGGAGAAAAGGAAAGATATAAACATCTAAATGCAGAGTTCCAAAGAATAGCAAGAAGAGAAAAGAAAGCCTTCTTCAGTGATCAATGCAAAGAAATAGAGGAAAACAACAGAATGGGAAAGACTAGGGATCTCTTCAAGAAAATCAGAGATACCAAAGGAACATTTCATGCAAAGATGGGCACGATAAAGGACAGAGATGGTGTGGACCTAACAGAAGCAGAAGATATTAAGAAGAGGTGGCAAGAATACACAGAAGAACTGTACAAAAAAGAGCTTCAAGACCCAGATAATCATGATGATGTGATCACTGACCTAGAGCCAGACATCTTGGAATGTGAAGTCAAATGGGCCTTAGAAAGCATCACTACGAACAAAGCTAGTGGAGGTGATGGAATTCCAGTGGAGCTATTCCATGTCCTGAAAGATGATGCTGTGAAAGTGCTGCACTCAATATGCCAGCAAACTTGGAAAACTCAGCAGTGGCCACAGGACTGGAAAAGGTCAGTTTTCATCCCAATCCCAAAGAAAGGCAATGCCAAAGAATGCTCAAACTACCGCACAATTGCACTCATCTCACACGCTAGTAAAGTAATGCTCAAAATTCTCCAAGCCAGGCCTCAGCAATATGTGAACCGTGAACTTCCTGATGTTCAAGCTGGTTTTAGAAAAGGCAGAGGAACCAGAGATCAAATTGCCAACATCCGCTGGATCATGGAAAAAGCAAGAGAGTTCCAGAAAAACATCTATTTCTGCTGTATTGATTACGCCAAAGCCTTTGACTGTGTAGATCACAATAAACTATGGAAAATTCTGAAAGAGATGGGAATACCAGACCACCTGATCTGCCTCTTGAGAAATCTGTATGCAGGTCAGGAAGCAACAGTTAGAACTGGTCATGGAACAACAGACTGGTTCCAAATAGGAAAAGGAGTATGTCAAGGCTGCATATTGTCACCATGTTTATTTAACTTATATGCAGAGTACATCATGAGAAATGCTGGACTGGAAGAAACACAAGTTGGAATCAAGATTGCTGGGAGAAATATCAATAACCTCAGATATGCAGATGACACGACTCTTATGGCAGAAAGTGAAGAGGGGCTAAAAAGCCTCTTGATGAAAGTGAGAGTGGAGAGTGAAAAAGTTGGCTTAAAGCTCAACATTCAGAAAACGAAGATCATGGCATCTGGTCCCATCACTACATGGGAAATAGATGGGGAAACAGTGGAAACAGTGTCAGACTTTGTTTTTCTGGGCTCCAAAATCACTGCAGATGGTGACTGCAGCCATGAAATTAAAAGACGCTTACTCCTTGGAAGGAAAGTTATGACCAACCTAGATAGCATATTCAAAAGCAGAGACATTACTTTACCAACAAAGGTTCGCCTAGTCAAGGCTATGGTCTTTCCTGTGGTCATGTATGGATGTGAGAGCTGGACTGTGAAGAAGGCTGAGCGCCGAAGAACTGATGCTTTTGAAGTGTGGTGTTGGAGAAGACTCTTGAGAGTCCCTTGGACTGCAAAGAGATCCAACCAGTCCATTCTGAAGGAGCTCAGCCCTGGGATTTCTTTGGAAGGAATGATGCTAAAGCTGAAACTTCAGTATTTTGGCCACCTCATGCGAAGAGTTGACTCATTGGAGAAGACTCTGATGCTGGGAGGGATTGAGGGCAGGAGGAGAAGGGGACGACAGAGGATGAGATGGCTGGATGGCATGACTGACTTGATGGGTGTGAGTCTCGGTGACCTCCGGGAGCTGGTGATGGACAGGGAGGCCTGGCGTGCTGCAGTTCATGGGGTCGCGAAGAGTCGGACACGACTGAGCGACTGATCTGATCTGATCTGATACTGTTGAAGCCTATCTTAGAGAATTTTGAGCATTATTTTGCAAGAATGTGAAATGAGTGCAATTGTGCGGTAGTTTGAGCATTCTATGGCATTGCCTTTCTTTGGGATTGGAATGATCAGATCAGATCAGATCAGTCGCTCAGTCGTGTCTGACTCTTTCCGACCCCATGAACCGAAGCACGCCAGGCCTCACTATCCATCACCAGCTCTCGGAGGTCACCCAGACTCACATTCATTGAGTCAGTGATGCCGTCCAGCCATCTCATCCTCTGTCGTCCCCTTCTCTTCCTGCCCCCAATCACTCCCATCATCACAGTCTTCTCCAATGAGTCAACTCTTCGCATGAGGTGGCCAAAATCCTGGAGTTTCAGCTTTAGCATCATTCCTTCCAAAGAAATCCCAGGGCTGATCTCCTTCACAATGGACTGGTTGGATCTCCTTGCAGTCCAAGGGACTCTCAAGAGTCTTCTCCAACACCACAGTTCAAAAGCATCAAGTCTTCGGCGCTCAGCCTTCTTCACAGTCCAGCTCTCACATCCATACATGACCACAGGAAAGACCATAGCCTTGACTAGGCGAACCTTTGTTGGCAAAGTGATGTCTCTGCTTTTGAATATGCTATCTAGGTTGGTCATAACTTTCTTTCCAAGGAGGAAGCGTCTTTTAATTTCATGGCTACAGTCACCATCTGCAGTGATTTTGGAGCCCAGAAAAATACTCTGACACTGTTTCCACTGTTTCTCCATCTATTTCCCATGTAGTGATGGGACCAGATGACATGATCTTCGTTGAGCTTTAAGCCAACCTTTTCACTCTCCTCTTTCACTTTCATCAAGAGGCTTTTTAGTTCCTCTTTCACTTTCATAAGTGAAAGCCATAAGGGTGGTATCATCTGCATATCTGAGGTTATTGATATTTCTCCCAGCAATCTTGATTCCAGCTTGTGTTTCCTCCAGTCCAGCATTTCTCATGATGTACTCTGCATATAAGTTAAATAAACATGGTGACAATATACAGCCTTGACATACTTCTTTTCCTATTTGGAACCAGTCTGTTGTTCCATGACCAGTTCTAACTGTTGCTTCCTGACCTGCATACAGATTTCTCAGGAGGCAAATCAGGTGGTCTGGTATTCCCATCTCTCTCAGAATTTTCCACAGTTTATTGTGATCTACACAGTCAAAGGCTTTGGCATAGTCAATAAAGCAGAAATAGATGTTTTTCTGGAACTCTCTTGCTTTTTCAATGATCCACCGGATGTTGGCAATTTGATCTCTGGTTCCTCTGCCTTTTCTAAATCCAGCTTGAACATCAGGAAGTTCACGGTTCACATATTGCTGAAGCCTGGCTTGGAGAATTTTGAGCATTACTTTACTAGCGTGTGAGATGAGTGCAATTGTGCGGTAGTTTGAGCACTCTTTGGCATTGCCTTTCTTTGGGATTGGGATGAAAACTGACCTTTTCCAATCTTGTGGCCACTGCTGAGTTTTCCAAGTTTGCTGGCATATTGAGTGCAGCACTTTCACAGCATCATCTTTCAGGATTTGGAATAGCTCCACTGGAATTCCATCACCTCCACTAGCTTTGTTCCTAGTAATGCTTTCTAAGGCCCACTTGACTTCACATTCCAGGATGTCTGGCTCTAGGTCAGTGATCACACCATCATGATTATCTGCGTCGTGGAGCTCTTTTTTGTACAGTTCTTCTGTGTATTCTTGCCACCTCTTCTTAATATCTTCTGCTTCTGTTAGGTCCATACCATTTCTGTCCTTTATCGAGCCCATTTTTGCATGAAATGTTCCTTTGGTATCTCTGATTTTCTTGAAGAGATCCCTAGTCTTTCCCATTCTGTTGTTTTCCTCTATTTCTTTGCATTGATCGCTGAAGAAGGCTTTCTTATCTCTTCTTGCTCTTCTTTCGAACTCTGCATTCAGATGTATATATCTTTCCTTTTCTCCTTTGCTTTTCGCTTCTCTTCTTTTTCAAAGCTATTTGCATGGCCTCCCCAGACAGCCATTTTGCTTTTTTGCATTTCTGTTCCATGGGGATGGTCTTGATCCCTGTCTCCTGTACAATATCATGAACCTCATTCCATAGTTCATCAGGCACTCTATCTATCAGATCTAGGCCCTTAAATCTATTTCCCACTTCCACTGTATAATCATAAGGGATTTGATTTAGGTCATACCTGAATGGTCTAGTGGTTTTTCCCACTTTCTTCAATTTTAGTCTGAATTTGGCAATAAGCAGTTCATGGTCCGAGCCACAGTCAGCTCCTGGTCTTGTTTTTGCTGATTGTATAGAGCTTCTCCATCTTTGGCTGCAAAGAATATAATCGATCTGATTTCGGTGTTGACCATCTGGTGATGTCCATGTATAGAGTCTTCTCTTGTGTTGTTGGAAGAGGGTATTTGCTATGACCAGTGAATTTTCTTGGCAAACCTCTGTTAGTCTTTGCCCTGCTTCATTCTGTATTCCAAGGCCAAATTTGCCTGTTACTCCAGGTGCTTCTTGACTTCCTACTTTTGCATTCCAGTCCCCTATAATAAAAAGGACATCTTTTTTGGGTGTTAGTTCTAAAAGGTCTTGTAGGTCTTCATAGAACCGTTCAACTTCAGCTTCTTCAGCATTACTGGTTGGGGCATAGACTTGGATTACTGTGGCATTGAATTGTTTGCCTTGGAAACGAACAGAGATCATTCTTTCGTTTTTGAGATTGCATCCAAGTACTGCATTTCGGACTCTTTTGTTGACCATGATGGCCACTCCGTTTCTTCTGAGGGAATCCTGCCCACATAGTAGATATAATGGTCCTCTGAGTTCAATTCACCCATTCCAGTCCATTTTAGTTTGCTAATTCCTAGAATGTCAACATTCACTCTTGCCATCTCTTGTTTGACCACTTCCAATTTGCCTTGATTCATGGACCTGACATTCCACGTTCCTATGCAATATTGTTCTTTACAGCATCGGACTTTGCTTCTATCACCAGACACATCCACAGCTGGGTATTCTTTTTGCTTTGGTTCCATCCCTTCATTCTTTCTGGAGTTATTTCTCCACTGATCTCCAGTAGCATATTGTGCCCCTACTGACCTGGGGAGTTTCTCTTTCAGTATCCTATCATTTTGCCCTTTCATACTGTTCATGGGGTTCTCAAAGCAAGAATACTGAAGTAGTTTGCCATTCCCTTCTCCAGCGGACCACACCCTGTCATATCTCTCCACCATGACCCACCCATCCTGGGTTGCCCCATGGGCATGGCTTAATTTCATTGAGTTAGACAAGGCTGTGGTCCTGGTGTGATTAGATTGACTAGTTTTCTGTGAGTATGGTTTCAGTGTATTTGCCCTCTGATGCCCTCTTGCAAGACCTACCATCTTACTTGGGTTTCTCTTACCTTGTTCAGTCCTGTGGCCACTGCTGAATTTTTTAAATTCGCTGGCATATTGAGTGCAGCATTTTCACAGCATTATCTTTTAGGATTTGAGATTGTTCACCTGGGATCCCATCACCTCCACTAGCATTATTCGTAGTGATGGTTCCTAAGGCCCACTTGACTTCTCTTTCTAGGATATCTGGCTCTAGGTGAGTTATCACACTATTGTGATTATCTGGGTCATTAAGATCTTTTTTGTACAGTTCTTCTGTGTATTCTTGCCACCTCTTCTTAATATGTTCTGCTTTTGTTTGGTCACTACAATTTCTGCCCTTTATTGTGTCCATATTTACATGAAATGTTTGATATCTCTAATTTTCTTGAAGACATCTCTAGTCTTTCCAATTCTACTGTTTTCCTCTATTTCTTTGCATTCATCACTGAGGAAGGCTTTCTTATCTGTCCTTCCTATTCTTTGGAACTCTACTTTCAAATGGGTATATCTCTCCTTTTCTTCTTCTTCTTTTTTCCTTTTTAATTAATTAATTAATTTTTATTGTTGTTTTTAAATTTAAATTTATTTATTTTAATTAGAAGCTAATTACTTTACAATATTGTATAGGCTGAGCGCCGAAGAATTGATGCTCTTGAACTGTGGTGTTGGAGAAGACTCTTGAGAGTCCCTTGGACTGCAAGAAGATCCAACCAGTCCATTCTGAAGGAGATCAATCCTGGAATTTCTTTAGAAGGAATGATGCTAAAGCTGAAACTCCAGTATTTTGGCCACCTCATGCGAAGAGTTGACTCATTGGAGAAGACTCTGATGCTGGGAGGGATTGAGGGCAGGAGGAGAAGGGGACGACAGAGGATGAGATGGCTGGATGGCATGACTGACTCGATGGATGTGAGTCTGAGTGACCTCCGGGAGCTGGTGATGGACAGGGAGGCCTGGTGTGCTGCGGTTCATGGGGTCGCAAAGAGTCGGACACGACTGAGCGACTGATCTGATCTGATCTGATCTGATAGGTTTTGCCATACATTGAAATGAATCCGCCATAGGTGTACATGTGTTCCCCATCCTGAGCATCCCTCCCACCTCCCTCCCCATCCCATCCCTCTGGGTCGTCCCAGTACACCAGCATCGAGCACCCTGTATCATGCGTTGAACATGAACTGGTGATTCATCTCACATATGATAATTTACATATTTCAATGCCATTCTCTCATATCATCCTGCCCTCGACCTCTCCCACAGAGTCCAAAAGACTGTTCCATACATCTGTGTCTCTTTTGCTGTCTCGCATACAGGGTTATCATTCAGTTCAGTTCAGTTCCTTTGCTCAGTCTTGTCCGACTCTTTGTGACCCCATGAATTGCAGCATGCCAGGCCTCCCTATCCATCACCAACTCCTGAAGTTCACTCAAACTCATGTCCATTGAGTTGGTGATGCCATCCAGCCATCTCATCCGCTGTTTTCATCTCATCTTCTTCATCTCATCTCACCTTCATTTCATCTCATCTCATCTCATCTTTTCCTCCTGCCCCCATTAAAGTCTTTTTCAATGAGTCAACTCTTCGCATGAGGTGGTCAAAGTACTGGAGCTTCAGCTTTAGCATCATTCCCTCCAAAGAACATCCAGGGCAGATCTCCTTCAGAATGGAATAGTTGGATCTCCTTGCAGTCCAAGGGACTCTCAGGAGTCTTCTCCAACATCACAGTTCAAAAGCATCAATTCTTCAGTTCTCAGCTGTCTTCACAGTCCAACTCTCACATCCATACATGACCACTGGAAAAACCATAGCCTTGACTAGATAGACCTTTGTTGGCAAAGGAATGTCTCTGCTTTTGAATATGCTATCTAGGTTGGTCATAACTTTCCTTCCAAGGAGTAAGCGTCCTTTAATTTCATGGCTGCAATCACCATCTGCAGTGATTTTGGAGCCCCCCAAAATAAAGTCTGACACTGTATCCACTGTTTCCCCATCTATTTCCCATGAAGTAATGGGACCAGATGCCATGATCTTCGTTTTCTGAATGTTGAGCTTTAAGCCAGCTTTTTCACTCTCCACTTTCACTTTCATCAAGAGGCTTTTCAGTTCCTCTTCACTTTCTGCTATCAGGGTGGTGTCATCTGCATATTTGAGGTTGTTGATATTTCTCCTGGCAATCTTGATTCCAGCTTGTGCTTCTTCCAGCCCAGCGTTTCTCATGATGTACTTGGCATATAAGTTAAAGACGTAGGGTGACAATATACAGCCTTGATGTACTCCTTTTCCTATTTGGAACCAGTCTGTTGTTCCATGTCCAGTTTTAACTGTTGCTTCCTGACCTGCATATAGGTTTCTCATTACCATCTTTCTAAATTTCATATATATGCATTAATATACTCTATTGCTGTTTTTCTTTCTGGCTTACTTCACTCTGTATAATAGGCTCCAGTTTCATCCACCTCATTAGAACTGATTCAAATGTATTCTTTTTAATGGCTGAGCAATATTCCATTTTGTATATGTACCACAGCTTTCTTATCCATTTGTCTGCTGATGGACATCTAGGTTTCTTCCATGTCCTGGCTATTGTTAACATTGCTGGGATGAACATTGGGGTACACATGTCTCTTTCAATTCTGGTTTCCTCAGTTTTTATGCCCAGCAATAGGATTGCTGGGTCATATGGCAGTTCTATTCCCAGTTTCTTAAGGAATCTCCACACTGTTTTCCCTAGTGGCTGTACTAGTTTTCATTCCCACCAACAGTGTAAGAGGCTTCCCTTTTCTCCACGCCCTCTCCAGCATTTATTGCTTGTAGACTTTTGGATAACAGCCATTCTGACTGGCATGCAATGGTACCTCATTGTGGTTTTGATTTGCATTTCTCTGATAATGAGTGATGTTGGGCGTCTTTTCATGTTTTTGTTATCCATCTGTATGTCATCTTTGGAGAAAGGTCCGTTTAGTTCTTTGGCCCACTTTTTGATTGGGTTGTTTATTTTCCTGGAATTGAGCTGCAGGTGTTGATTTTATGTGTGTGTATATATATATATATATATATATATATATATATATATATATATTTATTTATATTTATATATATCTTTTTTTATATTTTATTTTTTAACTTTACAATATTGTATTTGTTTTGCCATATATCAACATGAATCCAGCACAGGTATACATGTGTTCCCCATCCTGAACCCTCCTCCTTCCCCGTACTATTCCTCTGGGTCACCCCGGGGCACCAGCCCCAAGCATCCAGTATTGTGCATCGAAACTGGACTGGTGACTCGTTTCATATATGATATTGATTGTATATTTTTGAGATTAGTTGTTTGTCAGTTGCTTCTTTTGCTATTATTTTCTCCCATTCTGAAGGCTGTCTTTTCACCCTACTTAGAGTTTCCTTTGTTGTGTAGAAACTTTTAATTTTAATTAGGTCCCATTTGTTTATTTTTGCATTTATTTCCAATATTCTAGGAGGTGGGTCATAGAGGATCCTGCTGTGACTTATGTCAGAGAGTGTTTTCCCTACGTTCTCTTCTAGGAGTTTTATAGTTTCTGGTCTTACGTTTAGATCTTTAATCCATTTTGAGTTCAATTTTGTGTATAGTGTTAGAAAATGTTCTAGTTTCATTCTTTTACAAGTGGTTGACCAGTTTTCCCAGCACCACTTGTTAGAGATTGTCTTTTCTCCACTGTATATTCTTGCCTCCTTTGTCAAAGATATGTCCATAGGTGCATGGATTTTTATCTCTGGGCTTTCTATTTTGTTCCATTGACCTATATTTCTGTCTTTGTGCTAGTACCATACTGTCTTGATGACTGTGGCTTTGTAGTAGAGCCTGAAGTAGGCAGGTTGATTCCTCCAGTTCCATTCTTCTTTCTCAAGTTTGCTTTGGTTATTTGAGGTTTTTTGTATTTCATACAAATTGTGGAATTATTTGCTCTAGTTCTTTGAAAAATACCATTGGTAGCTTGATAGGGATTGCATTGATTGCAATTAATAGATTGCAATTGGGTTGCAATCTACTTATTGATTTGGGTAGTATACTCATTTTCACTATGTTGATTCTTCCAATCCATGAACACGGTATATTTCTCCATCTATTTGTGTCCTCTTTGACTTCTTTCACCAGTGTTTTATAGTTTTATACATATGTTAATTTCTCTTTCTGATTTCTCAATGTTAATGTATAAGAATGCAAAGGATTTCTGTGTATTAATTTTATATCCTGCAACTTTACTATATTCATTGATTAGCTCTAGTAATTTTCTGGTAGAATCTTTAGGATTTTCTATGTAGAAGATCATGTCATCTGCAAACAGTGAGAGTTTTACTTCTTTTCCAATCTGGATTCCTTTTATTTCTTTTTCTGCTCTGATTGCTGTGGCCAAAACGTCCAAAACTATGTTGAATAGTAGTGGTGAGAGTGGGTACCCTTGTCTTGTTCCTCACTTTAGGAGAAATTCTTTTAATTTTTCACCATTGAGGATAATGTTTGTGGAGGGTTTGTCATATATAGCTTTTATTAAATTGAGGTATGTTCCTTCTATTCCTGTTTTCTGGATGTTTTTTTATTCTAAATGGATGTTAAATTTTGTCAAAGGATTTCTCTGCATCTATTGAGATAATCATATGGGTTTTATTTTTCAATTTGTTAATGTGGTGTATTACATTGATTGATTTGTGGATACTGAAGAATCCTTGCATCCCTGAGATAAAGCCCACTTGGTCATGATGTATGATCTTTTTAATGTGTTATTGGATTCTGACTGCTAGAATTTTGTTAAGGATTTTTGCATCTATGTTCATCAGTGACATTGGCCTGTAGTTTTCTTTTTTTGTGGCATCTTTGTCAGGTTTGGTATTAGGGTGATGGTCACCTCATAGAATGAGTTTGAAAGTATACTTTTCTCTGCAATTTTCTGGAAGAGTTTGAGTAGGATAGGTGTTAGCTCTTCTCTAAATTTTTGGTAAAATTCAGCTGTGAAGCCGTCTGGTCCTGGACTTTTGTTTGTTGGAAGATTTCTGATTATAGTTTCAACTTCTATGATTGTGATGGATCTGTTAAGATTTTCTATTTCTTCCTGGTTCAATTTTGGAAAGTTGTGCTTTTCTAAGAATTTTTTCATTTCTTCCAAGTTTTCCATTTTATTGGCATATAATTTCTAATAGTAGTCTCTTACGATCCTTTGTATTTCTGTGTTGTCTGTTGTGATTTCCCCATTATCATTTCTAATTTTGTTGATTTGATTTTTCTCCCTTTGTTTCTTGATGAGTCTGGCTAATGGTTTGTCAATTTTATTTATCCTCTCAAATAACCAGCTTTTGGCTTTGTTGGTTTTTGCTATGGTCACTTTTGTTTCTTTTGCATTTATTTCTGCCCTAATTTTTAAGATTTCTTTCCTTCTACTAACCCTTGGGTTCTTCATTTCTTCGTTTTCTAGTTGCTTTAGGTATAGAGTTAGGTTATTTATTTGACTTTTTTCTTGTTTCTTGAAGTATGCCTGTATTGCTATGAACCTTCCCCTTAGCACTGCTTTTACAGTGTCCCATAGGTTTTAGGTAGTTGTGTTTTCATTTTCATTCGTTTCTATGCATATTTTGAATTCTTTTTTGATTTCTTCTGTGATTTGTTGGTTATTCAGCAGCGTGTTGTTCAGCCTCCATATGTGGGAATTTTTAACAGTTTTTCTCTGTAATTGATATATAATCTTACTGCATTGTGGTCAGAAAAACTGATTTTAATAATTTCAATTTTTTTGAATTTACCAAGGCTAGATTTATCACCCAGGATGTGATCTATCCTGGAGAAGATCCTGATGTGCTTGAGAAAAAAGGTGAAATTCATTGTTTTGGGGTTAAATGTCCTATAGATATGAGGTCTAACTGGTCTATTTTTGGTCTTTATTTGCATGAAATATCTTTTTCCAGCCCTTCACTTTCAGTCTGTATGTGTCCCTTGTTTTGCGGTGGGTCTCTTGTAGACAACATATTAGGGGTCTTGTTTTTGTATTCATTCAGTCAGCCTTTGTCTTTTGGTTGAGGTAGTCAACCAATTTACATTTAAGACAGTTATTGATAAGTATGATCCCGTTTCCATTTACTTTATTGTTTGGGGTTCAAGTTTATACACCCTTTCTGTGTTTCCTGTCTAGAGAAGATTCTTTAGCATTTGTTGGAGAGCTGGTTTGGTGGTGCTGAAGTCTCTCGACTGAGATCAGAAAGGGTGGTGGTGAGGAGAGACCCCTCCTCCAAGGTCAGGGAGGGCGGCGGTAAGGAGAGACCCCTCGTCCAAGGTAAGGTGTGATGGCTGTGCTTTGCTGGAGCAGCCGGGAAGAGATACCCCACGCCCAAGGTAAGAGAAACCCAAGTAAGACGGTAGGTCTTGCAAGAGGGAATCAGAGGGCAAACACACTGAAACCATACTCACAGAAAACTAGTCAATCTAATCACACCAGGACCACAGCCTTGTCTAACTCAATGAAATTAAGCCATGCCCATGGGGCAACCCAGGATGGGTGGGTCATGGTGGAGAGATATGACAGGGTGTGGTCCGCTGGAGAAGGGAATGGCAAACCACTTCAGTATTCTTGCCTTGAGAACCCCATGAACAGTATGAAAAGGCAAAATGATAGGATACTGAAAGAGAAACTCCCCAGGTCAGTAGGGGCCCAATATGCTACTGGAGATCAGTGGAGAAATAACTCCAGAAAGAATGAAGGGATGGAACCAAAGCAAAAAGAATACCCAGCTGTGGATGTGTCTGGTGATAGAAGCAAAGTCCGATGCTGTAAAGAACAATATTGCATAGGAACGTGGAATGTCAGGTCCATGAATCAAGGCAAATTGGAAGTGGTCAAACAAGAGATGGCAAGAGTGAATGTCGAAATTCTAGGAATTAGCAAACTAAAATGGACTGGAATGGGTGAATTGAACTCAGAGGACCATTATATCTACTATGTGGGCAGGAATCCCTCAGAAGAAACGGAGTGGCCATCATGGTCAACAAAAGAGTCCGAAATGCAGTACTTGGATGCAATCTCAAAAACGAAAGAATGATCTCTGTTCGTTTCCAAGGCAAACCATTCAATGTCACAGTAATCCAAGTCTATGCCCCAACCAGTAATGCTGAAGAAGCTGAAGTTGAACGGTTCTATGAAGACCTACAAGACCTTTTAGAACTAACACCCAAAAAAGATGTCCTTTTCATTATAAGGGGACTGGAATGCAAAAGTAGGAAGTCAAGAAGCACCTGGAGTAACAGGCAAATTTGGCCTTGGAATACAGAATGAAGCAGGGCAAAGACTAACAGAGGTTTGCCAAGAAAATGCACTGGTCATAGCAAATACCCTCTTCCAACAACACAAGAGAAGACTCTATACATGGACATCACCAGATGGTCAACACCGAAATCAGATCGATTATATTCTTTGCAGCCAAAGATGGAGAAGCTCTATACAATCAGCAAAAACAAGACCAGGAGCTGACTGTGGCTCAGACCATGAACACCTTATTGCCAAATTCAGACTAAAATTGAAGAAAGTAGGGAAAACCACTAGACCATTCAGGTATGACCTAAATCAAATCCCTTATGATTATACTGTGGAAGTGAGAAATCGATTTAAGGGCCTAGATCTGATAGATAGAGTGCCTGATGAACTATGGAATGAGGTTCATGATATTGTAAAGGAGACAGGGATCAAGACCATCCCCATGGAAAAGAAATGCAAAAAAGCCAAATGGCTGTCTGGGGAGGCCTTACAAATAGCTTTGAAAAGAAGAGAAGCGAAAA
This sequence comes from Tragelaphus eurycerus, assembly GCA_935064755.1. NCBI lineage: Eukaryota > Metazoa > Chordata > Mammalia > Artiodactyla > Bovidae > Tragelaphus > Tragelaphus eurycerus. The sequence continues at coordinate 1,463,514 of CAKXYN010000205.1, read as the reverse complement.
GCAAAGGAGAAAAGGAAAGATATAAACATCTGAATGCAGAGTTCGAAAGAATAGCAAGAAGAGATAAGAAAGCCTTCTTCAGCGATCAATGCAAAGAAATAGAGGAAAACAACAGAATGGGAAAGACTAGGGATCTCTTCAAGAAAATCAGAGATACCAAAGGAACATTTCATGGAAAGATGGGCTCGATAAAGGACAGAAATGGTATGGACCTAACAGAAGCAGAAGATATTAAGAAGAGGTGGCAAGAATACACAGAAGAACTGTACAAAAAAGATCTTCACGACCCAGATGATCACGATGGTTTGATCACTGACCTAGAGCCAGACATCCTGGAATGTGAAGTCAAGTAGGCTTTAGAAAGCATCACTACGAACAAAGCTAGTGGAGGTGATGGAATTCCAGTTGAGCTATTTCAAATCCTGAAAGATGATGCTGTGAAAGTGCTGCACTTAATATGCCAGCAAATTTGGAAAACTCAGCAGTGGCCACAGGATTGGACAAGGTCAGTTTTATTCCCAATCCCAAAGAAAGGCAATGCTAAAGAATGCTCAAACTATCGCACAGTTGCACTCATCTCACATGCTAGTAAAGTAATGCTCAAAATTCTCCAAGCCAGGCTTCAGCAATATGTGAACCGTGAACTTCCTGATGTTCAAGCTGGTTTTAGAAAAGGCAGAGGAACCAGAGATCAAATTGCCAACATCCGGTGGATCATTGAAAAAGCAAGAGAGTTCCAGAAAAACATCTATTTCTGCTTTATTGACTATGCCAAAGCCTTTGACTGTGTAGATCACAATAAACTGTGGAAAATTCTGAAAGAGATGGAGATACCAGAGCACCTGATCTGCCTCTTGAGAAATTTGTTTGCAGGTCAGGAAGCAACAGTTAGAACTGGACATGGACCAACAGACTGGTTCCAAATAGGAAAAAGAGTACGTCAAGGCTGTATATTGTCACCTTGTTTATTTAACTTATATGCAGAGTACATCATGAGAAATGCTGGACTGGAAGAAACACAAGCTGGAATCAAGATTGCTGGGAGAAATATCAATAACCTCAGCTATGCAGATGACACCACCCTGATGGCAGAAAGTGAAGAGGAACTGAAAAGCCTCTTGATGAAAGTGAAAGTGGAGAGTGAAAAGTTGGCTTAAAGCTCAACATTCAGAAAACGAAGATCATGGCATCTGGTCTCATCACTTGATGGGAAATAGATGGAGAAACAGTGGAAAGAGTGTCAGACATTATTTTTCTGGGCTCCAAAATCACTGCAGATGGTGACTGCAGCCATGAAATTAAAAGACGCTTACTCCTTGGAAGGAAAGTTATGACCAACCTAGATAGCATATTCAAAAGTAGAGACATTACTTTGCCAACAAAGTTTCGCCTAGTCAAGGCTATGGTCTTTCCTGTGGTCATGTACGGATGTGAGAGCTGGACTGTGAAGATGGCTGAGCCCCGAAGAATTGATGCTTTTGAACTGTGGTGTTGGAGAAGACTCTTGAGAGTCCCTTGGACTTCAAGGAGATCCAACCAGTCCATTGTGAAGGAGATCAGCCCTGGGATTTCTTTGGAAGGAATGATTCTAAAGCTAAAACTCCAGTATTTTGGCCACCTCGTGCGAATAGTTAACTCACTGGAGAATACTCTGATGCTGGGAGGGATTGGGGGCAGGAGGAGAATGGGACAACAGAGGATGAGATGGCTGGATCGTATCACTGACTCGATGGATTTGAATCTGAGTGACCTCCGGGAGTTGGTGATGGACAGGGAGGCCTGGCATGCTGCAATTCATGGGGTCGCAGAGTCGAACACGACTGAGCGACTGATCTGATCTGATCTGAAGTCTCTCAGTTTTTAATTATCTGTAAAGCTTTTGATTTCTCCTTCATATTTGAATGAGATCCTCACTGGGTACAGTAATCTGGGCTGTAGGTTATTTTCTTTCATCACTTAAGTATGTCTTGCCATTCCCTCCTGGCCTGAAGAGTTTCTGTTGAAAGATCAGCTGTTATCCATATGGGGATCCCCTTGTGCATTATTTGTTGTTTTTCCCTTGCTACTTTTAATATTTGTTCTTTGTGTTTGCTGTTTGTTAATTTGATTGATATGTGTCTTGCGGTGTTTCACTGTGGGTTTATCCTGTTTGGGACTCTCTGGATTTCTTGGACTTAGGTAATTATTTCCTTCCTCATTTTAGGGAAATTTTTAACTATTATCTCCTCAAGTATTTTCTCATGTTCTTTCTTTTTGTCTTCTTTTTCTGGGACTCCTATGATTCGAATGTTGGGGCATTTAACATTGTTCCAGAGGTCTCTGAGGTTGTCCTCATTTCTTTTAATTCATTTTTCTTTTTCCTCTCTGCTTCATTTATTTCTACCATTGTATCTTCTACCTCACTTATTCTATCTTCGGCCTCCATTATTCTACTGTTTTTTCCCTCCAGAGTGTTTTGGATCTCATTTATTGCATTATTCATTATATATTGACTCTTTTTTATTTCTTCTAGGTTCTTGTTAAACCTTTCTTGCATCTTCTCGATCCTTGTCTCCAGGCTATTTATCTGTAACTCCAATTTGTTTACAAGGTTTTGGATCATTCTCACTATCATTATTTGGAATTCTTTATCAGGTAGATTCCCTATCTCTTCCTCTTTGGTTTGGTTTTGTGGGCATTTATCCTGTTCCTTTACCTACTGGGTATTTCTCTGCTTTTTCATCTTGTTTATATTGCTGTGTTTGGGGTGGCTTTTCTGTATTGTGGCAGTTTGTGGTTCCTCTTTATTGTGGAGTTTCCGCACTGTGGGTGGGGTTGGATGGGTGGCTTGTGAAGGTTTCCTGGTTAGGGAAGCTTGTGTTGGTGTTCTGGTGGGTGGAACTGAATTTCTTCTCTTTGTAGTGCAAAGAAGTGTCCAGTAATGAGTTTTGAGATGTCAGTGGGTTTGGTGTGACTTTGGGCATCCTGTACATTGAATCTCAGGGCTATGTTCCTGTGTTGCTGGAAAATTTGCATAGTGTATCTTGCTCTGGAACTTGTTTGCCCTTGGGTGGTGCTTGGTTTCAGTCTAATTATGGAGGCATTTGATGAGCTCCTGCTGATTAATGTTCCCTGGAGTCAGGAGTTCTCTGGTGTTCTCAGGATTTGGACTTAAGCCTCCTGCCTCTGGTTTTCAGTCTTATTCTTACAGTGACCTCAAGACTTCTCCATCATTTAGAGGGTTATGCTCTCATCTCTCACTTTTCTGAATCAGCCACTGGACCAAGAAAAATCTAATCGACCCCTAGCAAAGCCCCCATAAGCTCCTCCTTTTCTTCTTTGCCTTTAGCTTCTCTTCTTTTCTCAGCTATTTGTAAGGCCTACTCAGACAAATGTCTCCTTATTTTGCCTAATTCTCTGTCCTTATTTCTATGTACTGAGCCAGTTGGTTATGTGTCCCAATGTTGAAGAATGTAAGAGACATTCTATGGGTCCCAGGAGCTCTCTTCCCTCTGGTCACTAGAGCTATATGCTCTTGGGGTGAGTGTATGTGGGTTTAATGGATTCTTCTATTGTACTGGGGGCATTTACTGTGGATTGGTAGGCGGAGCTTGCTCCTAGCTTAATTGTCCGACAATTTCCAGCTTCTATGTTGGCTGCCAACCTGCCAGTAGGCGGGGCTGACTCCCAGAATGACTGGTTCCATGGCTTTGGGTATCCTGGGGCTGGAGCCAGATCCCACCAGTCTATGGTTAGGTGAGACCAGGTGCTGACATGGCTGTCTGTAAGGGACTAGATTATCCATAGCTGGTACTCTCCCTCTCATGGGTGGATAAACCCTTGGCACTAATAGGCTAGAGGGAGGATTCCAAAATATTGCTTGCTAATATCAGCATCCTCATGGTAGAATGAGTTCCCCAAAATAGCTGCCACCAATTTCCATACACCCAAAGGCATCTCAGTTACCTCCTGCCACTCTGGAGACTCTCCAAGGTCAGCAAGTGGGCCTGACCCAGGTTCTTTTCAAAATACTGTTTTTGCACTACAACTTGGAGCATCAGGATTGTGTATGTGCTGATTTTTATTCTTATACCTCTCTAACTTTCCTATAAGTAAGATTTACTGAAACTTTAAAGCCAGTTCTGGGGGGTTATCTTCCAAGTGCAGAACTTCATCTGGGGAGCTCAGTATATGTCCTGGAAATCACACTTCTTGAGGAGAAATTCTACAGTTGTGATTATCTCCCCATTTGTGCTCTTCCTACCTAGGGTTGTGAGTTTTGACAATAGTGTCTACATACATTCTACCTGTCTCAGTGTGGTTTCTTCTTTATATCTTTAGTTGTGGAAAGTATTATCTACTAGCCTTCAGTTTACTGTATTGGTTGCTGTGTAAATAGTTGCAATTTTGGTGTACCCATGGGAGGATGTAAGCTTGGTTTCTTCCTACTCTATCTTGGCCATACCTCTCTCTTAGCAACTTTCTGATCTGAGAAACAGTATTAGTAACTGTAGTCACCATGCTGTGAGTTAGCCCAGATGCATGGTCTAAAAGTTATTCAAGTGTTGAAATTATTGGGCATCATAGCCTTAGGTGTTTGTAAATACTTTCAGAGAGGAATCAAAGCAGAGCAATAACTGTCAGTGCATAATATGTGAGTTAAAGTGCAATGATTAAAGTTCTAATGAGAGTTCATTTGATTAGAAAAATTGCTCGTTTCTATGGCATACAACCTAACCATAACTGGACAATGACAGTATTGATAAACTTTTATATATTTCATACAATTTTTATTAAGTGTATTATATCCACATACATATAACCTCAGAATGTTTACCATTACTTTTATTTGACAATGATAATCATGTAATTTGGGATTCCCTGGTGACACAGTGGGTAAAGAATCCACCTGCAATGCCAGAGACCAGGGTTCAACCCCTGGGTTGGGAAGATCCCCTGGAGGAGGGCGTTGCAACCCATTCCAATGTACTTGCCCTGAGAATCCCCATGGACAGCAGAGCCTAATGGGCTGCAATCCATGGGGTAGCAAAGAATTGGACATGACTGAACGACTAAGCACAGCACACATCTCATGTAATTTAATGTATTGAATAAACCTAATTAATTTACCATTTACCTTTTATAAGGGGATAGAAAAATTTTTTAGATTTTCCACAGACACTTGAGGAAATCTCAAAGTTAATTTGAGATGAAAGAAATTCAGTTTATAGTTTGACTTTGATAAGTTGCCAAAAATGTCAAAAGTTTGGAACACTTTACCAAGTAAGGTAGTAAGTCACTGTGAAATTATACTTCATTACCCTTTTAACCAGTCTTCCCTGGTGGCTCAGACAGTAAAGTGTCTGCCTACAGGGCAGGAGACTTGGATTCGATCCCTGGGTTGGGAAGATCCCCTGGAGAAAGAAATGGCAGCCCACTCCAGTACTCTTGCCTGGAAAATTCCATGGACTGATGTCCCTTGTAGGCTATAGTCCATAGGGTCGCAAAGAGTCGGACAGGACTTTGACAATTAAAAAATTTCAAAGGAGAACACAGGAAGTTCGGTTCAGTTCAGTTCAGTTGCTCAGCTGTTTCTGACTCTTTCTGAACCATGGACTGCAGCACGCCAGGCTTCCCTATCCATCACCAACTCCTGAAGCCTTCTCAAACTCATGTCCATTGAGTAGGTGATGCCATCCAACCATCTCATCCTCTGTTGTCCCCTTCTCTTCCCACCTTCAATGTTTCCCAGCATCAGGGTCTTTTCCAATGAGTTGGTTTTTTGCATCAGGTGGCCAAAGTATTGAAGTTTCAGGTTCAGTATCAGTCCTTCCAATGAATATTCAGGACTGATTTCCTTTAGGATGGACTGATTGGATCACCTTGCAGTCCAAGGGACTCTCAAGAGTCTTCTCCAACACCACAGTTCAAAAGCATCAATTCTTCAGCCCTCAGCCTTCTTCACAGTCCAACTCTCACATCCATACATGACCACAGGAAAAACCATAACCTTGACTAGATGAACCTTTGTTAGCAAAGTAATGTCTCTGTTTTTGAATATGTTATCTAGGTTGGTCATAACTTTCCTTCCAAGGAGTAAGTGTCTTTTAATTTCATGGCTGCAGTCACCATCTGCAGTGATTTGGGAGCCCCATAAAATAAATTCTGTCGCTGTTTCCCCATCTATTTCCCATGAAGTGATGGGACTGGATGCCATGATCTTAGTTTTCTGAATGTAAACTTTAAGTCAACTTTTTCACTCTCCTCTTTCACTTTTATCAAAAGGCTCTTTAGTAGGTCTTCTTTGCTTTCTGCCATAAGGATGGTGTCATCTGTGTATCCAAGGTTATTGATATTTCTCCTGGCAATCTTGATTCCAGCTTGTGCTTCTTCCAGCCCAGTATTTCTCATAAAGTACTCTGCATATAAGTTAAATAACCAGGGTGACAATAAATTGCCTTGACGTACTCCTTTCCCAATTTGGAACCAGTCTGTTTTTCCATGTCCAGTTGTAACTATTGCTTCTTGACCTGCATACAGATTTCTCAGAAGGCAGGTCAGGTAGTCTGATATTCCCATCTCTTTAAGAGTTTTCCACAGTTTGTTGTGATCCACACATTCAAAGGCTTCAGTGTAGTCAATAAAGCAAAAGTAGATGTTTTTCTGGAACTCCTTGCTTTTTCGATGATCCAGTAGATGTTGGCAATTTGTTCACTGGTTCCACAATGGTAAAAGCATACCTTATTGTATACTGAGAACATTTTGTGTTTCCTTTCTTTATTAAGTCATTATAACTTGATAAGGTATCATGAAGAACAAGAAATTATTTTAAGATGAAAAATTTTAGTTTCCCAGGCAGAATGCTTAACACTAGGAAACTTTTTTGCAGTTTATCATTAAAGGCAGACAATTAGTCTATGACGGAGAAGGCAATGGCACCCCACTCCAGTACTCTTGCCTGGAAAATCCCATGGATGGAGGAGCCTGGTGGGCTGCAGTCCATGGGGTCGCTGAGTCGGACACGACTGAATGACTTCACTTTCACTTTTTTGCTTTCATGCATTGGAGAAGGAAATGGCAACCCACTCCAGTTTTCTTGCCTGGAGAATCCCAGTGGCAGGAGAGCCTGGTGGGCTGACTTCTATGGGGTCACGTGGAGTTGGTCACGACTGAAGTGACTTAGCAGCAGCAGCAATTAGTCTATGAAAGCTTGTTTTTGTAACAGACTGAATGAAACTTTGGTTTTACATCACTGTACTTTAATACTAAATCTAAATTTCTTATAAATAAACCCATCCCAATTTTAACCAGGTATAAGCACACAATATAAAATTCCTTTTCCAAGATACCTTCCCAACATTTCCTTTGCAGTTTTCTATCAAGTAATTCCATTCATCCATACATACATGATTACTAGAAAAACCACGTCCTTGACTAGAAGAAACTTTATTGCCAAAGTAATGTCTCTGCTTTTTAATATGCTGTCTAGGTTGGTCATAACTTTACTTCCAAGGAGTAAGCGTCTTTTAATTTCATGGCAGCAGTCACCATCTGCAGTGATTTTGGAGCCTAAAAAAATAAAGTCTGCCACTATTTCCACTGTTTTTTCATCTATTTGCCATGAAGTGATGGGACTTGATGCCATAATCTTCATTTTCTGAATGTTGAGCTTTAAGCCAACTTTTTCACTCTCTTCTTTCACTTTTATCAAGAGGCTCTTTAGTTCTTTTTCAGTTTCTGCCATAAGGGTGATGCCATCTGCATATTTGAGGTTATTGATATTTCTCCTGGCAGTCTTGATTCCAGTTTGTGATTCATCCAGCTCAGCGTTTCTCATGATGGACTCTACATATAAGTTAAATAAGCAGGGTGACAATATATAGCCTTGACGAACTCCTTTTCGTATTTGGAACCAGTCTGTTCCATGTCCAGTTCTGTTACTTCCTAATCTGCATCTAGAGCTCTCAAGAGGCATGTCAGGTGGTCTGGTATTCCCATCTCTTTCAGAATTTTCCACACTTTATTGTGATCTACACAGTCAAAGGCTTTGGCATAGTCAATAAAGCAGAAAGAGATGCTTTTCTGAAACTGTCTTGCTTTTTCCATGATCCAGCAGATGTTGGCAATTTGATCTCTGGTTCCTCTGCCTTTTCTAAAACCAGCTTGAACATTAGGAAATTCACAGTTCACATACTGTTGAATCCTGGCTTGCAGAATTTTGAGCATTACTTTACTAGTGTGTGAGATGAGTACAATTGTGTAGTAGTTTGAGCATTCTTTGTTATTGCCTTTCTTTAGGATTGCAATGAAAACTCACCTGTTACAATCCTCCTGTGGTCACCGCTAAGTTTCTCAAATTGGCTGGCATATTGAGTGCAGCACTTTCACAGCATCATCTTTTAGGATTTGAAATTGCTTAACTGGAATTCCATAATCTCCATTAGATTTGTTCATAGTGATGCTTCCTAAGGCTCAGTTGACTTCACATTCCAGGATGTCTGGGTCTTGGTAAGTTATCACACCATTGTGATTACCTGGGTCATGAAAATCTTTTCTGTACAGTTCTTCTGTGTATTCTTGGCATCTCTTCTTAATATCTTCTGCTTCTGTTAGGTTCATACCATTTCTTCCTTTATTGTGCCCATCTTTGCATGAAATGTTCCTTTGCTATCTCTAATTTTCTTGAAGAGATCTCTTTCTACTGTCTTGAAGAGATCTCTTTCTAGTCTTTCTCATTCTACTGTTTTCTTATATTTCTTTGCACTGACCATTGAGGAAGGCTTTCTTATCTCTCCTTATTATTCTTTGGAAATCTACACTGAAATGGGTATATATTTCCTTTTCTCCTTTGCTTTTTGCTTTTCTTCTTTTCTAAGCCAGTTGTAAGACCTCCCCAGACAGCCATTTTGATTTCTGCATTTCTTTATCTTGGAGATGGTCTTGATCCTTTTCTCTGTAAAATGTTATGAATCTCTGTCCTTAGTTCATCAGGCACTCTGTCTATCAGATCTAGTCCCTTATATCTATTTCTCACTTCCACTGTGTAATCATTAGAGATTTAATTTAGGTCACACCTAAATAGTCACAATAAACTGGAAAATTCTGAAAGAGATGGGAATACCAGACCACCTGATCTGCCTATTGAGAAATTTGTATGCAGGTCAGGAAGCAACAGTTAGAACTGGACATGGAACAACAGACTGGTTCCAAATAGGAAAAGGAGTTCGTCAAGGCTGTATATTGTCACCCTGTTTATTTAACTTATATGCAGAGTACATCATGAGAAATGCTGGACTGGAAGAAACACAAGCTGGAATCAAGATTGCCTGGAGAAATATCAATAACCTCAGATATGCAGATGATACCACCCTTGTGGCAGAAAGTGAAGAGGAACTAAAAAGCCTCTTGATGAAAATGAAAGTGGAGAGTGAAAAAGTTGGCTTAAAGCTCAACATTCAGAAAACAAAGATTATGGCATCTGGTCCCATCACTACATGGGAAATAGATGGAGAAACAGTGGAAACAGTGTCAGACTTTATTTTTCTGGGCTCCAAAATCACTGCAGATGGTGACTGCAGCCATGAAATTAAAAGACGCTTACTCCTTGGAAGGAAAGTTATGACCAACCTAGATAGCATATTCAAAAGCAGAGACATTACTTTGCCAACAAAGGTTCGCCTAGTCAAGGCTATGGTCTTTCCTGTGGTCATGTATGGATGTGAGAGCTGGACTGTGAAGAAGGCTGAGTGCCGAAGAATTGATGCTTTTGAACTGTGGTGTTGGAGAAGACTCTTGAGAGTCCCTTGGACTGCAAGGAGATCCAACCAGTCCATTGTGAAGGAGCTCAGCCCTGGGATTTCTTTGGAACGAATGATGCTAAAGCTGAAACTCCAGTACTTTGGCCACCTCATGTGAAGAGTTGACTCATTGTAAAAGACTCTGATGCTGGGAGGGATTGGGGGCAGGAGGAGAAGGGGACAACAAAGGGTGAGATGGCTGGATGGCATCACTGACTCGATGGACGTCTCAGTGAACTCCAGGAGTTGGGGTTGGACAGGGAGGCCTGGCATGCTGGGATTCATGGGGTCGCAAAGAGTCGGACACGACTGAGCGACTTATCTGATCTGATCTGTTCTCATACCTGAATGGTCTGGTAGTTTTCCCTTCTTTCTTCAACTGAAGTCTGAATTTGGCAATAAGGAGTTCATGATCTGAGCCACAGTCAGCTCCTCGTCTTATTTTTGCTGACTGTATAGAGCTTCTCCATCTCTGCCTGCAAAGAATATAATCAATCAGATTTCAGTACTGACCATCTGGTGATGTCCATATGTTGAGTCTTCACCTGTGTTGTTGGAAGAGGGTGTTTGCTATGACCAGTGTGTTCTCTTGACAGAACCCTATTAGCCTTTGCCCTGCTTCATTCTGTACTCCAAGACCAAATTTGCCTGTTACTCTAGGTATCTCTTGATTTCCTACTTTTGGATTCCATTGCCCTATGGCAAAAAGACATCTTTTCTGGGTGTTAGTTCTAGAAGGCCTTGTAGGTCTTATGAGTGAGTGAGTGAGTGAGTGAGTGAAGTAGCTCAGTCGTGTCCGACTCTTTGCGACCCCATGGACTGTAGCCTACCAGAGTTCTCCGTCCATGGGATTCTCCAGTCAAGGATACTGGAATGGTTTACCATTTCCTTGTCCAGAGGATTGAACTCGGGTCTCCAGCATTGGAGCCAGACGCTTTAACCTCCATTCAAATTCAGCTTCTTCATCATTACTGGTTGGGGCATAGACTTGGATTACTGTGATATTGACTGGTTTCCCTGGAAACAGACAGAGATCATTCTGTCATTTTTGAGATTGCATCCAAGTACTGCATTTCAGACTCTTTTGTTGACTATGAGGGCTATGCCACTTTTTCTAAGGGATCTTGCCCACTGTAGTAGATATGATGGTCATCTGATTTAAATTTGCCCATTCAAGTCCCTTTTAGTTCACTGATTTCTAAAATGTCGATGTTTACTCTTACCATCTTCTCTTTGACCACTTCTACCTTAAACCTTGATTCGTGGACCTAACATTCCAGGTTCCTATGCAATATTGCTCTTTGTAGCATCAGACTTTACTTTCACCACTAGTCACATTCACAACTGGGCATTTTTTTCACTTTGGCTCCCCCTCTTCATTCTTTCTGAAGTTATTTCTCCAGTCTTCTCCAGTACCATATTGGGCACCTGTTGACCTGGGGAGTTCATCACCTAGTGTCCTATCTTTAGGCCTTTTCATACTGTTCATGGGGTCCTCAAGGCAAGAATACTGAAGTGGTTTGGCATTCCCTTCTCCAGTGGACCACATTTTGTCAGAACTCTCTACCATGACCCATCACTTTTGGGACCCTACATGGCATAGCTCATAGTTTCATTGAATTAGACAAGGTTGTGGCCCATGTGATTAGATTGGTTAGTTTTCTGTGACTATGGTTTTCAGTCTGTCTGCCCTTTGATGGACAAGGATAAGAGGCTTATGGAAGCTTCCTGATGGAAGAGACTGACTGAGGGGGAATCTGGGTCTTGTTCTGATGGGTGGTGCTTTCTAAGGCCCACTTGACTTCACATTCCAGGATGTCTGGCTCTAGGTCAGTGATCACACCATCATGATTATCTGGGTCATAAAGATCTTTTTTGTACAGTTCTTCTTTGTATTCTTGCCACCTCTTCTTAATATCTTCTGCTTCTGTTAGGTCCATACCATTTCTGTCCTTTATCGAGCCCATCTTTGCATGAAATGTACCTTTGGTATCTCTGATTTTCTTGAAGAGATCCCTAGTCTTTCCCATTCTGTTGTTTTCCTCTATTTCTTTGCATTGATCGCTGAAGAAGGCTTTCTTATCTCTTCTTGCTATTCTTTCGAACTCTGCATTCAGATGTTTATATCTTTCCTTTTCTCCTTTGCTTTTTGCTTCTCTTCTTTTCACAGCTATTTGTAAGGCCTCCCCAGACAGCCATTTGGCTTTTTTGCATTTCTTTTCCATGGGGATGGTCTTGATCCCTGTCTCCTGTACAATATCATGAACCTCATTCCATAGTTCATCAGGCACTCTATCTATCAGATCTAGGCCCTTAAATCGATTTCTCACTTCCACTGCATAATCATAAGGGATTTGATTTAGGTCATACCTGAATGGTCTAGTGGTTTTCCCTACTTTCTTCAATTTCAGTCTGAATTTGGCATAAAGGTGTTCATGGTCTGAGCCACAGTCAGCACCTGGTCTTGTTTTTGTTGATTGTATAGAGCTTCTCCATCTTTGGCTGCAAAGAATATAATCGATCTGATTTCGGTGTTGACCATCTGGTGATGTCCATGTATAGAGTCTTCTCTTGTGTTGTTGGAAGAGGGTATTTGGTATGACCAGTGGATTTTCTTGGCCTTAGAAAGCATCACTACGAAAAAAGCTAGTGGAGGTGATGGAATTCCAGTTGAGCTATTCCAAATCCTGAAAGATGATGCTGTGAAAGTGCTGCACTCAATATGCCAGCAAATTTGGAAAACTCAGCAGTGGCCACAAGATTGGAAAAGGTCAGTTTTCATCCCAGTCCCAAAGAAAGGCAAGGCCAAAGAATGCTCAAACTACCACACAATTGCACTCATCTAACATGCTAGTAAAGTAATGCTCAAAATTCTCCAAGTCAGGCTTCAGCAATATGTGAACCATGAACTTCCTGATGTTCAAGCTGGTTTTAGAAACGGCAGAGGAAGCAGAGATCAAATTGCCAACATCCGGTGCATCAAGATAAAAGCAAGAGAGCTCCAGAAAAACATCTATTTCTGCTTTATTGACTATGCCAAAGCCTTTGACTGTGTAGATCACAATAAACTGTGGAAAATTCTGAAACATGGAATACCAGACCACCTGATCTGCCTCGTGAGAAACCTCTTTGCAGGTCAGGAAGCAACAGTTAGAACTGGTCATGGAACAACAGACTGGTTCCAAATAGGAAAAGGAGTACGTCAAGGCTGTATATTGTCACCAAGTTTATTTAAATTATATGCAGAGTACATCATGAGAAATGCTGGACAGGAAGAAACACAAGTTGGAATCAAGATTGCTGGGAGAAATATCAATAACCTCAGATATGTAGATGACACCACCCTTATGGCAGAAAGTGAAGACGAACTAAAAAGCCTCTTGATGAAAGTGAAAGTGGAGAGTGAAAAGGTTGGCTTAAAGCTCAACATTCAGAAAACGAAGATCATGGCACCTGGTCCCATCACTACATGGGAAATAGATGGAGAAACAGTATTAACAGTGTCAGACTTTATTTTTCTGGGCTCCAAAATCACTGCAGATGGTGACTGCAACCATGAAAGTAAAAGACGCTTACTCTTTGGAAGGAAAGTTATGAACAACCTAGATAGCATATTCAAAAGCAGAGACATTACTTTGCCAACAAAGTTTCACCTAGTCAAGGCTATGGTCTTTCCTGTGGTCATGTATGGATGTGAGAGCTGGACTGTGAAGAAGGCTGAGTGCCGAAGAATTGATGCTTTTGAACTGTGGTGTTGGAGAAGACTCTTGAGAGTCCCTTGGACTGCAAGGAGATCCAACCAGTCCATTGTGAAGGAGATCAGCCCTGGGATTTCTTTGGAAGGAGTGATGCTAAAGCTGAAACTCCAGTATTTTGGCCACCTCATGCGAAGTGTTGACTCACTGGAGAAGACTCTGATGCTGGGAGGGATTGGGGGCAGGAGGAGAAGGGGACGACAGAGGATGAGGTGGCTGGATAGCATCACTGACTCGATGGATGTGAGTCTGAGTGACCTCCGGGAGTTGGTGATAGACAGGGAGGCCTGGCGTGCTGCAGTTCATGGGGTCGCAAAGAGTCTGACACGACTGAGTGACTGATCTGATCTGATCTGATCTGATCTGATGGGTGGGACCATGCTCAGTAAACTTTTAATCCAATTTTCTATTGATGGATGGAGTTGTGTTCCCTCCCTGCTATTTACCTGGGGCCATTCCCTGGTGGCTCAGATGGTAAAGCGTCTGCTTACAATGCAGGAGACATGGGTTCCATCCCTGGGTCAGGAAGATCCCCTGAAGAAGGAAATGGCAATCCACTCCAGTATTCTTGCCTGGAAAATCCCGTGGACAGAGGAGCCTGGTTGGCTACTGTCCATGGGGCCGCAAAGAGTCAGACACAACTGAGTGACTTCACTATCTATCTATCTATCTAAACTATGTTGGAGGTAATGAAGATAATGTGACCTCCCTCAAAAGATCGCATGCATGTACTGCTACACTCAGTGCCCCCAACTGTGCAGCGGGCCACCACTGACCCATACCTCCACCGGAGACTCCTGAACACCCATGGGTACGTCCGGGATAGTCTCCTGTGGGGTCACTGCTCTTTTCTCCTGGGTCCTTATGCATAAGGTTCTGTTTGTGCCCTCCAAGAGTCTATTTCCCAGTCCTGTGTAAGTTCTGTAAGGTCTATGGTGGGGTTAATGGCGACCTTCTCCAGGAGGGCTTATGCCATACCCACGTCTGCTGCACCAAGAGCCCCTGTCCCTGCAGTAGATCACCACCACCCCATATCTCCACAGGGGATACTCAAACACAGTTCTGTCTCATTTCTCCGTGGGTTCCCTGGGTGCTGGTGCACATAAGGTTTGTTTAAGCCCTCTGAGCATCTCTGGCGGGAATGGAGTTTGATTTTAAATGCGAATTTTCCCCTCCTACCATCTTGCTGCGGCTTCTCCTTTGCCCTTGGATGTGGGGTACCTCCTCACAGCTGCTTCATTACCTACCGTCTTACTGCAGTTTCTCTGACCTTGGACATGGGGTATCTCTTCACAGCAGCTCCAGCAAAGCATAGCCACTGCTCCTGACCTTGGACGTGGGGTTTCTCCTCATGGCCGCCACTCCTAACCTTGGACGTGGGGTATCTCCTCATGGGTGCCACTCCTAACCTTGGACGTGGGGTGTCTACTCTCAGCTGCTCCAGCACCATGTATGGATGTGAGAATTGGATTATAAGAAAGCTGAGCGCTGAAGAACTGATGCTTTGGAACTGTGGCACTGGAGAAGACTCTTGAGAGTCCCTTGGACAGCAAGGAGACCCAACCAGTCCATTCAAAGCAGATCAGCTCTGGGATTTCTTTGGAAGGAATGATGCTAAAGGTGAAACTCCAGTACTTTGGCCACCTCATGCAAAGAGTTGACTCATTGGAAAAGACTCTGATGCTGAGAGGGATTAAGGATAGGAGGAGAAGGGGATGATAGAGAAAGAGATGGCTGGATGGCATCACTGACTCGATGGACGTGAGTCTGTGTTAACTCTGGGAGTTGGTGATGGACAGGGAGGCCTGGCATGTTGCGATTCATGGGGTCGCAAAGAGTTGGCATGACTGAGTGACTGAATTGAACTGAATTGATATATGTTTTCTACAAGAGACCCACCTCAAAACAGGGGACACATACAGATGGACAGTGAAGGGCTGGAAAAAGTTATTCCATGCAAATAGAGACCGAAAAAAAAAAAAGCAAGAGTAGCAATACTCATGTCAGATAAAATGGACTTTAAAACAAAGGTTGTGAAAAGAAACAAAGAAGGACACTACACAATGATCAAAGAATCTATCCAAGAAGATATAACAATTATAAATATACATACATCTAACATAAGAGCATGGCAATATGTAAGACAAATGCTAACAAGTATGAAAGGGGAAATTAACAATAACACAATAATAGTGGGAGATTTTAATACCCCACTCACACCTATGGATAGATCAACTAAACAGAAAATTAACAAGAAAACTCAAACTTTAAATGATAATAGACCAGTTAGACCTAATTGATATTTATAGGACATTTCACTCCCAAACAATGAATTCACCTTTTTCTCAAGTGCACACGAAAACTTCTCCAGGATAGATCACACCCTGTGTGATAAACCTAGCCTTGGTAAATTCCAAAAAAAATTGAAATCATTCCAAGCACGTTTTCTGACCACAACGCAGTAAGATTGGATCTTAATTGCAGGAGAAAAAAATGTTAAAAAATTACAACATATGAAGGCTGAACAACACACTGCTGAATAACCAACAAATCACAGAAGAAATCAAAAAAGAAATCAAAATATGAATATAAATGAATGAAAATGAAAACACAACTACCCAAAACCTGTGGGACACTGTAAAAGCAGTGCTAAGGGGAAAGTTCATAGCAATACAGGCATACCTCAAGAAACAAGAAAAAAGTCAAATAAATAAACTAACTCTATACCTAAAGCAACTAGAAAACGAAGAAATGAAGAACCCAAGGGTTAGTAGAAGGAAAGAAATCTTAAAAATTAGGGCAGAAATAAATGCAAAAGAAACAAAAGAGACCATAGCAAAAACCAACAAAGCCAAAAGCTGGTTCTTTGAGAGGATAAATAAAATTGACAAACCATTAGCCAGACTCATCAAGAAACAAAGGGAGAAAGATCAAATCAACAAAATTAGAAATGAAAAGGGAGAGATCACAACAGCAACACAGAAATACAAAGGATCATTAGAGACTGCTATTAGCAACTACGTGCCAATAAAGTGGAAAATTCTTAGAAAAGTACAACTTTCCAAAACTGAACACGGGAAAAATAGAAAATTTTAACAGACCCATCACAAGCATGGAAATTGAAACTGCAATCAGAAATCTTCCAGCAAACAAAAGCCCAGGTCTAGACGGCTTCACAGCTGAATTCTACCAAAAATTTAGAGAAGAGCTAACACCTATCCTACTCAAAATCTTCCAGAAAATTGCAGAGGAAGGTGAACTTCCAAACTCATTCTATGAGGCCACCATCAACCTAATACCAAAACCTGAAAAAGATGCCACAAAAAAAGAAAACTATAGGCCAATATCACTGATGAACATAGATGCAAAAATCCTTATCAAAATTCTAGCAATCAGAATCCAACAACACATTAAAAAGATCATACATCATGACCAAGTGGGGTTTATCCCAGGGATGCAAGGATTCTTCAATATCCACAAATCAATCTATGTAACCACATTTACAAATTGAAAAATAAAAACCATATGATTATCTCAAAAGATGCAGAGAAAGTCTTTGACAAAATTCAAAATCAATTTAGGATAAAAACTCTCCAGAAAGCAGGAATAGAAGGAAAACACTTCAACATAATAAAAGCTATATATGACAAACCCACAGTAAACATTATCTTCAAAGGTGAAAAATTGAAAGCATTTCCCCTAAAGTCAGGAACAAGACAAGGGTGCCCACTTTCACCACTACTAGTCAACATAGTTTTAGAAGTTTTGGCCACAGCAATCAGAGCAGAAAAAGAAATAAAAGGAATCCAAATTGGAAAAGAAGAAGTAAAACTCTCACTGTTTGCAGATGACATGATCAAGCACATAGAAAACCCTAAAGATTCCACCAGAAAATTACTAGAGCTAATCAATGAATATAGTAAAGTCACAGGATAGAAAATTAACACACAGAAATCCCTTGCATTCTTATACACTAATAATGAGAAAATAGAGAAATTAAGGAAAAAAATTCCGTTCACCATTGCAACGAAAAAAATTAAATACTTAGGAATATATCTACCTAAAGAAACTAAAGACCTATATATAGAAAACTATAAAACACTGGTGAAAGAAATCAAAGAAGACACTAACAGATGGAGAAATACACCATGTTCATGGATTAGAAGAATCAATATAGTGAAAATGAGTATACCACCAAAAGCAATTTATAGATTCAATGCAATCCCTATCAAGCTACCAACGGTATTCTTCACAGAGCTAGAACAAATAATTTCTCAATTTGTATGGAAACACAAAAAACCTCGAATACCCAAAGCAATCTTGAGAAAGAAGAATGGAACTGGAGGAATCAACCTGCCTGACTTTAGGCTCTACCGCAAAGCCGCAGTCATCAAGACAGTATGGTACTGGCACAAAGACAGAAATATAGATCAATGGAACAAAATAGAAAGCCCAGAGATAAATCCACGCACATATAGACACCTTATCTTTGACAAAGGAGGCAAAAATATACAATGGATTAAAGACAATCTCTTTAACAAGTGGAGCTGGGAAAACTGGTCAACCACTTATAAAAGAATGAAACTTGAGCACTTTCTAACACCATACACAAAAATAATCTCAAAATGGATTAATGATCTAAATGTGAGACCGGAAACTATAAAACTCCTAGAGGAGAACATAGACAAAACACTCTCTGACATACATCACAGCAGGATCCTCTATGACCCACCTCCCAGAATATTGGAAATAAAATAAAAAATAAACAAATGGGACCTAATTAAACTTAAAAGCATCTGCACAACAAAGGAAACTATAAGCAAGGTGAAAAGACAGCAATTCAGAATGGGAGAAAATAATAGCAAATGAAGCAATGAACAAACAACTAATCTCAAAAATATACAAGCAACTCCTACAGCTCAAATCCAGAAAAATAAACGACCCAATCAAAAAAATGGGCCAAAGAACTAAATAGATATTTCTCCAAAGAAGACATACACATGGCTAACAACCACATGAAAAGATGCTCAACATCACTCATTATCAGAGAAATGCAAATCAAAACCACAATGAGGTACCATTTCACGCCAGTCAGAATGGCTGCTATCCAAGTCTGAAAGCAATTAATGCTGGAGAGGGTGTGGAGGAAAGGGAACCCTCTTACACCATTGGTAGGAGTGCAAACTAGTACATCCACTATGGAGAACAGTGTGGAGATTCCTTAAAAAACTGGAAGTAGAACTGCCATATGACCCAGCAATCCCACTGCTGGGCGTACACAGTGAAAAAATCAGAATTGGAAGAGACACATGTACCCCAATGTTCATCGCAATGCTGTTTATAATAGCCAGGACATGGAAGCAACCTAGATGTCCATCAGCAGATGAATGGATAAGAAAGCTGTGGTACATATACACAATGGAGTATTACTTAGCCATTGAAAAGAATGCATTTGAATCAGTTCTAATGAGCTGGATGAAACTGGAGCCTATTATATAGAGTGAAGTAAGCCAGAAAGAAAAACACCAATGCAGTATACAAACACACATATATGGAATTTAGAAAGATAGCAATGATAACCCTGTATGCGAGACAGCAAAAGAGACACAGATGTATAGAACAGTCTTTTGCACTCTGTGGGAGTGGGTGGGATGATTTGGGAGAATGGCATTATCAGATCAGATCAGATCAGATCAGTCGTGTCCGACTCTTTGTGACCCCATGAACTGCAGCACGCCAGGCCTCCCTATCCATCACCAGCTCTCAGAGGTCACTCAGGCTCACATTCATTGAGTCAGTGATGCCATCCAGCCATCTCATCCTCTGTCGTCCCCTTCTCCTCCTGCCCTCAATCCCTCCCAGCATCAGAGTCTTCTCCAATGAGTCAACTCTTCGCATGAGGTGGCCAAAGTATTGGAGTTTCAGCTTTAGCATCATTCCTTCCAGAGAAATCCCAGGGCTGATCTCCTTCAGAATGGACCGGTTGGATCTCCTTGCAGTCCAAGGGACTCTCAAGAGTCTTCTCCAACACCACAGTTCAAAAGCATCAATTCTTTGGCTCTCAGCCTTCTTTTTTTTTTTTTTTTTTTTTTAATCAAGAATCTCTTTTATTGATTATCAGAAACATTACAAACATCTAGTATGAACAAATTGTAACATGATAGTGTTTAGTTTGAACAATTAATACATTTCAGATATAATATTATACATATTTCAATGCTATTCTCCCCAATCATCTCACCCTCTCCTGGTCCCAGAGTCCAAAAGTCTGGTCTATACATCAGTGTCTCTTTTGTTGTCTCGTAAATAGGGTTATTTTTTACCATCTTTCTAAATTCCATATATATGCGTTAGTATACTGTATTTGTGTTTTTGTTTCTGGCTTACTTCACTCTGTATAATAGGCTCCAGTTCCATCCACCTCCTTAGAACTGATTCAAATGTAATCTTTTTAATGGCTGAGTAATATTCCATTGTGTATATGTACCACAGCTTGCTTATCCATTCATCTGTGGATGGACATCTAGGTTGCTTCCACGTTCTGGCTATTGCAAACAGTGCTGCTATGAACATTGGGGTACAGGTGTCTCTTTCAATTCTGGTTTTCTCAGTGTATATGCCCAGCAGTGGGATTGCTGGATCATAAGGCAGTTCAATTTGCAGTTTTTTGAGGAATCTCCATACTGTTCTCCAAAGTGGCTGTACTAGTTTGCATTCCCACCAACAGTGCAAGAGGGTTCCCTTCTCTCCGCACCCTCTCCAGCATTTATTGCTTGTGGACTTTTGGATAGCAGCCATTCTGATTGGCGTGAAATGGTATCTCATAGTGGTTTTGATTTGCATTTCTCTGATAATGAGTGATGTTGAGCATCTTTTCATGTGTTTGTTAGCCATCTGTATGTCTTCTTTGGAGAAATGTCTATTGAGTTCTTTGGCCCATTTTTTGATTGGGTCATTTATTTTTCTGGAATTGAGCTGTAGAAGTTGCTTGTATATTTTTGAGATTAGTTGTTTGTCAGTTGCTTCATTTGCTATTATTTTCTCCCATTCTGAAGGCTGTCTTTTCACCTTGCTTATAGTTTCCTTTGTTGTGCAAAAGCTTTTAAGTTTGATTAGGTCCCATTTGTTCATTTTTGATTTTATTTCCAATATTCTGGGAGGTGGGTCACAGAGGATCCTGCTGTGATGTAAGTCAGAGAGTGTTTTGCCTATGTTTTCCTCTAGGAGTTTTATGGTTTCTGGTCTTACATTTAGCTCTTTAATCCATTTTGAGTTTATTTTTGTGTATGGTGTTAGAAAGTGTTCTAGTTTCATTCATATGGAGGGGTCTTGTTTTTGTATCCATTCAGCCAGTCTCTGTCTTTTGGTTGGGGCATTCAACCCATTTACATTTAAGGTAATTAATGATAAATATGATCCCATTGCCATTTACTTTGTTGTTTTGGGTTTGAATTTATATATCCTTTTTGTGTTTCCTGTCTAGAGAATGTCCTTTAGTATTTGTTGGAGAGCTGGTTTGGTGGTGCTGAATTCTCTCAGCTTTTGCTTGTCTGTAAAGGTTTTGATTTCTCCTTCATATTTGAATGAGATCCTTGCTGGGTACAATAATCTGGGCTGTAGGTTCTTTTCTTTCATCACTTTAAGTATGTCTTGCCATTCCCTCCTGGCTTGGAGAGTTTCTATTGAAAGATCAGCTGTTATCCTTATGGGAATTCCCTTGTGTGTTATTTGTTGTTTTTCCCTTGCTGCTTTTAATATTTGTTCTTTGTGTTTGATCTTTGTTAATTTGATTAATATGTGTCTTGGGGTGTTTCGTCTTGGGTTTATCCTATTTGGGACTCTCTGGGTTTCTTGGACTTGAGTGATTATTTCCTTCCCCATTTTAGGGAAGTTTTCAACTATTATCTCCTCTAGTATCTTCTCATGGTCTTTCTTTTTGTCTTCTTCTTCTGGGACTCCTATGATTCGAATATTGTAACGTTTAATATTGTCCTGGAGGTCTCCGAGATTGTCCTCATTTCTTTTAATTCGTTTTTCTTTTTTCTCCTCTGATTCCTTTAATTCTGCCATTCTATCTTCTAATTCGCTAATTCTATCTTCTGCCTCTGTTATTCTACTATTTGTTGCCTCCAGAGTGTTTTGGATCTCATTTATTGCATTATTCATTATATGTTGATTCTTTTTTATTTCTTCTAGGTCCTTGTTAAATCTTTCTTGCATCTTCTCAATGCTTTTCTCCAGACTATTTATCCATGATTCCATTTTGCTTTCCAGATTTTGGATTAATTTAACTATCATTATTCGGAATTCTTTATCAGGTAGGTTCGCTATTTCTTCCTCTTTTGTTTGGTTTGGTGGGCTTTTATCCTGTTCCTTTACCTGCTGGGAATTCTTCTGTCTTTTCATCTTGTTTAAATTGCTAAGTTTGGGGTGTCTTTACTGTATTCTGGTAGTCTGTGGAGTTCTCTTTATTGTGGCGTTTCTGCACTATATGTGGGTTTGTACCGGTGGCTTGTCGAGGTTTCTTGTTTATGGAAGCTTGTATCGGTGTTCTGGTGGGTGGAGCTGGATTTCTTTTCTCTGGGGTGCAGTGGAGTGTCTAGTAGTGAGTTATGAGATGTCTATGCTTTTGGGGTCGCTTTGTGTAGCCTGTGTATTGGAGCTCAGGCTGTGTTCTTGTTTTTCTGGAGAATTTGCTTGGTATGTCTTGTTGTGGAACTTGCTGGTCTTTGTGTGATGCTTGGTTTCAGAGTAGGTATGGAGGCTTTTAATGAGCTCCTGTCAATTAGTGTTTCGTGGGATCAGGGTATGGACTTAAGCCTCCTGGTTCCAGTTATTGGTCTTATTTTTACAGTAGTCTCAAAAACTTCTTCTTCTATAATGCATTCCACAACTGGACTGCTCAGAGATGTTCACGGAATTATACATAGAAGGAAAAAGGGAGGAAGGAGACAGAGGTGGTCAGGAGGATAAAAGGAGGGAGTGTGAAGGAGAGAGACAGATCTAGTCAGTAATCAGTAAAGAAAAGAAAAAAGGAAAGGAAAAAAGCAAAGGACAAAAAGGAAAAAAGAAAAAAAAAAACAAAACAGGGTTGCAAAAGTTATATCTAAAAGTGGAGATTAAAGAAGTACTAGAGGATAAAAATAATAATAATAATAAAAAAATAAAAGAAACAAAACAAACAACAACAAAAAAAAATTAAAAGGGAAAAAAAAATTTTTGTTTTCCTTTTTCCAATTAAAAAATAATAAAAATTTAAAAAATATATATATATTAAAAAAAGAAAAGAAAAAAAAAGGAAATAATGATGGTAAAAATAGTAACAATATATATAAGAGTTTCTCTATTATTGTTGTGGGTTCAGTTCATTTTCAGCTAGTTCCTTGTTCCGGCTTAAATTTCTCAAGATCTATAGGCCCCTTTCTCAGTGGTTGGTCTGTATAGTTCTTTGTTCTGTGCACGGTTTGGCGGTGTTGTGGGCCAAGGCCCGCCACTCGTGTGGTCGGCGCTGCACAATCTGGATTGCCGGCCCAAACTACTCCAGTTAGGCAGCACTCCAGACAATCAGGCGAACGAAGTCTGCGCTGAGGCCCGCAGAGGGGGAGGGGTCGGCGACGGGAATGGCGGGCGGGCGGGTGGGGGGAGGGGATGGGATGGCCCTCGTGGGAGCCGCCGGCACAGCGGGCGGGGGCACGCCTGCGCGGGAGTGGCCGGCGGGGGAGCGTCCAGTGGGGGAAAGTCCCGCGGGGGAGCGTCCCTCTGGGGAGCGCCGGCAGCGGAGAGTCCCGCGTGGGAACGGCCAAGGCGTCTCCCTGCCCAGCCCCGGCTCCCCAATGGCAGATGCGGGCGTTTGCAGCGGTGCTTTTCCGCTGCGGAAGTTACCGCAGGGCCCGCAGTCTGTGGGTTCTAATTGCTCAACTGTTCTCCTCCCTGTTATGATAGTCTCCGTGTTTCCCAGGTTCGGCTCAGATTCCGCAGGGAGAGTGTTTCCTGGTGTTTGGAAACTTCTCTTTTTAAGACTCCCTTCCCCGGACAGAGGTCCGCCCCTCCCTCTTTGTCTCTCTCTGGCTTCTATATTCTTTCCTACCTCCTTTAGAAGGCAGTGAGTTGCTTTTCTGGGTGTCCGACGTCCTCCGCCAGCACTCCGAAGCTGTTTGTGGTATTTACTCGGCGCCCAGATGTCCCATTGATGAATTTGTGGAGGAGAAAGCGTATTCCCCGTCCTAATCCTTCGCCATCTTAACCGGAAGTCGGCTCTCAGCCTTCTTCACAGTCCAGCTCCCACATCTATACATGACCACAGGAAAGACCATAGCCTTGACTAGGCGAACCTTTGTTGGCAAAGTGATGTCTCTGCTTTTGAATATGCTATCTAGGTTGTTCATAACTTTCCTTCCAAGGAGTAAGCGTCTTTTAATTTCATGGCTGCAGTCACCATCTGCAGTGATTTTGGAGCCCAGAAAAATAAAGTCTGACACTATTTCCACTGTTTCTCCATCTATTTCCCATGTAGTGATGGGACCAGATGCCATGATCTTCGTTTTCTGAATGTTGAGCTTTAAGCCCACCTTTTCACTCTCCACTTTCACTTTCATCAAGAGGCTTTTTAGTTCGTCTTCACTTTCTGCCATAAGGGTGGTGTCATCTGCATATCTGAGGTTATTGATATATCTCCCAGCAATCTTGATTCTAGCTTGTGTTTCTTCCAGTCCAGCATTTCTCATGATGTACTCTGCATATAAGTTAAATAAACATGGGGACAATATACAGCCTTGACGTACTCCTTTTCCTATTTGGAACCAGTCTGTTGTTCCATGACCAGTTCTAACTGTTGCTTCCTGACCTGCATACAGATTTCTCAAGAGGCAGATCAGGTGGTCTGGTATTCCCATCTCTCTCAGAAATTTTCCACAGTTTATTGTGATCTACACAGTCAAAGACTTTGGCATAGTCAATAAAGCAGAAATAGATGTTTTTCTGGAACTCTCTTGCTTTTTCGATGATCCAGCGGATGTTGGCAATTTGATCTCTGGTTCCTCTGCCTTTTCTAAAACCAGCTTGAACATCAGGAAGTTCACGGTTCACATATTGCTGAAGCCTGGCTTGGAGAATTTTGAGCATTACTTTACTAGCATGTGAGATGAGTGCAATTGTGCGGTAGTTTGAGCACTCTTTGGTATTGCCTTTCTTTGGGATTGGGATGAAAACTGACCTTCTCCAATCTTGTGGCCACTGCTGAGTTTTCCAAATTTACTGGCATATTGAGTGCAGCACTTTCACAGAATGGCATTAAAACATGTATAATATCATATGAGAAATGAATTGTCAGTCCAGGTTCGATGCAGGATACAGGATGCTTGGGGCTGGTGCACTGGGATGACCCAGAGGGATGGTACGGGGAGGGAAGTGGGAGTGGGATTCAGGATGGGGAACATGTGTACACCTGTGGTGGATTCATGTTGATGTATGGCAAAATCCATACAATATTATAAAGTAAAAATTATAATAATAATTCAGACAATAAAAAAAAATAAAACCACATGACTATCTCAATAGTTGCAGAAATCATTTGGTAAAATTCAACATCCGGTCGTGATAAAAACACTTATGAAAGTAGGTATAGAAGGAATTATTTCAACATAGCAAAAGCCACTAATGACAAATCCACGCTCAGTATAATACTCAATGTTGAAAATATTAATGCATATATATGGAATTTAGAAAGATGGCATTGACGACCTTATATACAAGACAGTAAAATAGACACAGATGTAAGGAACAGACTTTTGGACTATGTGAGAGAAGGCGAGGGTAGGATGATTTGAGAGAATAGCATTGAAACATGTATATTACCATATGTAAAATAGATGACCAGTGCAGGTTCGATGCATGAGGCAGGGCACTCAGGGCTGGTGCTCTGGGACAACCCAGAGGTTTGGGGTGGGGTGGGGAGGGAAGAGGGTGGGATCTCAGGGTGGGGTGAAACATGTACACTTGTGGCTGATTCATGTCAATGTATGGCAAAAACCACCACAATATTTGTAAAGTAATTAGCCTCCAACTAAAGTAAATAATTATTTTTTAAGCTGAAAGTGTTTCTGCTAACATCTGGACAAAGACAAGGATGCCCACTCTCACCACTTCTATTCAACACAGCAGTGGAAGTCCTAGCCACAGCAATCAGAGAAGAAAAAGAAATAAAATTTTCTGAATTGGAATAGACGGATTAAAATTATCATTTTATGACATATTGAGTGATACAGTACTATATAAAGAAAAATCTAAACACTCCAAACAGAAGCTACAAGAAATATAAGAAAGGTAAAGTTTAAAAACATCTTTAAAATTGCATCGAGAATATACTTAAGAATAAACCTAACTATCAAGTTAAAAGACTTACCAGTAAGATTTGTTCTTTCATATTCTTTCTACTACTTATTAACACCTTTTCTTTTCAATGTTTTAAAACATACAAAATAACCTCTTTAACATGAGGTTTAAATGCGGTTGACTACCTCTGTGCTGAACCCTGGAGTGGTGAACCTAAGCCCTTTAATAGTATTTCTTAAATCACTAGAGTTCTGGACACAAACCCTCTTTGTTTTGCTAGCTAGATGTTTGCAGACTCACCTCTCAGATGCAGGTCTTAAAAGTTTGGGTGTCTATGGTGCTGCAGGCTCTGATGAGACACCCAGTTAGCTGTCCTGGGACTCAGCCCCTTCCACCAGTGGACTTTCAACTGTGCTGGGAAACTTCAGGCCCTGGTTCTACAAATCAGTGGGCAAGCCCTAGTCGTGACCTGACTTGAACCCCCAGCCAGCCACCCTAGGATGTGATCCCATTCACAATCAGGCCCAGGACATAACCCCAAATCCAGCATCCCCTGGGATCCTACATTCAAAATCCAAGAGCCATTTGCATCAGGACACCATGGGATCTGTAGTTAGCCATGCCTAGATATGATTTCACCCATCAATGGGCCAGAACCAGCCCTGAAAGACCACAGGCTGTATAGAAGGCAATATTGAGACACAGATTCTCCCACAAGTGGGCTGGCATCAGCCCCAAAACTCCCCAGGCTGCATAACCAGTCATGCCAGGATGAGCTCTTTCCATCAGCAACCACTAGGCCCCTAAACAGGAAAGACTTGGCATCCAACCATGCCAGGTAATTACCCCACCTAACAGTTAGGTCACAGGTAACCCATAGTAGTCAGTCAGCCCTGCCCCTAGAACACAGCTTTCACAGCCCAATATGGGTGGGGAAACCCCTAGAGAATATAGCTCTGGTGAAAACCTCTAGAGAATATAGCTCTGGTGTGCTGCTGAGCCTCATAGGACATATCCTACATTACCACTTATACAAGATCAGGAAGCAAAAAACCTATGTTGGTATGTCTAATAAAATACAGTTTTTGTAAAGTGAGATATAGAAGAATATGTTCCAAATAAAAAAGGAGATGATTGCACCAAGATTGCAGAGTAGAAGGAATTGTGCTCATCGCCTCCTTTGAGAACACCAAAATTGCAGCTAGCTGTTCAATAACCATCAATTGGAGGATTTTGGAACCCACACAAAAAAAGATACCCCATGTCCAAAGAAAAGAAGAAGCCACGACAAGATGGTTGGAAGGGCACCATCATGATAAAATCTAATCCTATTCTTCCAGGTGAGTGACCCACAAACTGGAGAACAATAATATACAAGCAACTGCTGCAGCTCAATTCCAGAAAAATAAACGACCTAATAAAAAAGTGGGACAAAGAACTAAACAGACATTTCCCCCAAAGCAGACATACAGATGGCTAACAAACACCCGAAAAGATGCTCAACACCACTCATTATTAAAGAAAGGCAAATCAAAACCACAATGAGGTGCCATTTCACACCAGTCAGAATGGCTGCTATCCAAAAGTCTACAAGCAATTAATGCTGGAGAGGGTGTGGAGAAAAGGGAACTCTCTTACACTGTTGGTGGAAATGCAAACTAGTACAGCCACTATGGAGAACAGTGTGGAGATTTCTTAAAAACTGGAAATATAATTGCCATATGACCCAGCAATTCCACTGCTGGGCATGCACCCCGAGGAAATCAGAAAGAGACACGTGTACCTCAATGTTCATCGAAGCACTGTCTATAATAACCAGGATATGGAAGCAACCTAGATGTCCATCAGCAGACGAATGGATAAGAAAGCAGTGGTATATATACACAATGGAGTATTATTCAACCTTTGAAAAGAACACATTTGAATCAGTTGTAATGACGATGAAACTGGAGCCTATTATACAGAGTGAGGTAAGCCAGAAAGAAAAACACCAATGCAGTATATTAACACATATATGGAATTTAGAAAGACAGTAATGGTAACCCTGTATGCGAGACAGCAAAAGAGACACAGATGTATAGAACAGTCTTTTGGACTCTGGGAGAGGGCGAGGGCAGGATGGTTTGGGAGAATGGCACTGAAACAAGTATATTATATGTGAAATGTATCACCAGTCCAGGTTAAGTGCATGAGACAGGGCACTAGGGGCTGATGCACTGGCATGACCCAAAAGGATGGGATGGGGAGGGAGGTGGGCGAGGGTTCAGGATAGGGAACACATGTACACCCGTGGCTGATTCATGTCAATGTGTGGCAAAACCACTACAATATTGTAAAGTAACTAGCGTCCAAATAAACAAATAGAAGGAAAAAAGAAAAATGTTCTTCCACTATTGTAAACATTATGAACTCCATATCAGACTCCCCAGCCTGGGGATCTGGCACAAGGATGAAGAATCCCCAGGTAATCTGCCTTTGAAGGCCAGCAGGATTTGATTACATGACTTCTGCAGGACTGGGAGAAACAGACACTCCACACTTGGAGAGCAGAAACAAAACCTTGCAGGCAAAAAGTCCCAGGGGAAAGGAGCAGTGACCCCATGGAAAACAACCACACCTACTTGCTATGTTGGAGTCTCCTATAGAGGCTTGGGTCAACAGTAGCTCACTGTGGGGATGAGGGCACTGGCAGTAGCAGTCATGGAAGTTGCCCCTTGGTGTTAGTCCTCTTGGAGGTCACCATTAACACTACCATATAGCCGGGTCACTACAACCCAAACAAATAACAGGGAGTACAACACCACCCATCAGCAGATAATTGGATTAAAGTTTTACTGAGTACTGCCCTGCACACCAGAGCAAGACCCAATTTTTACACTGTTAATCCTTCCAATCAAGAAGCTTACACAAGCTTCTTGGCCTCATCCATCAGAGAGCAGACAGAAGAAGCAAGAAGCACAATCCTGTTGCAGCTAGAACAAAAACCACATCACAGAAAGTTAATAAGAATTAAAAATCAGAGAGTTATGTCCCAAATGAAGAGACAAGATAAAACCCCAGGAAAACAACTAAATGAAGTGGCGATAGTCAACCTTGTGAAAACGTATTCAGATTATAGTGATAGTAAAAATGATCCAGGGTCTTGAAAACAGAATGGAGAAGATGTAAGAAACTTTTACCAAAGACCTAAAAGAACTAAAGAACAAACAGGCACAGATGAACAACACACTAGTAGTAAGCAATAGCAGAATAAATGAGGCAGAGAAAATGGATCAGTGGTGTGGAAGACAGAATGGTGGAAATCACTGATGCAGAATAGTATATAGAAAAAGAATGAAAATTAAACAGCCTAAGAGACGTCTGGGACAACATTAAATGCACTAACATTTGCATTATAGGGATCCTAGAGGGAGAAGAGAGAGAAAAGACTCAAAAAAGTATTGGTACAGATAATAGCTAAAAGCATCCCTAACATAGGAAAAGAAATAGACAACGAAGTCCAGGAAGTGCAGAGAGTACCAGGCAGGATAAATCCAAGGGGAACACACAAGATACACAGTAATCAAATTGATGAAAGTTAAAGACAAAGATAAAATATCAAAAGCAACAAGGGAAAAATCATAAATATAATATATATATATATATACATATATATATTATCTTAGTAATTTAAAAAAATTGAATGAGTCTCAAAACTTCTAATCTAATTCTGAAAATATAAAGAAATATTATGTTGTATAACAACAGGAAATTAACTTGTGATAGATTAATATTAATCAAAATACAGATTTGTTTAAATTTCACAAAATTTTATGCTGCTGCTGCTGCTGCTAAGTCGCTTCAGTTGTGTCCGACTCTGTGCGACCCCATAGACGGCAGCACACCAGGCTCTGCCATCCCTGGGATTCTCCAGGCAAGAACACTGGAGTGGGTTGCCATTGCCTTCTCCATTGTGTGAAAGTGAAAAGTGAAAGTGAAGTCGCTCAGTCATGTCTGACTCTTAGCGACCCCATGGAGCCCACCAGGCTCCTCCGTCCATGGGATTTTCTAGGCAAGAGTACTGGAGTGGCTTGCCATTGCTTTCTCTGAAATTTTATGCTAGTGTCTATCATTTGTTTTCACACCTTATTTGAGATTCCACATTTTATTTAGTTGCATTGAATAACTTCAGCTGCGTGCAACCAATTCTAGTAAAGTCTCCATTCATCTTTATTCTGTTACAGATATTTTCTACTTTTCCTTGTTATAGCTTCTTAGATATACCTGTCATTTAAAAATAAAAATTTATTTCCAAATACATGGGATTTTTAAAGTATCTTTTATATTTGATTTTCATTGTGATATTAATTACTCATTTAAATGCTTTCTTCCCTGCAAAGGATGAACAAAGAGAACGACAAGGCCTACAGTAGCAGCCTGTTATTTGTCACTGCCTCTACAAATTCTGGGAGCATCCAAGCACCAGTGGCAGTGTGAAACATGCAGTCCACATGCAGAGGCAGAGTGAAACCCAAGTCCTTTCCTCTAACCCTCTCACCAAAGATATACAATCTGCACCACTGTCACAAGCTTTGTATACTCAGCAACTATCTGAATGGACATCTGAGTGGACAACAGGTGCTCCCATGCCTGGAATGGGCCCAGCGTTAGCAGCTGTGGACTTTGTGGAAGCACAAATGCACAGGCAGGGCCAAGGTCTGGACTGCTTCTTGGTGTGTGACTATTGCAGACCTAATACCTGATTTTAGTGGATCAATGTCTGTGGATCTGTGATAGTGGCTTTGTGTACAGTGTCTGAGGGATACTAGGGCTAATTTTCTGCGTTCTCAGAGTGGGGCACAGGGAAAGTAGGGAAAACAGCAGTGTACTTTGTGATCCCATAGAATTGGTGATATGTGACACCAGAGTGTGCACTCCCCAGTGGACAGCTCTGGCAGAGGAATGTTCAGTAGATTCTCTGTAGGTAGGAGTGCTCCAATTCTTCCTACCACACTACAGCTTCGAAATAGATCCAGGGGCTTTTACTCTAAGAACTAGTCTTTTACTCAAAGACTCTGCCACAGCAGGGCTGTGACAACCACAGACCAAAGAGGAGGCCCCATTCAACTTCCAGTGCAGAAACTGTTAACCCCAAAACATGTCATACAGCCTATCAGAGGTTTAATGGTCAGTGCACACTGAGGAAAGAAACATCAGGCATTCATACTAAAAAATAGCCTTTTCAGCAAAATATTAGATGCTTGCAGGGTACACAGGGAAGTTCCTATGTAAAAATAGCCTTTCAAGAACATAGTAGATAATTATTTCTCATAGAGTAAGAAAGTCTAAACTCATAAGGTAAGAAAATACAAGGAAAATGAAGAAGCAGATGAAACAACTCCCAAATGAAAGACCAAGAGAATTCCTACGAAAGAACAATGAAACAGACCTTTTCAGTCTAACAGATACCCAGCTCAAAAAGGGGACAATGAAGTTACTAAAAAGGCCTGTTGATAGAAATGCAGATAAATGTAAAAGTGATTTAGAAACCATAAAGAAGAATGAAACAAATAATTTCACAATTTGTATGGAAATACAAAAAACCTCTAATAGCCAAAGCAATCTTAAGAAAAAATTAGAAAAATTATTTGTCAAGATGAAAGTTGAGTTTAAGGCAATAAATAGCATATTGAATAATACAGAAGAGCTGATCTGGAAGATAGTATAATTGAAATCACCCAATCAGACAGCAGATAAAAAGACCTATGGGAAAATATAAAGTGTGCCAACCTATGCTCAATAAGGATCCCAGAAGGAAAAGAAAGAGAAAAGGCAATACAAAATGTATTTGAAGAAATTTTGGTTGAAAATTTCCTAAACCAAAGGAAGGAAACAGATATCCAGGTTTCCTAAAGAAGGAAACAGACATAACCTAAAGAAGGAAACAGATACAGAAAGCAGAAAGTGTCCCAAACAAGATGAACCCAAACAGACCTACACAAAGACATAACTGAAATGACAAAAAATAAATAGAGCAAGCGAAAAATTGAGTTAATTACAAGGGAACCCCCATAAAGCTCTCAGTTAATTTCTTTACAGAAATGTTGCAGGTCAGAAAGGAGTATCAAAATATATTCAAAGTCTTGAAAGGCAAAAATCTTCAACTTCGGACATTAAACCCAAGAAGATTATCATTTAAAACAGGAGAGATCAAGAATTCCTCAGAGAAGCAAAAATACTAAACCTATCTTAGAGGAATATTGAAAGTTCTTCTCTAAATAGATAAAAAGCAAAAATGAGAAGGAAATGGAAAATGACAGTTGGAAAGTAAGTTGCTTAAATAAACCAGGACACAGATTTTTTAAAATAATAAGTTTTTTTTCTGTGAAAGCAAGAATAACCACAATGAACACCAAAGGTGTAAATATGAAGATGTAAAAGAGAGCATTAAAATAATAAAATATGGGGAAGGATAGTAATAAAATGTTGATTACTTTTCAGGATGTGTTTGCCCCTGTGTGACTACCAGTCTTAAGCAAGTAGATATAGGAAGGGGTTAAAATATTTGAAATACAGAGTAAACAGAAATAAAAATATACAATATTATACAGAGTGAAGTGAGCCAGAAAGAAAAACACCAATACAGTACACTAATGCATATATATGGAATTTAGAAAGCTGGTAACGATAACTCTGTATGCGAGACAGCAAAAGAGACACTGATGTATAGAACAGTCTTTTGGACTCTGTGCGGGAGGGAGAAGGTGGGATGATTTGGGCATCGAAACATGTATAATATCATATATGAAACGAATTGCCAATCCAGGTTCAATGCATGATACTGGATGCTTGGGACTGGAGCACAGAGACGACCCAGAGGGATGGTATGGGGAGGAAGGAGGGAGGGGGTTCAGGATGGGGAACACGTGTACACCTGTGGTGGATTCATGTTGATGTATGGCAAAAACAATACAATACAATACTGTAAAGTAATTAACCTCCAATTAAAAATATATGTATATACAATAGATTAACAAAAAGAACACAGGCATAATGTAAAAGAAAATCATCAAACTTTTACCAAGTCCGAGTTCACTCTGCTTACTGTGTGTCAGTTAACTGAGAGATGAGGTGTTGAGGCAAGGAATAGGAATTTATTTGGAAAGCTAGCTAACAGAAAATATGGAAGACTAATGTCTCAAAATAACCATCTTATTGGGGTCTGGATGTCAGGTTCTTTTATAGAATAGAGGTAGAAGGAGGTGAGGAAGCAAAGTAAAAAGGCCTTTAATCTTGTCAATATTCTTTGGAATAGCCAGCACTGGGAAGGGGATATATTAATTTCTTCCTTCCTCCAGTCATCCACAGGTGGACAGGGCATTTCTGTTTAACATTCAGGCA
Source organism: Tragelaphus eurycerus (assembly GCA_935064755.1). Lineage (NCBI taxonomy): Eukaryota > Metazoa > Chordata > Mammalia > Artiodactyla > Bovidae > Tragelaphus > Tragelaphus eurycerus. The sequence goes on along the minus strand of CAKXYN010000205.1, from coordinate 1,430,273 downwards.
GAGGGGTAGGGTTCCCCAAGGCTGGTCATTATGTATGGACAGTATTGTTTTTTAGTGAACAAAAGCAACGGGGAGAGAAAGTTAAAGAAACAAATCCAGTATGGAGTTGGTTCTTCCCTGTAACAAAACCACAAAAGAAAAAACAAAAAGGAAAAGAAAAGAATAAAGAAGAAATACAAAATAAATTGGAAACAAGGATTAAAATGGCAACAAATACATGTCTATCAGTAATTACATAAAATATCAGTGGACTAAATGCTCCAACCAAAGGACATAGTGGCAAATTGGATAAAAAACCAAGAATCTCCAATATGATGCTTGCAAATTTAGAGCAAAAGACACATGTAGATTGAAAGAGAGGAGATGTAAAAAGATATTTCATGCAAATGGAAATAACAAGAAAGCTGGGGTAGCAATACTCATAAGAGACAAAAAAGACTTTAAAAGAAAAGCAATGAAGAAAGATAAAGGACACTATACAAGATAAATGGATCAATGCAAAAGGATACTACACTGATCAACATATATGCATACAACTTCAGTTCAGTTCAGTTCAGTTGCTCAGTCATGTCCGACTCTTTGCAACCCTATGAATCAGAGCATGCCAGGTCTCCCTGTCCATCACCACCTCCCGGAGTTCACTCAGACTCACGTCTATCGAGTCAGTGATGCCATCAAGCCATCTCATCCTCTGTCGTCCCCTTCTCCGCCTGCCCTCAATCCCTACCAGCATCAGAGTCTTTTCCAATGAGTCAACTCTTCGCATGAGGTGGCCAAAGTACTGGAGTTTCAGCTTCAGCATCATTCCCTCCAAAGAAATCCCAGGGCTGATCTCCGTCAGAATGGACTGGTTGGATCTCCTTGCAGTCCAAGGGACTCTCAAGAGTCTTCTCCAAAACCACAGTTCAAAAGCATCAATTCTTCGGCACTCAGCTTTCTTCACAGTCCAACTCTCACATCCATACATGACCACTGGAAAAACCATAGCCTTGACTAGACGGTCTTGTAGGTCTTCATAGAATCGTTCAACTTCAGCTTCTTCAGCATTACTGGTTGGGGCATAGACTTGGATTACTGTGATATTGAATGGTTTGCCTTGGAAACGAACAGAGATCATTCTATCGTTTTGGAGATGGCATCCAACTACTGCATTTTGGACAATTTTGTTGACCATGATGGCTACTCCATTTCTTCTGAGGGATTCCTGCCTGCAATAGTAGATATATTGATCATCTGAGTTAAATTCACCCATTCCAGTCCATTTCAGTTCGCTGATTCCTAGAATGTTGACATTCACTCTTGCCATCACTTGTTTGACCACTTCCAATTTGCCTTGATTCATGGACCTGACATTCCACGTTCCTATGCAATATTGCTCTTTACAGCATCAGACCTTGCTTCTATCACCAGTCACAGCCACAGCTGGGTATTCTTTTTGCTTTGGCTCCATGCTTTCATTCTTTGGAGTTATTTCTCCACTGATCTCCAGTAGCATATTGGGCACCTACTGACCTGGGGAGTTCCTCTTTCAGTATCCTATCATTTTGCCTTTTCATACTGTTCATGGGTTTCTCAAGGCAAGAATACTGAAGTGGTTTGCCATTCCCTTCTCCAGTGGACCACAGTCTGTCAGATCTCTCCACCACGACCCAACCATCTTGGGTTGCTGCACCGACATGGCTTAGTTTTAGTGAGTTAGACAAGGCTGTGGTCCTAGTGTGATTAGATTGACCAGTTTTCTGTGAGTATGGTTTCAGTGTGTCTGCCCTCTGATGCCCTCTTGCAAAACCTACCGTTTTACTTGGGTTGCACTTACCCTAGGCAGGGGATATCTCTTTATGGCTGCTCCAGCAAAGCGGAGCCATTGCTCCTTACCTTGGATGAGGGATATCTCCTCACCACCGCCCTTCCTGACCTTCAATGTGGGATAGCTCCTCTAGGCCTTCCAGCACCCGGGCCGCCATGGCTCCTTGGGCATGGGGTTGGTCCGCTCGGCCGCCACCCATGGCCTCAGGCATGGGGGCGTGGGGTAGCTCCTCCCGCCTGCCGCCCCTGACCTTGGACGCTGGGTATCTCCTTTCGGCCACCCCCCTGACCTCGAACACAGGGTAGCTCTTCTCGGCCGTTTCTGCACCATCACAGTCTGGCACTCTCGGCCGCTGCCCCTGCCTCGGACGTGGGGTAGCTCCTCATGGCCATGCTTAGCACGCCGGTCGCAGCCGCGTGCACTTACTGCACTGGTTGCTAAGACCTACAAGACCTTTTAAAACTAACACCAAAAAAGATGTCCTTTTCATTATAGGGAACTGGAATGCAAAAGTAGGAAGTCAAAAAACACCTGGAGTAACAGGCAAATTTGGCCTTGGAATATGGAATGAAGCAGAGCAAGGACTCTATACATGGACATCACCAGATGGTCAACACCAAAATCAGATTGCCTATATTCTTTGCAGCCAAAGATGGAGAAGCTGTATACAGTCAGCAAAAACAAGACCAGGCGATGACTGTGGCTCAGACCATGAATTCCTTATTGCCAAATTCAGACTTAAATTGAAGAAAGTAGGGAAAACCACTAGACCATTCAGGTATGACCTAAATCAAATCCCTTTTGATTATACAGTGGAAGTGAGAAATAGATTTAAGGTGCTAGATCTGATAGATAGACTGCCTGATGAACTATGGAATGAGGTTCATGATATTGTACAGGAAACAGGGATCAAGATCATCCCCATGGAAAAGAAATGCAAAAACGCAAAATGGCTGTCTGGGGAGGCCTTACAAATAGCTGTGGAAAAGAGAGAAGTGAAAAGCAAAGGAGAAAAGGAAAGATATAAGCATCTGAATGCAGAGTTCCAAAGAATAGCAAGAAGAGATAAGAAAGCCTTCTTCAGTGATCAATGGAAAGAAAGAGAGGAAAACAACAGAATGGGAAAGACTAGGGATCTCTTCAAGAAAATCAGAGATACCAAAGGAACATTTCATGCAAAGATGGGCTTGATAAAGGGCAGAAATGGTATGGACCTAAGAGAAGCAGAAGATATTAAGAAAAGATGGCAAGAATACACAGAACTGTACAAAAAAGATCTTCACGACCCACATAATCATGATGGTGTGATCACTGACCTAGATCCAGACATCATGGAATGTGAAGTCAAGTGGGCCTTAGAAAGCATCACTATGAACAAAGCTAGTGGAGGTAATAGAATTCCAGTTGAGCTATTTCAAATCATGAAAGACGATGCTGTGAAAGTGCTGCACTCAATAGGCCAGCCAATTTGGAAAACTCAGCAGTGGCCACAGGACTGGAAAAGGTCAGTTTTCATTCCAATCTCAAAGAAAGGCAATGCCAAAGAATGCTCAAACTACCGCACAGTTGCACTCATCTCACATGCTAGTAAACTAATCCTCAAAATTCTCCAAGTCAGGCTTCAGCAATATGTGAACCGTGAACTTCCCGATGTTCAAGCTGGTTTTAGAAAAGGCAGAGGAACCAGAGATCAAATTTCCAACATCTACTGGATCATGGAAAAAGCAAGAGAGTTCCAGAAAAACATCTATTTCTGCTTTATTGACTATGCCAAAACCTTTCACTGTCTGTATCACAATAAACTGTGGAAAATTCTGAAAGACAGAGGAATACCAGATCACCTGATCTGCCTCTTGAGAAGTTAGTATGCAGGTCAGGAAGCAACAGTTAGAACTGGACATGGAACAAAAGACTGGTTCCAAATAGGAAAAGGAGTTCATAAAGGCAGTATATTGTCACCCTGCTTATTTAACTTATATGCAGGGTACATCATGAGAAACACTGGACTGGAAGAAACACAAGCTGGAATCAAAATTGCTGGGAGAAATATCAATAACCTCAGATATGCAGATGACACCACCCTGATGGCGGAAAGTGAAGAGGAACTAAAAAACCTCTTGATGAAAGTGAAAGTGGAGACTGAAAAAGTTGGCTTAAAGCTCAACATTCAGAAAACGAAGATCATGGCATCCGGTCCAATCACTACATGGGAAATAGATGGGGAAACAGTGGAAACAGTGTCAGGCTTTTTTTTTTCTGGGCTCCAAAATCACTGCAGATGGTGACTGCAGCCATGAAATTAAAAGACGCTCACTCCTTGGAAGGAAAGTTATGACCAACCTAGACAGCATATTGAAAAGCAAAGATGTTACTTTGTCAACAAAGGTTCATCTAGTCAAGGCTACGGTTTTTCCTGTGGTCATGTATGGATGTGAGATTTGGACTGTGAAGAAGGCTGAGTGCCGAAGAATTGATGCTTTTGAACTGTGGTTTTGGAGAAGACTCTTGAGAGTCCCTTGGATTGCAAGGAGATACAACCAGTCCATTTTGAAGGAGATCAGTCCTGAGATTTCTTTGGAAGGAATGATACTAAAGCTGAAACTCCAGTAATTTGGCCACCTCATGTGAAGAGTTGACTCATTGTAAAAGACTCTGATGCTGGGAGGGATTGGGGGCAGGAGGAGAAGGGGATGACAGAGGATGAGATGGCTTGATGGCATCACTTACTCGATGGATGTGAGTCTTAGTGAACTCTGAGAGCTGGCAATGGACAGGGAGGCCTGGTGTGCTGCAATGCATGGGATTGCAAAGTGTTGGACACGACTGAGCGACTGATCTGATCTGATCTGATCTTAACTAGACGGACCTTTTTTGGCAAAGAAATGTCTCTGCTTTTCAATATGCTATCTAGGTTGGTCATAACTTTTCTTCCAAGCAGTAAGCATCTATTAATTTTGTGGCTGCAGTCACCATCTGCAGTGATTTTGAAGCCCAAGAAAATAAAATCTGACACTATTTCCACTGTTTCCCCATCTATTTCCCATGAAGTGATGGGAGCAACTTAGGAGCACACAAATACATAAAACAAATACTAACAGATATAAAGGGTGAAATTGACTGGATATAATAATATTGACTGGATATAATAATAATGGAAGACTTTAATAGCTCATTCACATCAACTGACAGATCTTTTAGACCAAAACTCAATATTCTAAAGGATACAGTAGGAGAGTTAGATTTAACTTATATTTTTCATGACATTACATTATTAAAAAACCCAGAATGCACATTCTTTTAAAGAACACATAGAACATTCTCTAGGACAAATCATATATTATGGCATAAAACAGGACTCAACCAATTAAAGATGATGGAAATAATTTCAAGAATATTTTCTGAGCACAATTATATGAAACTAGAAATCAAACACAGAAAAATAAATGAGAAAAAAATCTATCACATGGAGACTAAACAATATGCTACTAAAAATTCAATGGGTCAATGTTCAAAGATGACAGAGGAGTCAGTGGACATGAGTGCATTTCTCTCCACAGATGCACCAGGACTGCATCTAGAGATGCAATAGTTCTCACAAAACACTGGCTGAATATTAGCAGGAGTCTTGATCACCAGAAAAGACTATACAGATCCATGCATTAATTGGATAGGATGAAAGGAAGAAGGGAGAAGAAGGTCCAAGCGGAATAGGATCTGTTCACTGAGGAGGGGGAGCTGAAGCAGGGATGATATACCTACACCCAGGGAAATAAGTTGGGACAGAAGAGAAGCATTTGAGGTGCTCAGAGGAGGGTGAAACAGCTGATTTGTGACAGTCAAAATGAATATAGTGAGAAACACACAGCCAATCCTTGACAAAGCCCTACATACCCCAACCTGGAACATATGTCCACAAGTGTGCACAGGGGCTGGGAGCTGGAACGTGGGGATTGGAGAGCAATCCTGGAACCAGGACAGCTGTTGCATGCTGGGAGACAGCCTGAGGGAAGGGGAAGGAAGAAATCTACAACAGGGAATGCGTTTGGAGGAAAACCAAATGACCATGGAGACAGGGCACTGTGGCTAACTCACACATAATTGGTGGAGCCAGCACTATTGCATCTCTCTCCCTACACGCTGGAATTGGGAGCCAGGCAATAAAGAAGGATCAACAAGAATTTCCCTTGGAGCACCTGCTGCCAGAGATTAGAAAAATCTCCTAAAAGTGCCATATCTCTTGTGCCTGAGGCTGCTGGCTTTGTTCACACCTGGAACTGCCAGAGTCCCCCATGACCTAATCAGCCATGCAGCCTCCACGCCCTGTTCTTATTGGGGCAGACACAATTCTTCCAGGGCACCCTAAGAAGCAGAATCCTATGGGCATAGCCCATATGCAGAGGTGGTAGTAAAACTACAACTGAGCTCCAGGGGCATAGTGATTAAGGAAGACTATTGAAAACCTTTCCATCAGTTGCACAAGCTGCATATTAGATCCACAATATCAACTAAGTAGTCTCTGTATCTATGGAATATATAAAAGGACAATGAGCGATTCCACAGAAGAAAACATTCTAGCTCTGGAAGCTCTGAATTTTGGAGGCAAGCACATGCAGTAGTATGGCTGGATTATAGCCTAAAATGTTTTCACAGGATCTAGGCTTTCCAGGTGGTGCTAATGGTAAAGGACCTGCCTGCCAAAGCAAGAGGAATAAGAGACACAGGTTCGATCCCTGGATCTAGAAGGTCCCCTGGAGGAGAGCATGGCAACCCATTCCAATATTCCTGCCTATAGAAACCCATGGACAAAGGAGCCTGGTGGACTACAGTCCAGAGGGTCACAAAGAGTCAGACACAACTGAAGCAACTGAGCACACATGCATGAACATCCCCACAGGGTCCACAGCAGCAGGTCCAGAAACCAGCCTTCCCCAGATTTGGTGGGTTTCCTAGGGAGGCAGAGGTGGGCTGTGGCTCACAGCAGGAGCAAGGACACTGACAGCTGAGATCCTCAGAAAACACTATTTTGTTCTTTATGACTGGGTCATTCTATAGTTGTTCCTTTCTTTCTTTTTTCTCTATTATTGTGGTTGTTTTTAATGTTATTATTATTTCCATTAAGGTTTTGGGATTTTTTTTTTTTACCATTATTTTTATTTCTGTTATATATTTCTACTCCTACTTTGGCTTTCTGCTTTTCTGTGTGTGTGTGTGTGTGTGGTTTTTTGTTTGTTTGTTTTTGGTTCATTGTTTTTGTTACTGTGTGTGTGTGAACTTTATCTTAACTTTGATTTTCTGTGGTTCTTTTATTTTCACCATTTTTGTCTGTTTTGTTTGCTTTATGCCTCAGTTGGCCTTCAACAATGGTTTTGCTTTCTGTTTTAGTTAGCTTTGTTTTTAATTAGTTGATTTCCTTTTTGGTTTCTTTTTTTCACCTGGTTGCTCCCCAGTACATTTATTTTCCTTGGTTCTGTTTTGGTTTCTTGTGTGTGTGTGTGTGTGTGTGTTCCTTTGTTTTTATTTCTATTTGACTGATTTTCCTTTTACCATTTGTTTGGGTTGTGGGTCTTTGTTTGTGTTTTCAACCCCCTTTATTGCTTTGACAAACAGATTGTAGGGCCTTGTTTCCCACACAAGAAGTCAAGCCTGAGCCTTTGGTGTGGGAGCAGAAAATTCAGAACATTAGACCACCAGAGAATTGCCGACCTGGAAGAGTATTATGAGATATAAAATTCTCATTATAATGAGAATTCCCATAAAGGCCTCCTTCCTAATCAAAGTGAACGTGAAAGTTGCTCCATTGTGTCTGATTCTTTGCGACTACATGGACTGAATTTTTCAGGCCAGAATACTGGAGTGGGTAGCCATTCCCTTCTCTGGGGGATCTTCCCAACCCAGGAATCAAACCCAGATCTCCCACATTGCGGGTGGATTCTTTTATTTACCAGCCAAGCTTCAAGAGAAGACCCAGCTCTACCCCACTGCCTGCAGTGCTCAGCACTGGATGACTCACCCGAGCAAAAACCAAGACAGGAACACAAAACAAATCATCAGCAGGCAGTGGCTTAAAGTCATCCTAAGCCCACAGACACCTCAAAACACACCATCTCACATGCCCCATCCTGGGGAAAATAATTCACATCCCAGCCACCAGAACTAAGGCACTACCACCATAAAGCCTACATAAGCCATTGGACCAAACTCACTCACCAGGGACAGACAGAGGAAGCAAGAACTCTGACCCTGCAACCTATAGAAAGGACACATCAAATACACTTAGACAAATTGGAAAGACAGAAAAATTTTGTGCAGATGAAGTTAGAGAAACCACAAGAACAAATAAATGAAGAAGAAATAGGCAAATTACTGAAAAAAAGAATTCACAGTAATACTAGTAAACATAATCCAAAATCTTGAAAATAGAATAGAGAAAATGCAAGAAACGTTCAACAAGGACTTAGAAGAAATAAAGTATAAACAGTGATGGACAACACAATTACTGAAATTAAAAATACTCTAGAAGAAATAAGTAAAAGATTAACTGAAGCAGAATAATGGAAAAGTGAGCTGGAAGATAGAACGGAGGAAATAAGATAAAAATAAAGAAAAAAGAATCAAATAATTTAGGACAGTCTCAGAGACCTCTGGGGCAATATTAAATGCACCAACATTCAAATTATAGGGGTCCCAGAAGAAAAAATGAAAGAGAAAGTATCTGAGAAAATATTTTAAGACATTATATTTGAAAGTTACCCTAACATGAGAAAGAAAATAGTCAATCAAGTGCAGGAACTGCAGAGAGTCCCATACAGGATAAAATCAAGGGGAAACACACTGAGACATATATTAGTCAAACTACCAAATATTAAACACAAAGAAAAAATATTACAAGCAGCAAGGGAAAAGCAACAAGTGAAATAAACAGGAATCTGCAGAAAGTTAACAGCTGATCTTTCAGCAGAAACCTTGCAGCCCAAAAAGTAGTGGCAGGATATATTTTAAAGTAATGAGAGGGAAAAACCAAAAATCAAGATTACTGAACCAAGCAAAGATCTCATTCAGATTTGATGGAGAAATCAAAAGCTTTCCAAACAAGGAAATCTTAAGAGAATTCAGCACCACTAAACCAGCTTTACAACAAATGCTGAAAGAAATTAATACGCAGGGGACACAAAAGAAGAAGACCTATAAAAACAAACTCAAAATAATTAAGAAAAATGCCAAAATGTACATATATATATATATATATATATATATATATATATATATATATATCAATAATCACTTTAAATCTAAATGGATTAAATGCTCCAACCAAAAGAAAGAGACTAGCTAAATAAATAAGACCCATATACACATGTGCTGTTCTTAGTCACTCAGTCATGTCCGACTCTTTGCCACTCCATGGACTGTAGCCTGCCAGGCTCTTCTGTCCATGGTGATTCTCTAGACAAGAACACTTGCCATTTTTTTCTCCAGGGGATCTTTCCAACCCAGGGATTGAACCCAGGTCTCCCTCATTGCAGGAGGATTCTTTACCATCTGTGCAAACAGGGGAGCCCAAGAATACTGGAATGAGTACTATCCCTTCTCCAGGGGAACTTCCCGACCCAGGAATCAAACCAGGATTTCCTGCATTGCAGGCAGATTCTTTACCAGCTGAGTTACTCGGTAAGCTGTCTTCAAGAGACTGGCTTCAGGCCTAGGGGCACATAAAGATTGAAAGTGAGGGGATGGAGAAAGATCTTCCAAGCAAATGAAAATCAAAAGAAATGTGTAAGAGAAATTTTATTTGAGAAAAAATAGACTTTAAAATAAAAAATATTCCAAGAGACAAGGAAAGATACTACACAGTGATAGGCATTAGTCCAAGAAGAAGATGTTACAATTGTAAATATTTATGCAGCAACTATAGAAGCATCTCAATATATAAGGCAAAAGATAAAAATCATAAAAGGGGAAAATAATAGAAACACCATAATAGTAGAGGGAATTTGAAATGTAATCTAGACAGAAAATTAATAAGGAAACACAAGCCTTAAATGATACATTAGACAAGGTGGGTCTAATTGATGTTTATAGGACATGGTATCTGAAGCAACATAATAAAATTTCCTCAAATGTAGATGGAATATTCCCAGGCTATATCACATTTTGGCTCAAAAGTCAATAAATTTTCGGAAACTGAAATCATATGAAGCAACTTTTATGATGACATCACTTTAAGATTACATAACAATTACAGGAGAAAAAAAAAACTTTAAAGCACCCACAAACTCAGGGAGGCTTAAAAATACTCTTCCAAATAACCAAGTGATTAACTGAAGACACCAAAGGAAAAATTTTTTAAAAAGAGAGAAAGAAACGACAATGAAAACATGAAGACCCAAAACCTATGAGATGCAGCAAAAGAAGTTCTAAGAGGGGCATTTATAGCAATACAATCGTACCTCAAGAAACAAGAAAAGTATCAAATTAAAGACCGAACATTACAACTAAAGTAGCTAGGAAAGAAAGAACAACTCCCCCAAAGTTAGTAGAAGAGAAGAAATCATAAGTCAGAGCAGAGATAAATGAAAAAGAAATGAAGAAAATAATAGAGAAGATCAGTGAAACTAAGGCTGGTTCCTTGAAGAGATAAACAAAATTGATACACCATTAGCCACACTCTTCAAGAAAAAAAGAAGAGAGAAGACTCAAATCAATGAAACTGAAATGAAAAAGACATTACAACTTACACTCCAGAAGTACAAAGGATCATAACATATGAGCAACTATATACCAATAAAATGGACAACATAGAAGCCATGAAGATTCTTAGAAAACTACAAACCTACAAGACTGAAGCAGGAAGAAACAGAAAAACAAATATGAAACACTGAAATTGAAACACTGACCAAAAATGTTCCAACAAACAGAAACACAGTGTCAGATGGCCTGATAGATGAATTATATCAAATGATTTCAGTTCACTCACTCAGTCCTGTCCGACTCTTTGAGACCCCATGAACCACAGCACACCAGGCCTCCCTGTCCATCACCAACTCCAGGACTTCACCCAAACCCTTGTCCATCAAATCGGTGATGCCATCCAACCATCTCATCCTCTGTCGTTCCCTTCTCCTCCTGCCCCCAATCCCTTGCAGCATCAGGATCTTTTCTAATGAGTCAGCTCTTCACATCAGGTAGCCAAAGTATTGGAGTTTCAGCTTCAACATCAGTCCTTCCGATGAACATCCAGGACTGATCTCCTATAGGATGGACTGGTTTGATCTCATTGCAGTCCAGGGGACTCTCAAGAGTCTTCTCCAATACCACAGTTCAAAAGCATCAATTCTTTGGTGCTCAGCTTTTTTATAGTCCAACTCTCACATCGATACATGATCAGTGAAAAAACCACAGCCTTGACTAGACGGACCTTTGTTGGCAAAGGAATGTCTCTGCTTTTGAATATGCTGTTGAGGTTGGTCATAACTTTCCTTCCAAGGAGTAAGCGTCTTATAATTCCATTGGTGCAATCACCATCTGCAGTGATTTTGGAGCCTAGAAAAATAAAACCAGCCACTGTTTCCACTGTTTTCCCATCTATTTCCCAAGAAGTGATGGGACCGGATGCCATGATCTTCGTTTTCTGAATGTTGAGCTTTAAGCCAACATTTTCACTCTCCTTTTTCACTTTCATCAAGAGGCTCTTTAGTTCTTCTTCACTTTATGCCATAAGGGTGGTGTCATCTGCATACCTGAGGTTATTGACATTTCTCCCAGCAATCTTGATTCCAGCTTGTGCTTCTTCAAAGCCAGTGTTTCTCATGATGTATTCTGCACATAAGTCAAATGTTTAGATTTTCACAAAAAAATTTGAAGAGGAAGGAATACTCCCTAACTCATTCTAAAGGCCACCATGACCCTAATACCAAATGAGAAAACAGTTCACTAAAAGAGAAAATGGACAGGACCATATCTCTGATGAACAAAGGTGCAAAAATCCTTAACAAAGTATTATCAAACCAAACCCAACAACATATTAAGTGAATCAGAGGCCATGATCAAGTGAGGTTTGTCCCAGAGATACAAGGATTCTTCAATATATATAAATAAATGTGATACACCACATTAACAAATTGAAAGAAGAAAAATCATATGATAATTCCAATAGAGGCAGAAAAAGCTTTTGACAAAATCCAATACAAAATAAATTCATAGAAACTACCTAAACATAATAAAAGCCATAAGTGACAAACCCACAGCAAACATTATTCTCAATGGTGAAAAACTTAAAGCATTTCCTCAAAAATAAGGAAAAAAACAAGTTTCCCACTTCCATAACTACTGTTCAACATAGTTTTGGAAGTCTTACCCTTGGCAATCAGAGAAGAAAAAGAAATAAAAGGAATCCGAATTAGAAAAGAAGAAGTAAAACTGTCACTGTTCACAGAGGATGTGACACTATACCTATAAAACCTTGAAGATGCAACCAAATATTCCTAGAGCTAGTCAATGAATTTAGTGAATTCACAGGGTACAATATTAATACACAGAAATCACTTTAATATCTATGCATTAACAATGAAAGGTCAAAAAAAGGAAATTAAGGATGCAATCCCATTTACCATTTCAACAACAACAACAACAAATCTAGAAATAAATATATCTAAGGAGAAAAAAGACTTATATACAGAAAACTATAAGACACTGATAAAAGAATCGAAGGTGATTCAAACAGATAGAGAGTCTTGGAGTGGAAGAATAAATATTGTGAAAATGATTATATTACCAAATGCAATCTACAATTCAATGAAATTTCCACTGGATTAACAATGGCATATTTCACAAAACTAGAACAAAAATTTCACAATCTGTATGGAAACACAAAATATGCCAAATAGCCAACGCAAAGTTGAGAAAGAAAAATAGAGTTGGTGTAATCAACCTTCCCTGACTTCAGGCTATACTACAAAGCTACAGTCATCAAGACAGTATTGTACTGGTACAGAAACAGAAATATAGATCTATGGAACAAGATAGAAACCTCAGAGATAAACCGACACACCTATGGTCACCTTATCTTTCACAAAGGAAGCAATAATCCACAATGAAGAAAAACAGCTTCTTCATTCTATGGTATTGGGAAAACTGACAGCTACATATAAAAAAATGCAGTTAGAACACTTCCCAAGCCACACACAAAAATAAACTAAAACTAGATAAAGACCTTGGAGAAGGAAATGGCACCCCATTCCAGTACTTTTGTCTGGAAAATCCAATGGATGGAGGAGCCTGGTAGGCTGCAGTCCATGAGGTTGGTAAGAGTAGGACACGACTGAGCAACTTCACTTTCACTTTTCATTTTCATGCATTGGAGAAGGAAATGGCAACCCACTACAGTGTACTTGCCCGGAGAATCCCAGGGACGGGGGAGCCTGGTGGGCTGCCGTCTATGGGGTTGCACAGAGTTGGACACGATTGAAGCAACTTAGCAGCAGCAGATTAAGACTCAAATGTGGACCAAAAGAAGGCAGTAGTCGCAATGCTCATATCAGATAAAATAGACTTTAAAACAAAGGCTGTGTAAAGAGACAAAGATGGACACTACATAATGATCAAAGGATCAATCCAAGAAGAAGATGTAACAATCATAAATATATATGCACCCAACATAGGAGCACTACAATATGTAAGACAAATGCTAACAAGTATGAAAGGGGAAATTAACAATAACACAATAATAGTGGAAGACTTTAATACCCCACTCACACCTATGGATAGATCAACTAAACAGGAAATTAACGAGGAAACACAAACTTTAAATGATACAATAGACCAGTTAGACCTGATTGATATCTATAGGACATTTCACCCCCAAACAATGAAATTCACCTTTTTCTTAAGCACACACGGAACGTTCTTCAGGATATATCACATCCTAGGCGATAAATCTAGCCTTGATAAGTTCAAAAAAATTGAAATCATTCCAAGCATCCTTTCTGACTATAATGCAGTAAGAGTAGATGTCAATTACAGGAGAAAAACTGTTTAAAATCCCAACATATGGAGGCTGAACAACATGCTGCTGAATAACCAACAAATCACAGAAGAAATCAAAATATGCATAGAAACGAATGAAAATGAAAACACAACAACCCAAAACCTATGGGACACTGTAAAAGCAGTGCTAAGGGGAAGGTTCATAGCAATACAGGCATACTTCAAAAAACAAGAAAAAAGTCAAATAAATAACCCAAATCTACACCTAAAGCAACCAGAAAATGAAGAAATGAAGAACCAAAGGGTTAGTAGAAGGAAAGGAATTTTAAAAAATTAGGGCAGAAATAAATGCAAAAGAAACAAAAGAGACCATAGCAAGACCCAACAAAGACAAAAGCTGGTTCTTTGAAAGGATAAATAAAATTGACAAACCATTAGCCAGACTCATCAAGAAACAAAGGGAGAAAGATCAAATCAACAAAATTAGAAATGAAAATGTAGAGATCACAAAAGACAACACAGAAATACAAAGGATCATCAGAGACTACTATTAGAAATTATATGCCAATAAAATGGAAAACTTGGAAGAAATGGAAAAATTCTTAGAAAAGTACAACTTTCCAAAACTGAACCATGAAGAAATAGAAAGTCTTAACAGACCCATCACAAGCATGGAAATTGAAACTGCAATAAGAAATCTTCCAGCAAACAAAAGCCCAGGCCCAGACGGCTTCACAGCCGAATTCTACCAAAAATTTAGAGAGGAGTTAACACCTATCCTACTCAAAATCTTCCAGAAAATTGCAGAGGAAGGTGAACTTCCAAACTCATTCTATGAGGCCACCATCACCCTAATACCAAAACTTGACAAAGATGCCACAAAAAAAGAAAACTACAGGCCAATATCACTGATGAACACAGATGCAAAAATCCTTAACAAAATTCTAGCAATCAGAATCCAACAACACATTAAAAAGATCATACATCATGACCAAGTGGGCTTTATCCCAGGGATGCAAGGATTCTTCAGTATCTGCAAATCAATCAAAGTAATACACCACATTAACAAACTGAAAAATAAAACCCATATGATTATGTCAATAGATACAGAGAAAGTCTTTGACAAAATTCAACATTTAATTTTGATAAAAATTCTCCAGAAAGCAAGAATAAAAGGAACATACCTCAACATCATAAAAGCTATATATGACAAACCCACAGCAAACATTATCCTCAATGGTGAAAAATTGAAAGCATTTCCCCTAAAGTCAGGAACAAGACAAGGGTAACCACTCTCACCATACTATTCAATATAGCTTTGGAAGTTTTAGCGACAGCCATCAGAGCAGAAAAGGAAGTAAAAGGAATCCAAATTGGAAAAGAAGAAGTAAAAAGGAAGAAGTAAAACTCTCACTGTTTGCAGAAGACATGATCCTGTACATAGAAAAGCATAAAGACTCCACCAGAAAATTACTAGAGCTAATCAAAGAATATAGTAAAGTTGCAGGGTATAAAATCAACACACAGAAATCCCTTGCATTCCTGTACACTAACAATGAGAAAAAAGAAAGAGAAATTAAGGAAACAATTCGATTCACCATGGCAACGAAAATAAAATCCCATGGACGGAGGAGCCTGGTGGCGTGCACTCCATGGGGTCGCTAAGAGTCAGGCACGGCTGAGCGACTTCACTTTCACTTTTGACTTTCTTGCATTGGAGAAGGAAATGGCAACCCACTCCAGTGTTCTTGCCTGGAGAATCCCAGGGACAGGGGAACCTGGTGGGCTGCCGTCTATGGGGTCGCACAGAGTCGGACAGGACTGAAGCGACTTAGTAGTAGTAGTAAGGAAACAAAAGACCTATATATAGAAAACTATAAAACACTGTTGATAGAAATCAGTTCAGTTCAGTTCAGTTCAGTCGCTTAGTCGTGCCCAACTCTTTGGGACCCATGAATCGCAGCACACCAGGCCTCCCTGCCCATCTCCAACTCCCAGAGTACACCCAGACTCATGTCCATTGAGTCAGTGATGCCATCTAGCCATCTCATCCTCTGTCGTCCCCTTCTCCTCTGGCCCCTGATCCCTGCCAGCATCAGAGTCTCTTCCAATGAGTCAACACTTCACATGAGATGGCCAAAGTACTGGAGTTTCAGCTTTAGCATCATTCCTTCCAAAGAAATCCCAGGGCTGATCTCCGTCAGAATGGACTGGTTGGATCTCCTTGCAGTCCAGGGGACTCTCAAGAGTCTTCAAAACCACAGTTCAGAAGCATCAATTCTTCGGTGCTCAGCCTTCTTCACAGTCCAACTCTCACATCTATACATGACCACAGGAAAAACCACAGCCTTGACTAGACGAACCTTTGTTGGCAAAGTAATGTCTCTGCTTTTGAATATGCTATCTAGGTTGGTCATAATTTTCCTTCCAAGGAGTAAGCGTCTTTTAATTTCATGGCTGCAGTCACCATCTGCAGTGATTTTGGATCCCCCAAAAATAAAGCTTGACAGTGTTTCCACTGTTTCCCCATCTATTTCCCATGTAGTGATGGGACCAGATGCCATGATCTTCGCTTTCTGAATGTTGAGCTTTAAGCCAACCTTTTCCGTCTCCACTTCCACTTTCATTAAGAGGCCTTTTAGTTCCTGTTCACATTCTGCCATCAGGGTGGTGTCATCTGCATATCTGAGGTTATTGATATTTCTCCCAGCAATCTTGATTCCAGCCTGTGCTTCTTCCAGCCCAGCATTTCTCATGATGTACTCTGCATATAAGTTAAATAAGGAGGGTGACAATATACAGCCTTGAGGTACTCCTTTTCCAATATGGAACCAGTCTGTTGTTCCATGTCCAGTTCTAACTGTTGTTTCCTGACCTGCATACAGATTTCTCAAGAGGCAGGTCAGGTGGTATGGTATTCCCATCTCTTTCAGAATTTTCCACAGTTTATTGTGATCCACACAGTCAAAGGCTTTGGCATAGTCAAGAAAGCAGAAATAGATGTTTTTCTGGAACTCTCTTGCTTTTTCCATGATCCAGCGGATGTTGGAAATTTGATCTCTGGTTCCTCTGCCTTTTCTAAAACCAGCTTAAACATCAGGAAGTTCATGGTTCACATATTGCTGAAGCCTGGCTTGGAGAATTTTGAGCATTACTTTACTAGCATGTGAGATGAGTGCAATTGTGCGGTAGTTTGAGCATTCTTTGGCATTGCCTTTCTTTGGGATTAAATGAAAACTGACCTTTTCCAGTCCTGTGGCCACTGTTGAGTTTTCCAAATTGGCTGGCATACTGAATACAGTGCTTTCACAGCATCATCTTTCAGGATTTGAAATAGCTCAACTGGAATTCTATCACCTCCACTAGCTTTGTTCGTAGTGATGCTTTCTAAGGCCCACTTGACTTCACATTCCAGGATGTCTGGCTCTAGGTCAATGATCACACCATCGTGATTATCTGGGTTGTGAAGAACTTTTTTGTACAGTTCTTCTGTATATTCTTGCCATCTCTTCTTAATATCTTCTGCTTCTGTTAGGTCCATGCCATTTCTGTCCTTTATCGATCCCATCTTTGCATGAAATGTTCCCTTAGTCTCTAATTTTCTTGAAGAGATCTCTAGTCTTTCCCATTCTGTTGTTTTCCTCTATTTCTTTGCATTGACCACTGAAGAAGGCTTTCTTATCTCCTCTTGCTATTCATTGGAACTCTGCATTCAGATGTTTATAGCTTTCCTTTTCTCCTTTGCTTTTTGCTTCTCTCCCTTTCACAGCTCTTTGTAAGGCCTCCCCAGACAGCCATTTTGCCTTTTTGCATTTCTTTTCCATGGGGATGGTCTTGATCCCTGTCTCCTGTACAACGTCATGAATCTCAGTCCATAGTTCATCAGGCACTCTATCTATCAGATCTAGACCCTTAAATCTATTTCTCACTTCCACTGAATAGTCATAAGGGATTTAATTTAGGTCATACCTGAATGATCTTGTGGTTTTCCCTACTTTCTTCAATTTAAGTCTAAATTTGGCAATAAGGAATTCATGATCTGAGACACAGTCAGCACCTGGTCTTGTTTTTGCTGACTGTGTAGAGCTTCTCCATCTTTGGCTGCAAAGAGTATAATCAATCTGATTTCGGTGTTGACCATCTGGTGATGTCCATGTATAGAGTCTTCTCTTGTGTTCTTGCAAGAGGGTGTTTGTTATGACCAGTGCATTTTCTTGGCAAAACTCTATTAGTCTTTGCTGTGCTTCATTCCATATTCCAAGGCCAGATTTGCCTGTTACTCCAGGTGTTTTTTGACTTCCTACTTTTGCATTCCAGTCCCCTATAATGAAAAGGACATCTTTTTGGGGTGTTAGTTCTAAAAGGTCTTGTAGGTCTTCATAGAACCATTCAACTTCAGCTTCTTCAACGTTACTGGTTCGAGCATAGACTTGGATTACTGTGATATTGAATGGTTTGCCCTGGAAACAAACAGAGCTCATTCTGTCGTTTTTGAGATTGCATCCAAGTACTGCATTTTGGACTCTTGTTGACCATGATGGCTACTCCATTTCTTCTGAGGGATTCCTGCCCGCAGTACTAGATATAATGGTCATCTGAGTTAAATTCACCCATTCCAGTCCATTTTAGCTCACTGATTCCTAGAATGTCGATGTTTATTCTTGCCATCTGTTGTTTGACCACTTCCAATTTGCCTTGATTCATGGAACTGACATTCGAGGTTCCTATACAATATTGCTCTTTACAGCATCAGACCTTGCTTCTATCACCAGTCACAGCCACAGCTGGGTATTCTTTTTGCTTTGGCTCCATCCCTTCATTCTTTCTGGAGTTATTTCTCCACTGATCTCTAGAAGCATATTGGGCCCCTACTGACCTGGGGAGTTCCTCTTTCAGTATCCTATCATTTTGCTTTTTCATACTGTTGATGGAGTTCTCAAGGCAAGAATACTGAAGTGGTTTGCCATTCCCTTCTCCAGTGGACCACAGTCTGTCAGATCTCTCCACCATGACCCGCCCATCGTTGGTTGCCCCAAGGGCATGGCTTAGTTTCACTGAGTTAGACAAAGCTGTGGTCCTAGTGTGATTATATTGACCAGTTTTCTGTGAGTATGGTTTCAGTGTGTTTGTCCTCTGATGCCCTCTTGCAACACCTACGGTCTTACTTGGGTTTCTCTTACCTTGGGCTTGGGGTATCTCTTCACGGTTGCTCCAGCAAAGCGCAGCCGTTGCTCCTTACTTTGGACGAGGGGTATCTCCTCACCGCTGCCCTTCCTGACCTTCAATGTGGGATAGCTCCTCTAGGCCCTCCTGCACCTGCACAGCCATGGCTCCTTGGACATGGGATTGGTCCTTCCGCAGCCGCCCCTGGCCTCAGGCATGGGGGCATGGCGTAGCTCCTCCCAGCCGCCGCCCCTGACCTCGGACTTGGGTAGCTCCTCTCATCCTTTCCTGCACCATCGCAGCCTGGCATTCTCGGCCGCTGCCCCTGACCTTGGATGTGGGGTAGCTCCTCTTGGCCACCGCCCCTTGGGCATGGGGTCGTCCCGGCCTCTGCCCCTGACCTCGTGTGTTGGGCAGCTCCTCTCGGCCACGCTTAGTGCGCCAGTCACAGCAGCCTGCGCCTAGCGAGGACACTAATAGATGGAGAAATATACTGTGTTCATGGATTAGAAGAATCAATATCGTGAAAATCCGTATACTACTGAAAGCAATTTATAGATTCAATGCAATCCCTATCAAGCTATCAAGGTACTTTTCACAGAGCTAGAACAAATAATTTCACAATTTGTATGGAAATACAAAAAACTTCGAATAGCCAAAGCAATCTTGAAAAAGAAGAATGGAACTGGAGGAATCAACCTGCCTGACTTCAGGCTCTGCTACAAAGCCATAGTCATCAAGACAGTATGGTATTGGCACAAAGACAGAAATATAGATCAATGGAACAAAATAGAAAGCCCAGAGATAAATCCATGCATGTATGGACACCTTATCTTTGACAAAGGAGGCAAGAATATACAATGGAGAAAAGACAGTCTCTTTAACAAGTGGTACTGGGAAAATTGGTCAACCACTTGTAAAAGACTGAAACTAGAAGACCTTCTAACACCATACACAAAAATAAACTCAAAATGGATTAAAGATCTGAACCTAAGACCCAAAACTATAAAACTCCTAGAGGAGAACATAGGCAAAACACTCTCCGACATGAAGCACAGAAGTGTCCTCTATGACCCACCTTCTAGAATATTGGAAATAAAAGCAAAAATAAACAAATGGGGCCTAATTAAAATTAAAAAGCTTCTGCACAACAAAGGAAACTCTAAGCAAAGAGAAAAGACAGCCTTCAGAATGGGAGAAAATAATAGCAAATGAAGCAACTGACAAAGGATTAATCTCTAAAATATACAAGAAACTCCTGCAGCTCAAATCCAGAAAAATAAATGACCCAATCAAAAAATGGGCCAAAGATCTAAGCAGACATTTCTCCAAAGAAGCCATACAGACGGCTAACAAACACATGGAAAGATGCTCAACATCACTCATCAGAGAAATGCAAATCAAAACCACAATGAGGTACCATTTCACGCCAGTCAGAATGGCTGCTATCCAAAAGTCTACAAGCAATTAATACTGGAGAGGGTGTGGAGAAAAGGGAACCCTCTTACACTGTTGGTGGGAATGCAAACTAGTACAGCCACTATGGAGAACAGTGTGGAGATTCCTTAAAAAACTGGAAATAGAACTGCCATATGACCCAGAAATCCCACTGCTGGGCATACACACCAACGAAACCAGAATTGAAAGAGACATGTGTACCCCAATGTTCATCGCAGCACTGTTTATAATAGCCAGGACATGGAAGCAACCTAGATGTCCATCAGCAGATGAATAGATAAGAAAGCTGTGGTACATATACACAATGGAGTATTACTCAGCCATTGCAAAGAATACATTTGAATCAGTTCTAATGAGGTGGATGAAACTGCAGCCTGTTATACAGAGTGAAGTAAGCCAGAAAGAAAAGCACCAATACAGTATACTACGCATATATATAGAACTTACAAAGATGCTAATGATAACCCTGTATGCGAGACAGCAAAAGAGACACAGATGTATAGAACAGTCTTTTGGACTCTGTTGGAGAGGGCAGGAGTGGGATGATATGGGAGAATCGCATTGAAACATGTCTAATATCATATGTGAAATTAATCGCCAGTCCAGGTTCAATGCATGATACAGGATGCTCAGGGCTGGTGCACTGGGATGACCCAGTGGGATGGTATGGGGAGGGAGATGGGAGCGTGGGTCAGGATGGGGAACACATTTACACCCGTGGCAGATGCAATTTTGATGTATGGCAAAACCTATACAATATTGTAAAGTAATTAGCTTGCAATTAAAATAAATAAATTTGTATTAAAATTAAAAAAAAAAAAGAAATGCAAAAGAGAAATAAATAAATAAAAATAAAAATCCAATGAGTCAAATATAAAATCAAAGAGGACATTTGAAAATAGCTTAAGACAAATGACAGTGAATCACAACAATGCAAATCTATGGGCTGCATCAAGAACAGTCCATAAAGGGAAGCCCATAGTGATACAAGCTCTCCTCAGAAACATGAAAATCTGAAATGATAAACTGTTCTTCCACCTAAAACATTAGAAAAAGGATACACAAAACCTAAAGACACCAGAAGAAAGGAAATAATAATGATCAGAGAGGAAATAAAGATTTTTAAAAACAAACAAACAAACAAAAAGTAAAACCAAGTTGCTTTTTTTCAAGCTTTATTTAGATTTAATTGACTGATACATTGTTATGAACTAAGGTACAGTGTTGCTGTTTTTCAGTCACTATGTGGTTAGTCACTAAGTGCCAGACTCTTCACAAACTCAGGAACTACAGCACATCAGGCTTCCCTATCCTACACTATCTCCTAGAGTTGGCTCAAACTCATGTCCATTGAGTCAGTGATGCCATTCAACCATCTCATCCTCTGTCACCCCTTTCTCCTCTTGTCCTCAGTCTTTCCCAGCATCAAGAGTATTTTCCAGTGAGTTAGCTCTTTGCATCAGGTGGCCAAAGGATTGGAGCTTCAGCTTCAGCCTCAGTCCTTCCAATGAATATTCAGGGTTGATTTCCTTTAGGATTGACTGGTTTGATCTACTCTCTGTCCAAGCAATTCTCAAGAGTCTTCTCTAGCACAGCAATTGAAAGATAATTGCTTTACAATATTATGTTGGCTTCACCTATACATTAACATATATCAACCATCAGATCAGATCAGATCAGTCGCTCAGTTGTGTCTGACTCTTTGCAACCCCATGAACTGCAGCACGCCAGGCCTCCCTGTCCATCACCAGCTCTCAGAGGACATTCAGACTCACATTCATCGAGTCAGTGATGCCATCCAGCCATCTCATCCTCTGTCGTCCCCTTCTCCTCCTGCCCACAATCCCTCCCAGCATCAGAGTCTTCTCCAATGAGTCAACACTTCGCATGAGGTGGCCAAAATACTGGAGTTTCAGCTTTAGCATCATTCCTTCCAAAGAAATCCCAGGGCTGATCTCCTTCAGAATGGACCGGTTGGATCTCCTTGCAGTCCAAGGGACTCTCAAGAGTCTTCTCCAACACCACAGTTCAAAAGCATCAATTCTTCAGCGCTCAGCCTTTTTCACAGTCCAGCTCTCACATCCATACATGGCCACAGGAAAGACCATAGCCTTGACTAGGCGAACCTTTGTTGGCAAAGTGATGTCTCTGCTTTTGAATATGCTATCTAGGTTGGTCATAACTTTCCTTCCAAGGAGTAAGCGTCTTTTAATTTCATGGGTGCTGTCACCCTTGCAGTGATTTTGGAACCCAGAAAAATAAAGTCTGACACTGTTTCCACTGTTTCTCGATCTATTTCCCATGTAGTGATGGGACCAGATGCCATGATCTTCCTTTTCTGAATGTTGAGCTTTAAGCCAACCTTTTCACTCTCCACTTTCACTTTTATCAAGAGGCTTTTTAGTTCCTTTTCACTTTCTGCCATAAGGGTGGTGTCATCTGCATAGCTGAGGTTATTGATATTTCTCCCGGCAATCTTGATTCCAGCTTGTGCTTCTTCCAGTCCAGCATTTCTCATGATGTACTCTGCATATAAGTTAAATAAACATGGTGACAATATACAGCCTTGACGTACTCCTTTTCCTATTTGGAACCAGTCTGTTGGTCCATGACCAGTTCTAACTGTTGCTTCCTGACCTGCATACAGATTTCTCCAAAGGCAGATCAGGTGGTCTGGTATTCCCATCTCTCTCAGAATTGTCCACAGTTTATTGTGATCTACACAGTCAAAGGCTTTGGCATAGTCAATAAAGCAGAAATAGATGTTTTTCTGGAACTCTCTTGCTTTTTCAATGATCCAGCGGATGTTGGCAATTTGATCTCTGGTTCCTCTGCCTTTTCTAAATCCAGCTTGAACATCAGGAAGTTCACGGTTCACATATTGCTGAAGCCTGGCTTGGAGAAATTTGAGCATTACTTTACTAGCGTGTGAGATGAGTGCAATTGTGCGGTAGTTTGAGCATTCTTTGGCATTGCCTTTCTTTGGGATTAAATGAAAACTGACCTTTTCCAATCCTGTGGCCACTGCTGAGTTTTCCAAATTTGCTGGCATATTGAGTGCAGCACTTTCACAGCATCATCTTTCAGGATTTGGAATAGCTCCACTGGAATTCCATCACCTCCACTAGCTTTGTTCGTAGTGATGCTTTCTAAGGCCCACTTGACTTCACATTCCAGGGTGTCTGGCTCTAGGTCAGTGATCACACCATCATGATTATCTGGGTCGTGAAGCTCTTTTTTGTACAGTTCTTCTGTATATTCTTGCCACCTCTTCTTAATATCTTCTGCTTCTGTTAGGTCCATACCATTTCTGTCCTTTATCGAGCCCGTTTTTGCATGAAATGTTCCTTTGGTATCTCTGATTTTCTTGAATAGATCCTTAGTCTTTCCCAGTCTGTTGTTTTCCTCTATTTCTTTGCATTGATCGTTGAAGAAGGCTTTGGTATACCTATATCCTCTCCTGCTTGAGCCTCCCTCCCACCTCCCACTCCATCCAACCACTCTAAATGGTCACAGAGCCCCAGTTTGAGCTCACTGAGTCATACAGCAAATTTTCACTGGCTATCTGTTTTACATGGAAAAGTATATAAGTTTCCATACTGCTTTCTTCATTCATCCCACCCTCTCCTTCCCTTCTCCACTGTGTCCATACGTCTGTTCTGTATGTCTACATCTCCATTTCTGCCCTGAAAATAGGTTCATCGGTACTATCTTTCTAGATTCCATATATATGCATTAATGATTTTTTCTCTCTCTGACTTACTTCACTATGTATAATAGACTTTAGGTTCATCCACCTCATTAGAATTGACTAAAATGTGTTCCTTTTTATGGCTTAGTAATATTCCATTGTGTATATGCACCACAGCTTCTTTATTCATTCATCTGTCAGTGGACATCTGGGTTATTTCCATGCCCTCAGATCAGATCAATCGCTCAGTCATGTCCGACTCCTTGCGACCCCATGAATCGCAGCACGCCAGGCCTCCCTGTCCATCACCAACTCCCGGAGGTCACTCAGACTCACATCCATCGAGTCAGTGATGCCATCCAGCCATCTCATCCTCTGTCGTCCCCTTCTCCTCCTGCCCACAATCCCTCCCAGCATCAGAGTCTTCTCCAATTTGTTAACTCTTCACATGAGGTGGCCAAAATACTGGAGTTTCAGCTTTAGCATCATTCCTCCCAAAGCCCTAGTTATTGTAAATAGTGCTGCAATGAATATCACGGTACACGTGTCTTTTTCAATTATGGTTTCCTCAGGGTGTATATGGGGAAGGCAATGGCAATCCACTCCAGTACTCTTGCCTAGAAAATCCTATGGATGGAGGAGCGTGGTAGGCTGCAGTCCATGGGGTCGCTACGAGTCGGACCCAACTGAGCGACTTCACATTCACCTTTCACTTTCACACAATGGAGAAGGCAATGGCAACCCACTCCAGTGTTCTTGCCTGGAGAATCCCAGGGACAGCAGATCCTGGTGGGCTGCCATCTATGGGGTCACACAGAGTCAGACACGACTGAAGCAACTTAGCAGCAGCAGCAGCAGGGTGTATGATCAGTAGTGGAGTTGTTCAGTCACATGATAATTTTATTCCTAGTTTCTTATGGAATCTCCATACTGTCTTCCATTAGGGGCCAAATCAATTTACATTGCCACCAACAGTGCATGAGGGTTCCCTTTTCTCCACACCCTCTCCCTCTTCTTTCTCAGTATCCCGTTGACTATTCAGGGCTTTTGTTGGTGATGAACAGGGAGGCCTGGCCTGCTGCAATTCATGGGGTCACAAAGAGTCAGACATGACTGAGTGACTAACACAACACAATTATTGATATGTATGATCGTATTGGGGCTTCCCTGAGGTACTGTCTCAGCAGTAAAGAGTCTATTACAAAGCAGGAGACCCAGGTTCGATTCCTGGGTCAGGAAGATCCCTGGAGGAGGGCATGGCAACCCATTCTAGAACTCTTGTCTAGAGAATCCCACAAACAGAACAGCCTGGAAGGCTGCAATTCACAGGGTCACACAGAGTCACACATGATTGAAGTGACTAAACAGCAGCAGCAGCATGATCGTATTATGAGCTTCCCACATGACTCAGTGGTAAAGAATCTATCTGCCAAAGAGAAGACTTGAGTTCAGTTCCTAGGTTGGGAAGATCCCCTGAAGAATAAGATGGCAGCTAGCTCCAGTATTCTTGCCTAGGAAATCCTATGGACAGAAGAGCCTGGTGGGCTGCAGTCTATGAAGTTGCAAATGTGTTGGACACAACTTAATGACTCAACAGCAGTATAATTTTCTTACCATTTACTTTATTATTTATGGTTTGTTTTTGTAGGCCTTTACTTGTTCTTGTGTTTCCTGTCCAGAGAAGTTCCTTTAGCATTTGTTGAAGAGCTAGTTTATGGTACTGAATTTTCTTAACTTTGGCTCTTCTGCAAAGCTTTTGATTTCCCCTTTGAATCCTTGCTGGATAGGGTAATCTTGGTTGCAGGTTTTTCTCTTTAGTCACTTTAATTGTATACTGACATTTCTTTTGCCTGCAGAGTTTCTGTTCAAAAATAAGTTATTTGCTTTATGGGGATCTCTTTGTAGGTTACCTGTTGTTTTTCCCTTGTGGCTTTTAATATTTTTCCTTTGTGTTTCATTTTCATTAGTTTGATTAACATGTGTCTTGGCATGTTTCTCCTTGGGTTTTTATTTTATGGGATTCTATGGACTTTCTGGACTTGGTAGCTAATTCCTTTCCCATTTTAGGGAAGTTTTTACTATAATCTCCTGAAATGTTTTTTCATACTCTTTCTTTTTTCCTTCTCCTGAGACCCTTATAATTCCAATGCTGGTACCAGTAATGCTGTCTCAGAGGTCGCTGAGACTATCCTCATTTCTTTTTATTCTTTTTTCTTCATTTTGCACTGCTTCAGTTATTTACACCATTCTATCTTCCAGCTCACTTTTCCATTCTCCTGCTCAAGATAGTCGGCTATTGGTCCCCTCTAGTATAATATGGAGTCATGTCTGACTCTTTGACCCCATGGACGCAATCTGCCAGGCTCCTCTGTCCATGGAATTCCCCAGGCAAGGATGCTGGAGTGGGTTGCCACGTCCTTCTCTGTAAATGGACTAAATGCTTCAACTAAAAGAAATAGATTGGCTGAATGTATAAGAAACATGACCCCTATATGTGCTGTCTACAGGAGACACACTTCAGATCCAGGGATTCTCACAGACTGAACATGTGGGCTATAAAAGATATTGCATGCAAACAGAAATCAAAAGAAAGCAGAAGTAGCAACACCCATATCAGATAAAGTAAACTTTAAAATGAAGACTGTAAGAAGAGACAAGCAAGGACAGTACACAATGATCAAAGCATCAATCCAAGAAGTTTTAACAATTATAAATATATATGTATCCAACATAGGAGTACCTCAATACACAAGACAAATGGTAGTAACTATTAAAGAAAAAATTAGCAGTAACATCACAATACTGGGGGACTTTAATATCTCACTCACACCAATGGATAAAACTTCCAGATAAAAAATTAATAAGGAAACACAAGCTTTAAATCATACAAGGACCACTTGGACCTAATTGATATCTACAGGGCATTCCATTCAAAAAGAGATTTTTTGAACTTGAGAAAAAGATTAAGTTCACATGGAACATTCTCCAGGATAGATCACATCGTGGGTCACAAATCAAGCCTTGGTAAATTAAAAAAAAAAAAAATTGAATCACTTCAAGCATCTTTTCTAACAACAATGCTATAAGATTAGATCTTAACTATAGGGGGGAAAAACTACAGAAAACACAAATACATGAAAGCTAATCAATACACTTCTGAGTAACCAAAATATCAGTGAAGAAATAAAAGAGAAAATAAAAAAATACCTAGAAACAAATGAAAACACTGAAAACACAGCAACTCAAAAACTACAGGATGCAATAAAACCCTTGTTAAGAGGGAAGTTTCTAGCAATACAAGCCTACCTCAAGAAACAAGAGAAACATCAAAAAGGCAATACAATCTTACACTTTGAGCAACTAGAAAAAGAAGAACAACAAAAATGTCCCAAAGTTAGTAGAATAAAAGAAATCACAAATATCAGAACAGAGATAAAAGAAAAAGAAATGAAGGAGACAATAGCAAAGATCACTAAAATTAAAAGCTGATCCCTCGAGAAGATAAAAAAATTGACAAACCATTAACCAGATTCATAAAAAAGGAACTCCAAATCAATAAAACTAGAAATGAATAAAGAAAAGTTACAGCACACAACACAAATACAAATGATATGTGACTATTACAAGTAACTATATGGCAATAATGACTTCCTTGTGGCTCAGCTGGTAAAGAATCCACCTGCAATTCGGGAGATCTGGGTTCTATCCCTGGGTTGAGAAGATCCCCTGGAGAAGGGAAATACCCACTCCATGGGGTCTCATATGCCAATAAAATGGACAACCTGAAAGAAATCAGCAAATTCTTAGAAGAGCATAACCTTTCAAAACTGAACCAGGAAGAAACAAACAAAAAATATGAACAGATTAATCACAAGCACAGAAATTGATATTATAATAGTTTTTCCAATAAACAAAATCCTAGATCCAGATGGCTTCACAAATTCTACCAAAAGTTTAGAGAAAAGCTAACACCTATTCTGCTCAAACTCTTTCCAAAAATTGCAAAGGATGAAAACTCTTAAATCACTTCATGAAGCCACCATCACCCTGATACCAAAATCAGAAAAATATGTCAGAAAAATAAAATTACAGGCCAATATAATTGATGAACATAGATGCAAAAATCCTCAAAAAAATTCTAGCAAACAGAATCCAACAGAAGATCATGGCATCCGGTCCCATCACTACATGGGAAATAGATGGGGAAACAGTGGAAACAGTGTCAGACTTTATTTTTCTGGGCTCCAAAATCACTGCAGATGGTGACTGCAGCAATGAAATTAAAAGACGCTCACTCCTTGGAAGGAAAGTTATGACCAACCTAGACAGCATATTCAAAAGCAGAGATGTTACTGTGTCAACAAAGGTTCATCTAGTCAAGGCTATGGTCTTTCCTGTGGTCATCTATGGATGTGAGATTTGGACTGTGAAGAAGGCTGAGCGCCGAAGAATTGATGCTTTTGAACTGTGGTTTTGGAGAAGACTCTTGAGAGTCCCTTGGACTGCAAGGAGATACAACCAGTCCATTTTGAAGGAGATCAGTCCTGAGATTTCTTTGGAAGGAATGATGCTAAAGCTGAAACTCCAGTAATTTGGCCACCTCATGTGAAGAGTTGACTCATTGTAAAAGACTCTGATGCCTGGAGGGATTGGGGGCAGGAAGAGAAGGGGATGACCGAGGATGAGATGGCTTGATGGCATCACTTACTCGATGGATGTGAGTCTGAGTGAATTCCGAGAGCTGACAATGGACAGGGAGGCCTGGTGTGCTGCAATGCATGGGATTGCAAAGAGTCGGACACGACTGAGCGACTGATCTGATCTGATCTGATCTTAACTAGACGGACCTTTTTTGGCAAAGAAATGTCTCTGCTTTTCAATGTGCTATCTAGGTTGGTCATAACTTTTCTTCCAAGCAGTAAGCATCTATTAATTTTGTGGCTGCAGTCACCATCTGCAGTGATTTTGAAGCCCAAGAAAATAAAATCTGACACTATTTCCACTGTTTCCCCATCTATTTCCCATGAAGTGATGGGAGCAACTTAGGAGCACACAAATACATAAAACAAATACTAACAGATATAAAGGGTGAAATTGACTGGATATAATAATATTGACTGGATATAATAATAATGGAAGACTTTAATAGCTCATTCACATCAACTGACAGATCTTTTAGACCAAAACTCAATATTCTAAAGGATACAGTAGGAGAGTTAGATTTAACTTATATTTTTCATGACATTACATTATTAAAAAACCCAGAATGCACATTCTTTTAAAGAACACATAGAACATTCTCTAGGACAAATCATATATTATGGCATAAAACAGGACTCAACCAATTAAAGATGATGGAAATAATTTCAAGAATATTTTCTGAGCACAATTATATGAAACTAGAAATCAAACACAGAAAAATAAATGAGTAAAAAATCTATCACATGGAGACTAAACAATATGCTACTAAAAATTCAATGGGTCAATGTTCAAAGATGACAGAGGAGTCAGTGGACATGAGTGCATTTCTCTCCACAGATGCACCAGGACTGCATCTAGAGATGTAATAGTTCTCACAAAACACTGGCTGAATATTAGCAGGAGTCTTGATCACCAGAAAAGACTATACAGATCCATGCATTAATTGGATAGGATGAAAGGAAGAAGGGAGAAGAAGGTCCAAGCGGAATAGGATCTGTACACTAAGGAGGGGGAGCTGAAGCAGGGATGATATACCTACACCCAGGGAAATAAGTTGGGACAGAAGAGAAGCATTTGAGGTGCTCAGAGGAGGGTGAAACAGATGATTTGTGACAGTCAAAATGAATATAGTGAGAAACACACAGCCAGTCCTTGACAAAGCCCTACATACCCCAACCTGGAACATATGTCCACAAGTGTGCACAGGGGCTGGGAGCTGGAACGTGGGGATTGGAGAGCAATCCTGGAACCAGGACAGCTGTTGCATGCTGGGAGACAGCCTGAGGGCAGAGGAAGGAAGAAATCTACAACAGAGAATGCGTTTGGAGGAAAACCAAATGACCATGGAGACAGGGCACTATGGCTAAGTCACACATAATTGGTGGAGCCACCACTATTGCATCTCTCTCCCTACACGCTGGAATTGGGAGCCAGGCAATAAAGAAGGATCAACAAGAATTTCCCTTGGAGCACCTGCTGCCAGAGATTAGAAAAATCTCCTAAAAGTGCCATATCTCTTGTGCCTGAGGCTGCTGGCTTTGTTCACACCTGGAACTGCCAGAGTCCCCCATGACCTAATCAGCCATGCAGCCTCCACGCCCTGTTCTTATTGGGGCAGACACAATTCTTCCAGGGCACCCTAAGAAGCAGAATCCTATGGGCATAGCCCATATGCAGAGGTGGTAGTAAAACTACAACTGAGCTCCAGGGGCATAGTGATTAAGGAAGACTATTGAAAACCTTTCCATCAGTTGCACAAGCTGCATATTAGATCCACAATATCAACTAAGTAGTCTCTGTATCTATGGAATATATAAAAGGACAATGAGCGATTCCACAGAAGAAAACATTCTAGCTCTGGAAGCTCTGAATTTTGGAGGCAAGCACATGCAGTAGTATGGCTGGATTATAGCCTAAAATGTTTTCACAGGATCTAGGCTTTCCAGGTGGTGCTAATGGTAAAGGACCTGCCTGCCAAAGCAAGAGGAATAAGAGACACAGGTTCGATCCCTGGATCTAGAAGGTCCCCTGGAGGAGAGCATGGCAACCCATTCCAATATTCCTGCCTATAGAAACCCATGGACAAAGGAGCCTGGTGGACTACAGTTCAGAGGGTCACAAAGAGTCAGACACAACTGAAGCAACTGAGCACACATGCATGAACATCCCCACAGGGTCCACAGCAGCAGGTCCAGAAACCAGCCTTCCCCAGATTTGGTGGGTTTCCTAGGGAGGCAGAGGTGGGCTGTGGCTCACAGCAGGAGCAAGGACACTGACAGCTGAGATCCTCAGAAAACACTCTTTTGTTCTTTATGACTGGGTCATTCTATAGTTGTTCCTTTCTTTCTTTTTTCTCTATTATTGTGGTTGTTTTTAATGTTATTATTATTTCCATTAAGGTTTTGGGATTTTTTTTTTTTACCATTATTTTTATTTCTGTTATATATTTCTACTCCTACTTTGGCTTTCTGCTTTTCTCTGTGTGTGTGTGTGTGTGTGTGTGTATGTGTGGTTTTTTGTTTGTTTGTTTTTGGTTCATTGTTTTTGTTACTGTGTGTGTGTGAACTTTATCTTAACTTTGATTTTCTGTGGTTCTTTTATTTTCACCATTTTTGTCTGTTTTGTTTGCTTTATGCCTCAGTTGGCCTTCAACAATGGTTTTGCTTTCTGTTTTAGTTAGCTTTGTTTTTAATTAGTTGATTTCCTTTTTGGTTTCTTTTTTTCACCTGGTTGCTCCCCAGTACTTTTATTTTCCTTGGTTCTGTTTTGGTTTCTTTGTGTGTGTGTGTGTGTTCCTTTGTTTTTATTTCTATTTGACTGATTTTTCTTTTACCATTTGTTTGGGTTGTGGGTCTTTGTTTGTGTTTTCAACCCCTTTATTGCTTTGACAAACAGATTGTAGGGCCTTGGTTCCACACAAGAAGTCAAGCCTGAGCCTTTGGTGTGGGAGCAGAAAATTCAAAACATTAAACCACCAGAGAATTGCTGACCTGGAAGAGTATTATGAGATATAAAATTCTCATTATAATGAGAATTCCCATAAAGGCCTCCTTCCTAATCAAAGTGAACGTGAAAGTTGCTCCATTGTGTCTGATTCTTTGCGACTACATGGACTGAATTTTTCAGGCCAGAATACTGGAGTGGGTAGCGATTCCCTTCTCTAGGGGATCTTCCCAACCCAGGAATCAAACCCAGATCTCCCACATTGCGGGTGGATTCTTTTATTTACCAGCCAAGCTTCAAGAGAAGACCCAGCTCTACCCCACTGCCTGCAGTGCTCAGCACTGGATGACTCACCCGAGCAAAAACCAAGACAGGAACACAAAACAAATCATCAGCAGGCAGTGGCTTAAAGTCATCCTAAGCCCACAGACACCTCAAAACACACCATCTCACATGCCCCATCCTGGGGAAAATAACTCACATCCCAGCCACCAGAACTGAGGCACTACCACCATAAGGCCTACACAAGCCATTGGACCAAACTCACTCACCAGGGACAGACAGAGGAAGCAAGAACTCTGACCCTGCAACCTATAGAAAGGAGACATCAAATACACTTAGACAAAATGGAAAGACAGAAAAATTTTGTGCAGATGAAGTTAGAGAAACCACAAGAACAATAAAGGAAGAAGAAATAGGCAAACTACTGAAAAAAAGAATTCACAGTAATACTAGTAAACATAATCCAAAATCTTGAAAATAGAACAGAGAAAATGCAAGAAACGTTCAACAAGGACTTAGAAGAAATAAAGTATAAACAGTGATGAACAACACAATTACTGAAATTAAAAATACTCTAGAAGAAATAAGTTAAAAATTAACTGTAGCAGAATAATGGAAAAGTCAGCAGGAAGATAGAATGGAGGAAATATGATAAAAATAAAGAAAAAAGAATCAAATAATTTAGGACAGTCTCAGAGACCTCTGGGGCAATGCTAAATGCACCAACATTCAAATTATAGGGGTCCCAGAAGAAAAAATGAAAGAGAAAGTATCTGAGAAAATATTTTAAGACATTGTATTTGAAAGTTACCCTAACATGAGAAAGAAAATAGTCAATCAAGTGCAGGAACTGCAGAAAGTCCCATACAGGATAAAATCAAGGGGAAACACACTGAGACATATATTAGTCAAACTACCAAATATTAAACACAAAGAAAAAATATTACAAGCAGCAAGGGAAAAGCAACAAGTGAAATAAACAGGAATCTGCAGAAAGTTAACAGCTGATCTTTCAGCAGAAACCTTGCAGCCCAAAAAGTAGTGGCAGGATATATTTTAAAGTAATGAGAGGGAAAACCAAAAATCAAGATTACTGAACCAAGCAAAGATCTCATTCAGATTTGATGGAGAAATCAAAAGCTTTCCAAACAAGGAAATCTTAAGAGAATTCA
The DNA here is from genome assembly GCA_935064755.1 of Tragelaphus eurycerus. Lineage (NCBI taxonomy): Eukaryota > Metazoa > Chordata > Mammalia > Artiodactyla > Bovidae > Tragelaphus > Tragelaphus eurycerus. The sequence continues at coordinate 1,397,074 of CAKXYN010000205.1, read as the reverse complement.
GCACCATTAAACCAGCTTTACAACAAATGCTGAAAGAAATTAATACGCAGGGAACACAAAAGAAGAAGACCTATAAAAACAAACTCAAAATAATTAAGAAAAATGCCAAAAAGTACATATATATATATATATATCAATAATCACTTTAAATCTAAATGGATTAAATGCTCCAACCAAAAGAAAGAGCCTGGCTAAATAAATAAGACCCATATACACATGTGCTGTTCTTAGTCACTCAGTCATGTCTGACTCTTTGCCACTCCATGGACTGTAGCCTGCCAGGCTCTTCTGTCCATGGTGATTCTCTAGACAAGAACACTTGTCATTTTTTTCTCCAGGGGATCTTTCCAACCCAGGGATTGAACCCAGGTCTCCCTCATTGCAGGAGGATTCTTTACCATCTGTGCAAACAGGGGAGCCCAAGAATACTGGAATGAGTACTATCCCTTCTCCAGGGAACTTCCCAACCCAGGAATCAAACCAGGGTTTCCTGCATTGCAGGCAGATTCTTTACCAGCTGAGTTACTCGGTAAGCTGTCTTCAAGAGACTGGCTTCAGGCCTAGGGGCACATAAAGATTGAAAGTGAGGGAATGGAGAAAGATCTTCCAAGCAAATAAAAATCAAAAGAAATGTGTAAGAGAAATTTTATTTGAGAAAAAATAGACTTTAAAATAAAAAATATTCCAAGAGACAAGGAAAGATACTACACAGTGATAGGCATTAGTCCAAGAAGAAGACTTTACAATTGTAAATATTTATGCAGCAACTATAGAAGCATCTCAATATATAAGGCAAAAGCTAAAAATCATAAAAGGGGAAAATAATAGAAACACCATAATAGTAGAGGGAATTTGAAATGTAATCTAGACAGAAAATTAATAAGGAAACACAAGCCTTAAATGATACATTAGACAAGGTGGGTCTAATTGATGTTTATAGGACATGGTATCTGAAGCAACATAATAAAATTTCCTCAAATGTAGATGGAATATTCCCAGGCTATATCACATTTTGGCTCAAAAATCAATAAATTTTCGGAAACTGAAATCATATGAAGCAATTTTTATGATGACATCACTTTAAGATTACATAACAATTACAGGAGAAAAAAAAAACTTTAAAGCACCCACAAACTCAGGGAGGCTTAAAAATACTCTTCCAAATAACCAAGTGATTAACTGAAGACACCAAAGGAAAAATTTTTTAAAAAGAGAGAAAGAAACGACAATGAAAACATGAAGACCCCAAACCTATGAGATGCAGCAAAAGAAGTTCTAAGAGGGGCATTTATAGCAATACAATCGTACCTCAAGAAACAAGAAAAATATCAAATTAAAGACCGAATATTACAACTAAAGTAGCTAGGAAAGAAAGAACAACTCTCCCCAAAGTTAGAAGAAAAGAAATCATAAGTCAGAGCAGAGATAAATGAAAAAGAAATGAAGAAAATAATAGCGAAGATCAGTGAAACTAAGGCTGGTTCCTTGAAGAGATAAACAAAATTGATACACCATTAGCCACACTCTTCAAGAAAAAAAGAAGAGAGAAGACTCAAATCAATGAAACTGAAATGAAAAAGATGTTACAACATACACTCCAGAAGTACAAAGGATCATAACATATGAGCAACTATATACCAATAAAATGGACAACATAGAAGCCATGAAGATTCTTAGAAAACTACAAACCTACAAGACTGAAGCAGGAAGAAACAGAAAAACAAATATGAAACACTGAAATTGAAACACTGACCAAAAATCTTCCAACAAACAGAAACACAGTGCCAGATGGCCTGATAGATGAATTATATCAAATGTTTTCAGTTCACTCACTCAGTCCTGTCCGACTCTTTGAGACCCCATGGACCACAGCACACCAGGCCTCCCTGTCCATCACCAACTCCCAGAGTTCACCCAAACCCTTGTCCATCAAGTCGGTGATGCCATCCAACCATCTCATCCTCTGTCTTTCCCTTCTCCTCCTGCCCCCAATCCCTCGCAGCATCAGGATCTTTTCAAATGAGTCAGCTCTTTACATCAGGTAGCCAAAGTATTGGAGTTTCAGCTTCAATATCAGTCCTTCCAATGAACATCCAGGACTGACCTCCTATAGGATGGACTGGTTGGATCTCACTGCAGTCGAGGGGACTCTCAAGAGTCTTCTCCAATACCACAGTTCAAAAGCATCAATTCTTCGATGCTCAGCTTTTTTACAGTCCAACTCTCACATTGATACATGACCAGTGGAAAAACCATAGCCTTGACTAGACGGACCTTTGTTGGCAAAGGAATGTCTCTGCTTTTGAATATGCTGTTGAGGTTGGTCATAACTTTCCTTCCAACGAGTAAGCGTCTTATAATTTCATTGGTGCAATCACCATCTGCAGTGATTTTGGAGCCCAGAAAAATAAAGCCATCCACTGTTTCCACTGTTTTCCCATCTATTTCCCATGAAGTGATGGGACCAGATGCCATGATCTTCATTTTCTGAATGTTGAGCTTTAAGCCAACTTTTTCACTCTCCTCTTTCAATTTCATCAAGAGGCTCTTTAGTTCTTTTTTACTTTCTGCCATAAGGATGGTGTCATCTGCATATCTGAGGTTATTGATATTTCTCCTGGCAATCTTGATTCCACCTTGTGCTTCTTCCAGGCCAGTGTTTCTCATGATGTACTCTGCATATAAGTCAAATGTTTAGATTTTCACAAAAAAATTTGAAGAGGAAAGAATACTCCCTAACTCATTCTAAAGGCCACCATGACCCTAATACCAAATGAGAAAACAGTTCACTAAAAGAGAAAATGGACAGGCCCATATCCCTGATGAACAAAGATGCAAAAATCCTTAACAAAGTATTAGCAAACCAAATCCAACAACATATTAAGTGAATCAGAGGCCATGATCAAGTGAGGTTTCTCCCAGAGATACAAGGATTCTTCAATATATAAATAAATGTGATACACCACATTAACAAATTGAAAGATGAAAAATCATATGATAATTGCAATAGATGCAGAAAAAGCTTTTGGCAAAATCCAATACCCATTTATGACAAAATAAATTCATAGAAACTACCTAAACATAATAAAAACCATAAGTGACAAACCCACAGCAACTATTATTCTCAATAGTGAAAAACTTAAAGCATTTCCTCAAAAATAAGGGAAAAAAACCAAGTTTCCCACTTCCATAACTACTGTTCAACATAGTTTTGGAAGTCTTACCCATGGCAATCAGAGAAGAAAAAGAAATAAAAGTAATCCGAATTAGAAAAGGAGAAGTAAAACTGTCACTGTTCACAGAGGATGTGATACTATACATATAAAACCTTAAAGATGCAACCAAATATTCCTAGAGCTAGTCAATGAATTTAGTGAATTAACGGGGTACAATATTAATAAACAGAAATCACTTTAATATCTATGCAATAACAATGAAAGGTCAAAAAAAGGAAATTAAGGATGCAATCCCATTTACCATTTGAACAACAACAACAACAAATCTAGAAATAAACATATCTAAGGAGAAAAAAGACTTATATACAGAAAACTATAAGACACTGATAAAAGAATCAAAGGTGATTCAAACAGATAGTCTTGGAATGGAAGAATAAATATTGTGAAAATGACTATACTACCAAATGCAATCTACAATTCATTGAAATTTCCACTGGATTAACAATGGCATATTTCACAAAACGAGAACAAAAATTTCACAATCTGTATGGAAACACAAAATACGCCAAATAGCCAAAGCAAACTTGAGAAAGAAAACTAGAGTTAGTGTAATCAACCTTCCCTGACTTCAGGCTATACTACAAAGCTACAGTCATCAAGACTATTGTACTGGCACAGAAACAGAAATATAGATCTATGGAACAAGATAGAAACCTCAGAGATAAACCGACACACCTATGGTCACCTTATCTTTCACAAAGGAAGCAATAATCCACAATGAAGAAAAACAGCCTCTTCATTCTATGGTATTGGGAAAACTGACAGCTACATATAAAAAAATGCAGTTAGAACACTTCCCAAGCCACACACAAAAATAAACTAAAACTAGATAAAGACCTTGGAGAAGGAAATGGCACCCCATTCCAGTACTTTTGTCTGGAAAATCCAATGGATGGAGGAGCCTGGTAGGCCGCAGTCCATGAGGTTGGTAAGAGTAGGACACGACTGAGCAACTTCACTTTCACTTTTCATTTTCATGCATTGGAGAAGGAAATGGCAACCCACTCCAGTGTTCTTGTCTGGAGAATCCCAGGGACGGGGGAGCCTGGTGGGCTGCCGTCTATGGGGTTGCACAGAGTTGGACACGATTGAAGCAACTTAGCAGCAGCAGATTAAGACCTAAATGTGGATCAAAAGAAGGCAGTAGTAACAATAGTCATATCAGATAAAACAGACTTTAAAACAAAGGCTGTGTAAAGAGACAAAGATGGACACTACATAATGATCAAAGGATCAATCCAAGAAGAAGATGTAACAATCATAAATATATATGCACCCAACATAGGAGCACTACAATATGTAAAACAAATGCTAACAAGTATGAAAGGGGAAATTAACAATAACACAATAATAGTGGAAGACTTTAATACCCCACTCACGCCTATGGATAGATCAACTAAACAGAACATTAACGAGGAAACACAAACTATAAATTATACAACAGACCAGTTAGACCTGATTGATATCTATAGGACATTTCATCCCAAAACAATGAAATTCACCTTTTTCTTAAGCACACACGGAACCTTCTTCAGGATATATCACATCCTAGGCGATAAATCTAGCCTTGATAAGTTCAAAAAAATTGAAATCATTCCAAGCATCCTTTCTGACTATAATTCAGTAAGAGTAGATGTCAATTACAGGAGAAAAACTGTTAAAAATCCCAACATATGGAGGCTGAACAACATGCTGCTGAATAACCAACAAATCACAGAAGAAATCAAAATATGCATAGAAACGAATGAAAATGAAAACACAACAACCCAAAACCTATGGGACACTGTAAAAGCAGTGCTAAGGGGAAGGTTCATAGCAATACAGGCATACTTCAAAAAAAACAAGAAAAAAGTCAAATAAATAACCCAAATCTACACCTAAAGCAACCAGAAAATGAAGAAATGAAGAACCAAAGGGTTAGTAGAAGGAAAGGAATCTTAAAAATTAGGGCAGAAATAAATGCAAAAGAAACAAAAGAGACCATAGCAAGACCCAACAAAGACAAAAGCTGGTTCTTTGAAAGGATAAATAAAATTGATAAACCATTAGCCAGACTCATCAAGAAACAAAGGGAGAAAGATCAAATCAACAAAATTAGAAATGAAAATGTAGAAATCACAACAGACAACACAGAAATACAAAGGATCATCAGAGACTACTATTAGAAATTATATGCCAATAAAATGGAAAACTTGGAAGATATGGAAAAATTCTTAGAAAAGTACAACTTTCCAAAACTGAACCATGAAGAAATAGAAAATCTTAACAGACCCATCACAAGCATGGAAATTGAAACTGCAATAAGAAATCTTCCAGCAAACAAAAGCCCAGGCCCAGACGGCTTCACAGCCGAATTCTACCAAAAATTTAGAGAGGAGTTAACACCTATCCTACTCAAAATCTTCCAGAAAATTGCAGAGGAAGGTGAACTTCCAATCTCATTCTATGAGGCCACCATCATCCTAATACCAAAACTTGACAAAGATGCCACAAAAAAAGAAAACTACAGGCCAATATCACTGATGAACACAGATGCAAAAATCCTTAACAAAATTCTAGCAATCAGAATCCAACAACACATTAAAAAGATCATACATCATGACCAAGTGGGCTTTATCCCAGGGATGCAAGGATTCTTCAGTATCTGCAAATCAATCAAAGTAATACACCACATTAACAAACTGAAAAATAAAACCCATATGATTATGTCAATAGATACAGAGAAAGTCTTTGACAAAATTCAACATTTAATTTTGATAAAAATTCTCCAGAAAGCAAGAATAAAAGGAACATACCTCAACATCATAAAAGCTATATATGACAAACCCACAGCAAACATTATCCTCAATGGTGAAAAATTGAAAGCATTTCCCCTAAAGTCAGGAACAAGACAAGGGTAACCACTCTCACCATACTATTCAATATAGCTTTGGAAGTTTTAGCCACAGCCATCAGAGCAGAAAAGGGAGTAAAAGAAATCCAAATTGGAAAAGAAGAAGTAAAAAGGAAGAAGTAAAACTCTCACTGTTTGCAGAAGACATGATCCTGTACATAGAAAAGCATAAAGACTCCACCAGAAAATTACTAGAGCTATCAACGAATATAGTAAAGTTGTAGGGTATAAAATCAACACACAGAAATCCCTTGCATTCCTGTACACTAACAAAGAGAAAATAGAACGAGAAATTAAGGAAACAATTTGATTCACCATGGCAATGAAAATAATATCCCATGGACGGAGGAGCCTGGTGGGGTGCACTCCATGGGGTCGCTAAGAGTCGGGCAAGGTTGACCGACTTCACTTTCACTTTTGACTTTCTTGCATTGGAGAAGGAATGGCAACCCACTCCAGTGTTCTTGCCTGGAGAATCCCAGGAACAGGGGAACCTGGTGGGCTGCCATCTATGAGGTCGCACAGAGTCGGACAGGACTGAAGCGACTTAGTAGTAGTAGTAAGGAAACAAAAGACCTATATATAGAAAACTATAAAACACTGTTGAAAGAAATCAGTTCAGTTCAGTTGCTTAGTTGTGCCCAACTCTTTGGGACCTATGAATTGCAGCACACCAGGCCTCCCTGCCCATCTCCAACTCCCAGAGTCCACCAGACTCACGTCCATTGAGTCAGTGATGCCATCCAGGCATCTCATCCTCTGTCGTCCCATTTTCCTCCTGCCCCTGATCCCTGCCAGCATCAGTCTTTTCCAATGAGTCAACCCTTCACAAGAGATGGCCAAAGTACTGGAGTTTCAGCTTTAGTTTCATTTCTTCCAAAGAAATCCCAGGGCTGATCTCCTTCAGAATGGACTGGTTGGATCTCCTTGTAGTCCAAGGGACTCTCAAGAGTCTTCAAAACCACAGTTCAAAAGCATCAATTCTTCGGTGCTCAACCTTCTTCACAGTCCAGCTCTCACATCCATACATGACCACAGGAAAACCACAGCCTTGACTAGGCAATCCTTTGTTGGCAAAGCAATGTCTCTGCTTTTGAATATGCTATCTAGGTTGGTCATAACTTTCCTTCCAAGGAGTAAGCGTCTTTTAATTTCATGGCTGCAGTCATCATCTGCAGTGATTTTTGAGCCCAGAAAAAGAAAGGCTGACACTGTTTCCACTGTTTCCCCATCTATTTCCCATGAAGTGATGGGACCAGATGCCATGATCTTCGTTTTCTGAATGTTGAGCTTTAAGCCAACTTTTTCACTCTCCTCTTTCACTTTCATCAAGAGCCTTTTTAGTTCCTCTTCACTTTCTGCCATAAGGGTGGTGATATCTGCATATCTGAGGTTATTGATATTTCTCCCGGCAATCTTGATTCCAGCTTGTGCTTCTTCCAGCCCAGCGTTTCTCATCATGTGTTCTGCATATAAGTTAAATAAGGAGGGTGAAAATATACAGCCTTCATGTATTCCTTTTCCAATATGGAACCAGTCTGTTGTTCCATGTCCAGTTCTAATTGTTGTTTCCTGACCTGCATACATATTTCCCAAGAGGCAGGTCAGATGGTCTTGTATTCCCATCTCTTTCAGAATTTTCCACAGTTTATTGTGATCCACACAGTCAAAGGCTTTGGCATAGTCAATAAAGCAGAAATATATGTTTTTCTGGAACTCTCTTGCTTTTTCAATGATCCAGCAGATGTTGACAATTTGATCTCTGGTTCATCTGCCTTTTCTAAAACTAGCTTGAACATCAGGAAGTTCATGGTTCACATATTGCTGAAGCCTGGCTTGGAGAATTTTGAGCATTACTTTACTAACATGTGAGATGAGTGCAATTGTGCGGTAGTTTGAGCATTCTTTGGCATTGCATTTCTTTGGGATTGGGATGAAAACTGACTTTTCCAGCCCTGTGACCACTGCTGAGTTTTCCAAATTTGCTGGCATATTGAGTGCAGCACTTTCACAGCATCATCTTTCAGGATTTGAAAGAGCTCAACTGGAATTCCATCACCTCCACTAGCTTTGTTCATAGTGATGCTTTCTAAGGCCCACTTGACTTCACATTCCAGGATGTCTGGCTCTAGGTCATTGATCACACCATCGTGATTATCTGGGTTGTGAAGATCTTTTTTGTACAGTTCTTCTGTATATTCTTGCCATCTCTTCTTAATATCTTCTGCTTCTGTTAGGTCCATGCCATTTCTGTCCTTTATCAAGCCCATCTTTTCATGAAATGTTCCCTTAGTCTCTAATTTTCTTGAAGAGATCCCTAGTCTTTCCCATTCTGTTGTTTTCCTCTATTTCTTTGCATTGACCACTGAAGAAGGATTTCTTATCTCTTCTTGCTATTCTTTTGAACTCTGCACTCAGATATTTATAGCTTTCCTTTTCTCCTTTGCTTTTTACTTCTCTCACTTTCACAGCTATGTAAGGCCTCCCCAGATAGCCATTTTGCTTTTTTGCATTTCTTTTCCATGGGGATGGTCTTGATCCCTGTCTCCTGTACAACGTCATGAATCTCAGTCCATAGTTCATCAGGCACTCTATCTATCAGATCTAGACCCTTAAATCCATTTCTCACTTCCACTGAATAGTCATAAGGGATTTGATTTAGGTCATACCTGAATGATCTTGTGGTTTTCCCTACTTTCTTCAATTTAAGTCTAAATTTGGCAATAAGGAATTCATGATCTGAGACACAGTCAGCACCTGGTCTTGTTTTTGCTGACTGTGTAGAGCTTCTCCATCTTTGGCTGCAAAGAATATAATCAATCTGATTTCGGTGTTGACCATCTGGTGATGTCCATGTATAGAGTCTTCTCTTGTGTTCTTGCAAGAGGGTATTTGCTATGACCAGTGCATTTTCTTGGCAAAACTCTTTTAATCTTTGCTCTGCTTCATTCCATATTCCAAGGCCAAATCTGCCTGTTACTCCAGGTGTTTCTTGACTTCCTACTTTTGCATTCCGGTCCCCTATAATGAAAAGGACATCTTTTTTGGGTGTTAGTTTTAAAAGGTCTTGTAGGTCTTCATAGAACCATTCAACTTCAGCTTCTTCAACGTTACTGGTTCGAGCATAGACTTGGATTACTGTGATATTGAATGGTTTGCCCTGGAAACAAACAGAGATCATTCTGTCATTTTTGAGATTGCATCCAAGTACTGCATTTTGGACTCTTTTGTTGACCATGATGGCTACTCCATTTCTTCTGAGGGATTCCTGCCCGCAGTAGTAGATAAAATGGTCATCTGAGTTAAATTCACCCATTCCAGTCCATTTTAGCTCGCTGATTTCTAGAATTTCGATGTTCACTGTTGCCATCTCTTGTTTGACCACTTCCAATTTGCCTTGATTCATGGACCTGACATTCCAGGTTCCTATGCAATATTGCTCTTTACAGCATCAGACCTTGTTTCTATCACCAGTCACAGCCACAGCTGGGTATTCTTTTTGCTTTGGCTCCTTCCCTTCATTCTTTCTGGAGTGATTTCTCCACTGATCTCCAGTAGCATATTGGGCCCCTACTGACCTGGGGAGTTCCTCTTTCAGTATCCTATCATTTTGCTTTTTCATACTGTTGATGGAGTTCTCAAGGCAAGAATACTGAAGTGGTTTGCCATTCCCTTCTCCAGTGGACCACAGTCTGTCAGATCTCTCCACCATGACCCGCCCATCATTGGTTGCCCCGAGGGCATGGCTTAGTTTCACTGAGTTAGACAAAGCTGTGGTCCTAGTGTGATTATATTGACCAGTTTTCTGTGAGTATGGTTTCAGTGTGTTTGCCCTCTGATGCCCTCTTGCAACACCTACGGTCTTACTTGGGTTTCTCTTACCTTGGGCTTGGGGTATCTCTTCACGGTTGCTCCTTACTTTGGACGAGGGGTATCTCCTCACCGCTGCCCTTCCTGACCTTCAATGTGGGATAGCTCCTCTAGGCCCTCCTGCACAAGCACAGCCATGGCTCCTTGGACATGGGATTGGTCCTCCTGCTGCCGCCCGTGCCCTCAGGCATGGGGGCATGGCGTAGCTCTTCCCAGCCGCCGCCCCTGACCTCGGACTTGGGTAGCTCCTCTCAGCCTTTCCTGCACCATCACAGCCTGGCATTCTCGGCCACTGCCGCTGACCTTGGATGTGGGGTAGCTCCTCTTGGCCGCCTCCCCTTGGGCATGGGGTCCTCCCGGCCTTTGCCCCTGACCTCGGACATTGGGCAGCTCTTCTCAGCCACGCTTAGTGCACCGGTCACAGGCGCCTGCGCCTAGCGAGGACACTAATAGATGGAGAAATATACTGTGTTCATGGATTAGAAGAATAAATATAGTGAAAATCAGTATACTACCGAAAGCAATTTATAGATTCAATGCAATCCCTATCAAGCTATCAAGGTATTTTTCACAGAGCTAGAACAAATAATTTCACAATTTGTATGGAAATACAAAAAACTTCGAATAGCCAAAGCAATCTTGAAAAAGAAGAATGGAACTGGAGGAATCAACCTGCCTGCCTTCAAGCTCTGTTACAAAACCATAGTCATCAAGACAGTATGGTATTGGCACAAAGAGAGAAATATAGATCAATGGAACAAATTAGAAAGCCCAGAGATAAATCCATGCATGTATGGACACCTTATCTTTGACAAAGGAGGCAAGAATATACAATGGAGAAAAGACAGTCTCTTTAACAAGTGGTACTGGGAAAATTGGTCAACCACTTGTAAAAGACTGAAACTAGAAGACCTTCTAACACCATACACAAAAATAAACACAAAATGGATCAAAGATCTGAACCTAAGATGCAAAACTATAAAACTCCTAGAGGAGAACATAGGCAAAACACTCTCCGACATGAAGCACAGCTGTGTCCTCTATGACCCACCTCCTAGAATATTGGAAATAAAAGCAAAAATAAACAAATGGGGCCTAATTAAAATTAAAAAGCTTCTGCACAACAAAGGAAACTCTAAGCAAAGAGAAAAGACAGCCTTCAGAATGGGAGAAAATAATAGCAAATGAAGCAACTGACAAAGGATTAATCTCTAAAATATACAAGCAACTCCTGCAGCTCAAATCCAGAAAAATAAAAGACCCAATCAAAAAATGGGCCAAAGATCTAAACAGACATTTCTCCAAAGAAGCCATACAGACGGCTAACAAACACATGGAAAGATGCTCAACATCACTCATCAGAAAAATGCAAATCAAAACCATAATGAGGTACTATTTGACGCCAGTCAGAATGGCTGCTATCCAAAAGTCTACAAGCAATTAATACTGGAGAGGGTGTGGAGAAAAGGGAACCCTCTTACACTGTTGGTGGGAATGCAAACTAGTACAGCCACTATGGAGAACAGTGTGGAGATTCCTTAAAAAACTGGAAATAGAACTGCCATATGACCCAGCAATCCCACTGCTGGGCATACACACCAAGGAAACCAGAATTGAAAGAGACACGTGTACCCCAATGTTCATCGCAGCACTGTTTATAATAGCCAGGACATAGAAGAAACCTAGATGTCCATCAGCAGATGAATGGATAAGAAAGCTGTGGTACATATACACAATGGAATATTACTCAGCCATTAAAAAGAATACATTTGAATCAGTTCTAATGAGGTGGATGAAACTGCACCCTGTTATACAGAGTGAAGTAAGCCAGAAAGAAAAACATCAATACAGTATACTATGCATATATATAGAATTTAGAAAGATGGTAACGATAACCCTGTATGCGAGACAGCAAAAGAGACACAGATGTATAGAACAGTCTTTTGGACTCTGTTGGAGAGGGAAGGAGTAGGATGATATGGGAGAATTGCATTGAAACATGTCTAATATCATATGTGAAATTAATCGCCAGTCCAGTTTCAATGCATGATACAGGATGCTCGGGGCTGGTGCACTGGGCTGACCCAGTGGGATGATATGGGGAGGGATGTGGGAGCGTGGGTCAGGATGGGAAACACGTTTACACCCATGGCAGATGCAATATTGATGTATGGCAAAACCTATACAATATTGTAAAGTAATTAGCCTCCAATTAAAATAAATAAATTTATATTAAAATTAAAAAAAAAAAGAAATGCAAAAGAGAAATAAATAAAAATAAAAATCCAATGAGTCAAATATAAAATCAAAGAGGATATTTGAAAATAGCTTAAGACAAAGACAGTGAATCACAATGCAAATCTATGGGCTGCATCAAGAACAGTCCATAAAGGGAAGCCCATAGTGATACAAGCTCTCCTCAGAAACATGAAAATCTGAAATGATAAACTGTTCTTCCACCTAAAACATTAGAAAAAGGATACACAAAACCTAAAGACACCAGAAGAAAGGAAATAATAATGATCAGAGAGGAAATAAAGATTTTTAAAAACAAACAAACAAACAAAAAGTAAAACCAAGTTGCTTTTTTTCAAGCTTTATTTAGATTTAATTGACTGATACATTGTTATGAACTAAGGTACAGTGTTGCTGTTTTTCAGTCACTATGTGGTTAGTCACTAAGTGCCAGACTCTTCACAAACTCATGAACTACAGCACATCAGGCTTCCCTATCCTACACTATCTCCTAGAGTTGGCTCAAACTCATGTCCATTGAGTCAGTGATGCCATTCAACCATCTCATCCTCTGTCACCCCTTTCTCCTCTTGTCCTCAGTCTTTCCCAGCATCAAGAGTATTTTCCAGTGAGTTAGCTCTTTGCATCAGGTGGCCAAAGGATTGGAGCTTCAGCTTCAGCCTCAGTCCTTCCAACGAATATTCAGGGTTGATGTCCTTTAGGATTGACTGGTTTGATCTCTTCTCTGTCCAAGCAATTCTCAAGAGTCTTCTCTAGCACAGCAATTGAAAGATAATTGCTTTACAATATTATGTTGGCTTCACCTATACATTAACATGTATCAACCATATGTATACCTATATCCTCTCCTTCTTGAGCCTCCCTCCCACCTCCCACTCCATCCAACCACTCTAAATGGTCACAGAGCCCCAGTTTGAGCTCACTGAGTCATACAGCAAATTTCCACTGGCTATCTGTTTTACATGGAAAAGTATATAAGTTTCCATACTGCTTTCTTCATTCATCTCACCCTCTCCTTCCCTTCTCCACTGTGTCCATAAGTCTGTTCTGTATGTCTACATCTCCATTTCTGCCCTGAAAATAGGTTCATCGGTACTATCTTTCTAGATTCCATATATATGCATTAATAGATGATTTTTTCTCTCTGACTTACTTCACTATGTATAATAGGCTCTAGGTTCATCCACCTCATTAGAATTGACTAAAATGTGTTCCTTTTTATGGCTTAGTAATATTCCATTGTGTATATGCACCACAGCTTCTTTATTCATTCATCTGTCAGTGGACATCTGGGTTATTTCCATGCCCTCAGATCAGATCAGTCACTCAGTCATGTCCGACTCCTTGTGACCCCATGAATCGCAGCACGCCAGGCCTCCCTGTCCATCACCAACTCCCGGAGGTCACTCAGACTCACATCCATCGAGTCAGTGATGCCATCCAGCCATCTCATCCTCTGTCGTCCCCTTATCCTCCTGCCCACAATCCCTCCCAGCATCAGAGTCTTCTCCAATGAGTCAACTCTTCGCATGAGGTGGCCAAAATACTGGAGTTTCAGCTTTAGCATCATTCCTTCCAAAGCCCTAGTTATTGTAAATAGTGCTGCAATGAATATTACGATACACGTGTCTTTTTCAATTATGGTTTCCTCAGGGTGTATATGGGGAAGGCAATGGCAATCCACTCCAGTACTCTTGCCTAGAAAATCCCATGGGTGGAGGAGCCTGGTAGGCTGCAGTCCATGGGGTCGCTACGAGTCGGACGCGACTGAGCGACTTCACATTCACCTTTCACTTTCACACAATGGAGAAGGCAATGGCAACCCACTCCAGTGTTCTTGCCTGGAGAATCCCAGGGACAGCAGATCCTGGTGGGCTGCCATCTATGGGGTCACACAGAGTCAGACACGACTGAAGCAACTTAGCAGCAGCAGCAGCAGCAGGGTGTATGACCAGTAGTGGAGTTGTTCACTCATATGGTAGTTTTATTCCTAGTTTCTTAAGGAATCTCCATACTGTCTTCCATTAGGGGCCAAATCAATTTACATTGCCACCAACAGTGCATGAGGGTTCCCTTTTCTCCACACCCTCTCCCTCTTCTTTCTCAGTATCCCGTTGACTATTCAGGGCTTTTGTTGGTGATGGACAGGGAGGCCTGGCCTGCTGCAATTCATGGGGTCGCAAAGAGTCAGACACGACTGAGCGACTGAACTGAACTGACCTGAACTGATGGATAGTGAAATATTTTGTTGTAATTCAGTGAAAAATGCCATTAGTAATTTAATAGGGATTACATTGAATCTGTATATTGTATTTAGTAATATAGTCGTTTTCACAACATTGATTCTTCCAACCCAGCTACATGAAATATCTCTCCATCTGTTTACGTCACCTTGGATTTTTTTCATCAGTGTCTTATAGTTTTCAGTATACAACTCTTTTCTCTCCTTCAGTTCAGTTCACTTCACTTCAGTCACTCAGTCATGTCCGACTCCTTGCGACCCCATGAATCGCAGAACACCAGGCCTCCCTGTCCATCACCAACTCCCGGAGTTCGCTCAAACTCATGTTCATCGAGTCGGTGAGGCCATCCAGCCATCTCATCCTCTGTCGTCCCCTTCTCCTCCTGCCCCCAATCCCTCCCAGCATCAGAGTCTTTTCCAATGAGTCAATTCTTCGCATGAGGTGGCCAAAGTATTGGAGTTTCAGCTTTAGCACCAGTTCTTCCAATGAACATCCAGGACTGATCTCCTTTAGGTAGGTTTATTCCTAGGTATTTTATTTTTTCTGTTGTAATGGTAAATGGGATTGATTGCTTAATTTCTCTTTCTGATTTTTCACTGTTAATATATAGGAATACAAGTGATTTCTGTGTACTGATTTTGTATCTTGTGACCTTACTAGATTCACTGATTAGCTCTAGTAATTTTGTGATAGTATCTTTAAGGTTTTCCATGTATAGTAGTATCATGTCATCTGCAAACGTTGAGCATTTTACTTGTTTTTCAATCTGGATTCCTTTTATTTCTTTTTCTTCTCTGATTGCCAAAGCTAAGATTTCCAAAAATATGTTGAAGAATAGTGGTGATAATGGGCACCATTTCCTTTTTCCTTGTCTTAGAGGGAAATCTTTCAATTTTTCAACATTGAGAATAATATTTGTTGTGGGTTTGTCATATATGGCGTTTATTATGTTGAGGTAGGTTCCTTCTGGGCTTTCCAGGTGGTTCAGTGGTAAAGAATGAGCCTGCAATGCAGGGGATGCCAGAGACATGGGTTCAATCCCTGGGTCAAGACAAAGATACCCTGGAGGAGGGCATGGCAACCCACTCCAGTATTCTTGCCTGGAGAATTCTATGGACAGAGGAGCCTGATGGGCTACAATCAATGGGTTCACAAAGAGTCAAACATGCTTGAAGTCACTGAGTACAGCACAGGTTTCTTCTATGCCCATTTCTATAATACATGAGTACGGAATATTGTCAAAGCTTTTTCTGAGTTTATTGAGATGATTAAATGGTTTTTATCTTTCAGTTTGTTAATGTGGTATATTTCATTCATTGATTTGTATATATTGAAGAATCCCTGAGATAAACTGAACTTGATCATAATGTATAATCTTTTTAATGTGTTGTTAAATTGTTTCCCAGAATTTTGTTGAGGTTTATCAGTGATATTGGCCTATGATTTTCTTTTTTTATGATATCTTTGTGTGTTTTTAGTGTCAAGATGATGGTGGCCTCATGGAATGTATTTGGAAGTGTTCCCCGTCTGCAAATTTGGAATATTTCAGAATTATAGGCATTACCTCTTCTCTAAGTGATTGCCAGAAATCACCTGTGGAGCCATCTGGCCCTGGGCTTTTGTTTTGGGGAGATTTTTGACCACAGTTTCCATTTCAGTGCTTGTAGTTGGCTTGTTCATAATTTGTATTTCTTGTTGGTTCAGTATTGGAAGGTTGAACTTTTCTGAGAATCTGTCCATTTCTTCCAGGCTGTCCGTTTTATAGGCTTATAATTGTGTCATAATAGCCTCTTATGATCCTTTGTATATCTGCATTGGCTGTTGTACCCTCTCTTTTTCATTTCTAATTTTATTGATTTGATTCTTCTCCCTTTTTCTCTTGATAAGTCTGGCTAATGGTTTGTCAGTTTTATCTTCTCAAAGAATCAGCTTTTAGTTTTATTAATCTTTATTATTGTTTCCTTCATTTCCTTTTCATTTTTATCTGCTCCAGTCTTTGTGATTTCTCTCAATCTACTAATGTTGGGAGTGGTTTTTTCCTTTTCCAGGTGTTTTAGGTGTAAAGTTAGATGATCTATTCAGTACTTTTCTTTTTTCTTTATATAGGATTGTATTGCTCTAAACTTCCCTCTGAACTGTATTTGCTGCTTCCTATAGGTTTGGGGTCATTGTGGGAGTTTTTTGTTCTTGTTTTTTCTAGGAATTTTTTATTTCCTTTTTTATTTCTTCAGTTATCTGCTCATTATGTAGAAATATATTGCTTAATTTCCATGTGTTTGTGGTTTTTTTCATTTTTTTTTTCCTGTAATTGATATATTGGCAAATTCAGACTGAAATTGAAGAAAGTAGGGAAAACCACTAGACCATTCAGGTATGACATAAATCAAATCCCTTATGATTATACAGTGGAAGTGAGAAATAGATTTAAGGGCCTATATCTGATAGATAGAGTGCCTGATGAACTATGGAACGAGGTTCGTGACATTGTCCAGGAGACAGGGATCAAGACCATCCCCATGGAAAAGAAATGCAAAAAAGCAAAATGGCTATCTGGGGAGGCCTTACAAATAGCTGTGAGAAGAAGACAAGTGAAAAGCAAAGGAGAAAAGGAAAGATATAAACATCTGAATGCAGAGTTCCAAAGAACAGCAAGAAGAGATAAGAAAGCCCTCTTCAGTGATCAATGCAAAGAAAGAGAGGAAAACAACAGAATGGGAAAGACTAGGGATCTCTTCAAGAAAATCAGAGATACCAAAGGAACATTTCATGCAAAGATGGGCTCGATAAAGGACAGAAATGGTATGGACCTAACGGAAGCAGAAGATATTAAGAAGAGGTGGCAAGAATATACAGAAGAACTGTACAAAAAAGAGCTTCATGACCCAGATAATCATGATGGTGTGATCACTGACCTAGAGCCAGACATCCTGGAATGTGAAGTCAAGTGGGCCTTAGAAAGCATCACTACGAACAAAGCTAGTGGAGGTGATGGAATTCCAGTGGAGCTATTCCAAATCCTGAAAGATGATGCTGTGAAAGTGCTGCACTCAATATGCCAGCAAATTTGGAAAACTCAGCAGTGGCACAAGATTGGAAAAGGTCAGTTTTCATTCCAATCCCAAAGAAAGGCAATGCCAAAGAATGCTCAAACTACCGCACAATTGCACTCATCTCACACGCTAGTAAAGTAATGCTCAAAATTCTCCAAGCCAGGCTTCAGCAATATGTGAACCGTGAACTTCCTGATGTTCAAGCTGGATTTAGAAAAGGCAGAGGAACCAGAGATCAAATTGCCAACATCCGCTGGATCATTGAAAAAGCAAGAGAGTTCCAGAAAAACATCTATTTCTGCTTTATTGACTATGCCAAAGCCTTTGACTGTGTAGATCACAATAAAATGTGGAAAATTCTGAAAGAGATGGGAATACCAGACCACCTGACCTGCCTCTTGAGAAATCTGTATGCAGGTCAGGAAGCAACAGTTAGAACTGGTCATGGACCAACAGACTGGTTCCAAATAGGAAAAGGAGTACGTCAAGGCTGTATATTGTCACCATGTTTATTTAACTTATATGCAGAGTACATCATGAGAAATGCTGGACTGGAAGTAACACAAGTTGGAATAAAGATTGCTGGGAGAAATATCCATAACCTCAGCTATGCAGATGACACCACCCTTATGGCAGAAAGTGAAGAGGAACTAAGAAGCCTCTTGATGAAAGTGAAAGTGGAGAGTGAAAAGGTTGGCTTAAAGCTCAACATTCAGAAAACGAAGGTCATGGCATCTGGTCCCATCACTACATGGGAAACAGATGGGGAAACAGTGGAAACAGTGTCAGCCTTTCTTTTTCTGGGCTCCAAAATCACTGCAGATGGTGACTGCAGCCATGAAATTAAAAGACGCTTACTCCTTGGAAGGAAAGCTATGACCAACCTAGATAGCATATTCAAAAGCACAGACATCACTTTGCCAACAAAGGTTCGCCTAGTCAAGGCTATGGTCTTTCCTGTGGTCATGTATGGATGTGAGAGCTGGACTGTGAAGAAGGCTGAGCGCTGAAGAATTGATGCTTTTGAACTGTGGTGTTGGAGAAGACTCTTGAGAGTCCCTTGGACTGCAAGGAGATCCAACCGGTCCATTCTGAAGGAGATCAGCCCTGGGATTTCTTTGGAAGGAATGATGCTAAAGCTGAAACTCCAGTATTTTGGCCACCTCATGCGAAGAGTTGACTCATTGGAGAAGACTCTGATGCTGGGAGGGATTGTGGGCAGGAGGAGAAGGGGATGACAGAGGATGAGATGGCTGGATGGCATCACTGACTCGATGGATGTGAGCCTGAGTGTCATCCGGGAGCTGGTGATGGACAGGGAGGCCTGGTGTGCTGCAGTTCATGGGGTCACAAAGAGTCGGACACGACTGAGAGACTGATCTGATCTGATCTGATATCTTATCACATAGTATTGTGGTCAGAAAAGATTCTTGATAAGATTTCAATTTTCTTAATTTACTGAGGCTATGTTTGTGACTCAAGATGTAGTCTATTCTGGAGAACGTTCTATATGCATGTGAGAAGAAAGTGTATTCTTCTGGATTTGGATGGAATGTCCTGAAAATATCAATTAGCTGCATCTTGTTTAATGTGTCATTTAAGGCTTGCATGCTAAGTCATTTCTGTCATGTCTGACTGTTTGCACCCCTGTGGACTGAAAACCTGCCAGCCTCCTCTGTCCATAGGATTCTCCAGACAGGAATACTGGAATGGGTTGCCATGATGTTCTCCAGGGGATCTTCCCAACCCGGGGACTGAATCCACATCTGTGGCTCCTGCCTTGCAGACAGATTCTTTACCCTTGAGCCACCAGGGAAACCCTAGTTAAAGTTTATGTTTCCTTAATAATTTTTTGTTTTAATGATCTGTCCAGTGGTGTACGTCCCCTACTGATGTAAGCTAATGTCCCCTACTATTATTGTGTTACTGTCAATTTCCCCTTTTTATGGATGTTAGTGTTCCTTTATGGATAGAGGTGTTCCTATGTTGGACGCATAAATATTTACAATTTTCATGCCTTATTATTGGATTGATCCTTTGATCATTTTGTAGTGTCTTTCCTCATTTCTTGTAATATTATTAGCTTATGATTTATTTTGTCTGATATGAGAATGGCTACTCTGATTTTCTTTGCATGGAATGTCTTTTTTCCATCATCTCACTTTCTGTCTGTATGTTTCTCTAGGTCTGAAATAAGTCTCTGGCAGACAGCATATATATATATATATATGCTTGTTTTTGTATCCATTCAGCCAGTTTGTGTTTTTTGGTTGGAGTTTTTAATTCATTGACATTTGAAGTAATCATTGATATATATGTTTCTATTTGCATTTTCTTAATTGTTTTGGGTTTGTTTTTGTATGTCTTTTCCTTCTCTCTCTTTTTCCTGTTTGCAGAAATCCCTTTAATATTTGTTGTAAAGCTGGTTTTGTGGTGCTAAACTCTTAACTTTTGATTGCCTAAAAGCTTTTGATTGTCTGAAAGCTTTTGATTTTTCCATCAATTTCGAATTAGATACTTGGAAAGTAGAGTAAACTTGCTTTTAGACTTTTCCCTTTCAATACTTTAAGTATATCCTGCCACTCCCTTCTTGGCCTGTGGAATTTCTTCCAAAAGATTAGCTGTTAATTGTATGGGCTTTCCCTTGTACATTACATACTGCTTTTCTCTTGCTGCTTTTACTATTCTTTCTATGTGATTAATATATGTGTCTCAGTGTGTTTCTCCTTGGGTTTACCCTATGTGGAACTCTCTGCACTTCTTGGGCTTTAGTGACTAGTTCCTTTCCTATGCTGGGGAAGATTTCAACTATAATCTCTTCAAAAATTTCCTCAGATGCATTTTTTTTCTCTTATTTTTCTGGGACACCTATAATTTGAATAGTGGTACATTTAATATTCTCCTAGATGTTCTGAGACCATTCTCATTTCTGTTCAATCTTTCCCCTTTATTCTACTCTTCAGAAGTTATTTCCATCATTCATCTTCTAGCTTCTACCTCACTTATCCATTCTTCTGCCTCAGTTATTCTGCTATTGATTCCTTCTATGATGTTTTTAATTTGAGCAATTGTGTTGCCTATCTCTGTTTCTATATTTATTTCTTATAGCTCTTAGTTAAATGTGTTAATTGATTCTTGCATTTTCTCCATTCTACTTTTGAGGTTTTGGATCCTCTTTACTATCATCACTCTGAATTCTTTTTCAGGTAGTTTGCCTATTTCCTCTTTGTTTATTTTGCCTTGTGAGTTTCTACCTTGTTCCTTTACTTGCATGATATTTCCCTGTCTTTTTTTTTTTTTTTTCCCAATTTACTATGTTTGAGGTCTCCTTTTCCCAGGCTTTAGAGTCTTATTCCTTCTTCCTTTGGGTTTCTGCTCTTAGTGGTAAGACAGATCCAGGGTTTGTGTAGGCTCATGTTGCGTGTGACTTGTGCCTTTGTTCTGGTAGGAGGAGGAGCTTTTTTTCCCTCTGATGGGCAGGGTTGTGTGAGGTGGTATGTTTGGGGTTGTCTGTGGGAAAGCTCTCTGCTGATGGCTGAATTTGTGTTTTTGTCTTCTTGTTTGAATGAGGCATCCTGCACAGGGTGCTGTTGACAGGTGATGCCAGATCTTGAATACAGGTGGAAACTTTCTTGGGATTTCTCATTAATTAATACTCCCTGGGATTAGGAATTCGCTGGTAGTCTAGCGCCCTGGACTCAGTACTCTCACTCCAAAGGTTCAGGCCCAAACTTGAGTTTTGTGTGGATCTACATATTCCTTTCTGGTGATCATGGACTCCTGCCTGCTCTCAGCTGGTGCTCTGTGAGATCTTCTGGACCTGATCGTGTATTTATGATGCATCTGTGGAAAGAGATTCCTCTGACATCTTGCCCCTCCTCCACCAGCAACTCTTGACTTTGACTTTTGGACCCTGAGTGATGTGCTGTACACTATTCAGTGTGGCCCCATGATTCTACTTCAAACAGAACCCTAAATGTAATGGAAGGTTTCATCCAGCACCAAAGTACACACGGGCGTCTATGTCTTAGTCTTCATGAGTCTGCATTTCTTCCTGCTCCCATTTTTTCTGGTTCTTTGAAAGGGTAAAAGTGTCATGATAATTTTAATTTTGAAATCATATTAAATTTCTTAGCTGAGCACAAAAAGTATGAGACTAGGAATCAACCTCAGAAAAACAAAAATATCTGAAAGACAAAAACACACAAATGAGCATATGTTATTTACAACCAATGACTCATAAAGAAATAAAATGAAAATGGAAACTTTTTGAAACTAAGAGACATACAAAAGCATTCTATGAGGGAATTTTTTTCCTATTCCATTATGATTTATTATAGGATATTGAATATATTTCCTTAAGCTGTACCATAGGAACTTGCTTATAATTTTTATTGAAGTTCAGTTAATTTTCAATGTTATGGTCATTTCTGCTGTATATCAGAGTGATTCAGGAATACATATGTATAAATTATCTTTATATTAGCATTATGGTATATGACAGGATCTTGAATATGCTTCCTAGGCTATAGAACATTGTTGTTTATCCATTCTATATATAATAGTGTGCATCTGCTAGCACCAAACATCCAATCCATCCCTTCACCATTCCCCTCTTCCTTGGCAACCACAAATCTGTTATCTATAAATTTGTTTCTGTTTCACAGATAAGTTCATTTGTGTCATATTGTAGATTCCCCATATAAGTGATATCATATGGTATTTGTCACTCTCTGTCTCAGTTACTTTACTTAGCGTGATAACTTCTAGGTCTATCCATGTTGCTCCAAATGGCATTAATTCATTCCTTTTTATGATTGAGTAATACTCCATTGGGCATGCATACCAATTCTTTTTTATCCATTCATGTCTCCATAGATATTTAGGTTGTTTACATATCTTGGCTATTGTGAAGAGAGCTAATGAACAGAGGGGTACATACACCTTTCAAATTAAAACTTTCTGGACAATGCCCAAGAGTGGGATTTCTGGATCACAGGTAACTCTATTTTTAGTTTTTAAAGTAACCACCATACTGTTTTCCAGGTAAGGGCACCAACTTACACTCCCAGCAACAATGTAAGTGGTGGTGGTTTAGCCGTCAAGTTGTGTCTGACTCTTGTGATCCCATGGACAGTAGCCCACCAGGCTCCTCTGTTCATGGCTTTCTCTAGGCAAGAATACTGGATCGGATTGTCATTTCCTTCTCCAAGGGATCTTCCCAAACCCAAGAATCAAACCCGGGTCTCCTGGATTGCAGACAGATACTTTACCAACTGAATTACAAGGGAAACACCCAACAATATAGGAGTTTTCCATTTTCTCCACATTCTTTGCAGCATTAGTTATTTGTAGTCTTTTTAATGATGGCCATTTTTACTGGTATGAGTTAATATCTCACGGTAGTTTTGATTTTCATTTCCCTAATAATTAGAAATAGAGAGCATCTTCTCACGTGCTTGTTAGCCATCTATATGTCTACATTGGAGAAATGACTGTGTAGGTCTTATGTCCATTTTTCAATTGTTTTGTGGGTTTTCTTGTTGAATTGTATGAGCTGTCGCTATATTTTGGAAACTAAGCCCTTATTCACATCCCAGTCTGTTTTCCTTTCATTTTGTTTATGGTTTCCTTTACCTTGCAAACCTTATAAGTTTGATTAGGTCCCACTTGCTTATTTTTGCTTTCATTTCTATTGCCTTGGAAGAATAACCTAAGGAAACATTGGTACAATTTATGTCAGAGACTGTTCTGCCCATGTTCTCTTCTAAGAATTTGATGGAGTCACATCTTAGAGTTAAGCCTTTAAGTTGAGTTTATTTTTTGTAAGGTGTGAGAGGGTATTCTAACTTCTTAATTTACATTCAGCTACCCAGCTTTCCCAACTTTGACTTTGTTGAATGTTAATTCACCTTAGATGTCTGGGCTTATTTCTGAATTCTCTGTTCTGTTGCACTGATCTGTATGCTTGTTTCTGTGCCAATACCATGCAAGGGTTCTTCTGTTTAACTTTATGTTTAATCGGAGGATAATAGCTTTACAATATTGGATTGGTTTCTGCCACATTTCTACATGAATTAGTCACATGTACCTGCTAAGTTGCCTCAGTTATTTCAGTTTTGTCCAACTCTTTGTAAACTTATGGGCTGTGGCTGGCCAGGCACCTCTGTCCATAGGATCTCTCCAGGCAAGAATATTGGAGTAGGTTGCCATGCCTTCTCTGGGGGATCTGTAAGACCCAAGGATAGAACTTGTGTATCTTACATCTTCTGCATTGGCAGTCAGGTTCTCTGCCACTAGCGTCACCTGGGAAAGGTATATGTATGCACCCTCCCTCTTGAACCTGCCTCCCACCTCCCACCCCATGACACCCCTTTAGGTTGTCACAGAGTATGGGATCTGAGCTCCATGAGGCATAGAGCAAATTTCCACCTGTCTACCTAAGGTTACAGGCAAGGGAATTTTAGAAAAACATGTATCACTGTTTATTTGACTATGCTAAAGCCTTTGACCGTGTGGATCATGAAAAACTGTGGAAAGCTCTTAGAGAGATGGCAATACCAGACCATCTTATCTGTCTCCTGAAAAATCTGTAAGTGGGTCAAGAAGCAACAGTTAGAACCCTGTATGGAACATCTGATTGGTTCAATATTGAGAAAGGAGTACAACAGGGCTGTCTGCTGTTACCCTGTTTGTTTAATCTATATGCTGAGCACATCATGAGAAATCCTGGGCTGGATGAGGTACAAGCTGGAATCAAGATAGGTGGCAGAAGGATCAAAAACTTCAGATATGTGGATAACACCATTCTAATAGCAAAAAATGAAGAGAAACTAAAGAACCTCTAGATGAAGGTGAAGAAGGAGAGTGAAAGCCAGCTTAAGACTAAATATCAAGAAAACAGATCACGGCATCCAGCCACATCACCGAATGGCAAATAGAAGGGGAAAACTTGGAAGTAGTGACAGATTTCCTCTTCTTGGGCTCCAAAAATCAGCATGGACAGGGACTTCAGCCATGAAATCAAAAAAATTTCAATTTCTTCTTGGCAGGAAAGTGATGACAAACCTAGACAGTATGTGGAAAAGCATAGGCATTACTCTGCCCACAAAGGTCCATATAGTCAAGGCAACAGTCTTCCCAGGGGTCACCTGTGGTTGTGAGAGCTGGACTATAAAGAAGGCAGAATGCCAAAGCATTGATACCTTCCAATTGTGGTGCTGGAGAAGACTCCTGAAAGTCCCCTGGACAGCAAGGAGATCAAACCAGTCAATGTTAAGGGAGATAAAACCTGAATACTCACCAGAAGGACTGACTGATGCTGAAGCTGAAGCTCCAATATTTTGCAATTAGTCTCACCTTCTCCATCCCTCCCTGTGTCCAAAACTCTCTTCTCTATGTCTGGTTCTCCACTGCTGCCCTGAAGATAGGTTCATCAGTGCCACTTTCTAGATTCCATACATATGCATTAATATACTATATTTGCTTTTCTCATTATGACTCCCTTCACTCTGTATAATAGGCTCTAGGTTCATCTGCCTCATTAGAACTGATTCACATGCATTCCTTTATAGAGGGGAGTAATATTACATTGTGTATGTGTACTGCAGCTTCTTTACCCATTCATCTGTCAAAGGACATCTAGGTTGCTTCCAAGTCTTAATTATTGTAAATAGTGCTGCAATGAATATTAGGTTCAATCAGTCAGTCAGTTCAGTCACTCAGTCATATCCAACTATTTGCGACCCCTGCAGCATACAGCAGGGTTTGTGCTGCAGCACACCAGGCTTCCCTGTCCATCACCAACTCCTGGAGCCTTCGAAAACTCATGTCCACTGAGTCAGTGATGCCATTCAACCATCTCATCCTCTATAGTCCCCTTCTCCACCCACCTTTAATCTTTCTCAGCATCAGGGTATTTTCCAATGATTTAGTTCTTTCCATCAGGTGGCCAAAGTATTGGAGTTTCAGCTTCAGCATAAGTCCTTCAATCAGGACTGATTTCCTTCAGCATTGACTGATTGGATGTCCTTGGTGTCCAAAGGACTCTCAAGAGTCTTCTCCAATGCCACAGTTCAAAAGCATTAATTCTTTGGTCCTCAGCTTCCTTTATAGTCCAACTCTCACATCTATACATGACAACTGGAAAAACCACAGCTTTGACTAGATGGACCTTTGTTGGCAAAGCAATGTCTCTGCTTTTTAATATGCTGTCCAGGTTGGTCATAGATTTTCTTCCAAGGAACAAGCATCTTTTAATTTCATGGCTCCAATCACCATCTGCAGTGATTTTGGAGCCCAGAAAAATAAATTTTGTCACTGTTTCCATTGTTTCCCCATCTATTTGCCATGAAGTGCTGAAACCAGATGCCCTGATGTTATCTTTCTGAATGTAAGCTTTAAGCCAACTTTTTCACTCTACTCTTTTACTTTCATCAAGAGGCTCTTTAGTTCTTCTTTGCTTTCTGCCATAAGGGTGGTGTCATTTGTTATTGATATTTCTCCTGGCAATCTTGATTCCAGCTTATGCTTCATCCAGCCCAGCATTTCTCATGACATACTCTGCATATAATTTAAATAAGCAGGGTGACAATATACAGCCTGGATGTGCTCCTTTCCCAATTTGGAATCAGTCTGTTGTTCCATGTCCAGTTGTAACTGTTGCTTCTTGACCTGCATACAGATTTTTTAGGAGGCAGGTAAGGTGGTCTGGTATTCCCATCTCTTTAAGAATTTTCCACAGTTTGTTGTGATCCACACAATCAAAGGCTTTGGTGTAATAGAAGTAGATGGTTTTTTGAGCTGTGGTGTTGGAGAAGACTCTTGAGAGATCCAACAAACCAATTCTAAAAGAAATCAGTCCTGAATACTCATTGGAAGGACTGATGCTGAAGCTGAAACCCCAATACTTTGGAAACCTGATACGAAGAACTGACTCATTTGAAAAGACCCTGATGCTTTCATTGTTCAGTACAATGAAAAATACCATTGGTAGTTTCATAGGAATTGCATTAATCTGTGGATTGCTTTGGATTGTATAGTCATTTTCACAATATTGATTCGTCCAGTCCAGGAACATGGTATATCTCTCCACCTGTTTGTGTCGTCTTTGGTTTCTTTAATCAGTGTCATAGTTTTCTGCATAAGGTTATTTTGTCTCTTTAAGTAAGTTTATTCCTAAATATTTTATTTAATTTATTTTTTGCAATGATAGACAGGAATATGTCTTTAATTCTCCTTCAGATTTTTCACTGTTAGTGTATAAGATATAAGGGATTTCTGTGTGTCAATTTTATATCCTGATAATTTTCTATATTCATTAATTAGCCCTAGTAATTTCCTGTTGGCCTCTAGGGTTTTCTATGTATAGTATCATGTCATCTGCAAACAGTGAAAGTTTTACTTGTTCTTTTCCAGGCTAGACTCATTGTATTTATTTTTCTTCTCTGATTGCTGTAGTGAAGAGTTCCATAACTATGCTGAATAATAGTGGTAAGTGTGGTCACTCTTGTTTTATTCCTGATTTTAGGGGAAATATTTCAGTTTTTGAACATTGAGAATAATGCTTATTATGGGTTTTTCATATATGGCCTATTATGTTGAGATATGTTCCTTCTATGCCCGCTTTCTGGAGAGATTTTGTCAAAAATGGGTGCTGAATTTTGTCATAATTTCACTGCATCTATTGAGATGATAATATGGCTTTTATCATTTAATTTATTAATATGCTGTATCAAATAGATTTATTTGCATATATTGAAGAATACTTGCATTCCTGGGATAAAGCCCACATGATCATGATGTATGATCCTTTCAAAGTACTGTTGGATTCTGTTTGCTAGAATTTTTTTGAGGATTTTTGCATCTATGTTCATCAATTATATTGGCCTGTAATTTTATTTTTCTGACATATTTTTCTGATTTTGGTATCAGGGTGATGGTGGCTTCATGAAGTGATTTAAGAGTTTTCATCCTCTGCAATTTTTGGAAAGAGTTTGAGCAGAATAGGTGTTAGCTTTTCTCTAAACTTTTGGTAGAATTTGTGAAGCCATCTGGATCTAGGATTTTGTTTATTGGAAAAACTATTATAATATCAATTTCTGTGCTTGTGATTAATCTGTTCATATTTTTTGTTTGTTTCTTCCTGGTTCAGTTTTGAAAGGTTATGCTCTTCTAAGAATTTGCTGATTTCTTTCAGGTTGTCCATTTTATTGGCATATGAGACCCCATGGAGTGGGTATTTCCCTTCTCCAGGGGATCTTCTCAACCCAGGGATAGAACCCAGATCTCCCGAATTGCAGGTGGATTCTTTACCAGCTGAGCCACAAGGAAGTCATTATTGCCATATAGTTACTTGTAATAGTCACATATCATTTGTATTTGTGTTGTGTGCTGTAACTTTTCTTTATTCATTTCTAGTTTTATTGATTTGGAGTTCCTTTTTTATGAATCTGGTTAATGGTTTGTCAATTTTTTTATCTTCTCGAGGGATCAGCTTTTAATTTTAGTGATCTTTGCTATTGTCTCCTTCATTTCTTTTTCTTTTATCTCTGTTCTGATATTTGTGATTTCTTTTATTCTACTAACTTTGGGACATTTTTGTTGTTCTTCTTTTTCTAGTTGCTCAAAGTGTAAGATTGTATTGCCTTTTTGATGTTTCTCTTGTTTCTTGAGGTAGGCTTGTATTGCTAGAAACTTCCCTCTTAGCAAGGGTTTTATTGCATCCTGTAGTTTTTGAGTTGCTGTGTTTTCAGTGTTTTCATTTGTTTCTAGGTATTTTTTTATTTTCTCTTTTATTTCTTCACTGATATTTTGGTTACTCAGAAGTGTATTGATTAGCTTTCATGTATTTGTGTTTTCTGTAGTTTCCCCCCCCCCCCCATAGTTAAGATATAATCTTATAGCATTGTTGTTAGAAAAGATGCTTGAAGTGATTCAATTTTTTTTTTTTTTTTAATTTACCAAGGCTTGATTTGTGACCCACGATGTGATCTATCCTGGAGAATGTTCCATGTGAACTTAATCTTTTTCTCAAGTTCAAAAAATCTCTTTTTGAATGGAATGCCCTGTAGATATCAATTAGGTCCAAGTGGTCCTTGTATGATTTAAAGCTTGTGTTTCCTTATTAATTTTTTATCTGGAAGTTTTATCCATTGGTGTGAGTGAGATATTAAAGTCCCCCAGTATTGTGATGTTACTGCTAATTTTTTCTTTAATAGTTACTACCATTTGTCTTGTGTATTGAGGTACTCCTATGTTGGATACATATATATTTATAATTGTTAAAACTTCTTGGATTGATGCTTTGATCATTGTGTACTGTCCTTGCTTGTCTCTTCTTACAGTCTTCATTTTAAAGTTTACTTTATCTGATATGGGTGTTGCTACTTCTGCTTTCTTTTGATTTCTGTTTGCATGCAATATCTTTTATAGCCCACATGTTCAGTCTGTGAGAATCCCTGGATCTGAAGTGTGTCTCCTGTAGACAGCACATATAGGGGTCATGTTTCTTATACATTCAGCCAATCTATTTCTTTTAGTTGAAGCATTTAGTCCATTTACAGAGAAGGACGTGGCAACCCACTCCAGCATCCTTGCCTGGGGAATTCCATGGACAGAGGAGCCTGGCAGATTGCGTCCATGGGGTCAAAGAGTCAGACATGACTCCATATTATACTAGAGGGGACCAATAGCCGACTATCTTGAGCAGGAGAATGGAAAAGTGAGCTGGAAGATAGAATGGTGTAAATAACTGAAGCAGTGCAAAATGAAGAAAAAAGAATAAAAAGAAATGAGGATAGTCTCAGCGACCTCTGAGACAGCATTACTGGTACCAGCATTGGAATTATAAGGGTCTCAGGAGAAGGAAAAAAGAAAGAGTATGAAAAAACATTTCAGGAGATTATAGTAAAAACTTCCCTAAAATGGGAAAGGAATTAGCTACCAAGTCCAGAAAGTCCATAGAATCCCATAAAATAAAAACCCAAGGAGAAACATGCCAAGACACATGTTAATCAAACTAATGAAAATGAAACACAAAGGAAAAATATTAAAAGCCACAAGGGAAAAACAACAGGTAACCTACAAAGAGATCCCCATAAAGCAAATAACTTATTTTTGAACAGAAACTCTGCAGGCAAAAGAAATGTCAGTATACAATTAAAGTGACTAAAGAGAAAAACCTGCAACCAAGATTACCCTATCCAGCAAGGATTCAAAGGGGGAAATCAAAAGCTTTGCAGAAGAGCCAAAGTTAAGAAAATTCAGTACCATAAACTAGCTCTTCAACAAATGCTAAAGGAACTTCTCTGGACAGGAAACACAAGAACAAGTAAAGGCCTACAAAAACAAACCATAAATAATAAAGTAAATGGTAAGAAAATTATACTGCTGTTGAGTCATTAAGTTGTGTCCAACACATTTGCAACTTCATAGACTGCAGCCCACCAGGCTCTTCTGTCCATAGGATTTCCTAGGCAAGAATACTGGAGCTAGCTGCCATCTTATTCTTCAGGGGATCTTCCCAACCTAGGAACTGAACTCAAGTCTTCTCTTTGGCAGATAGATTCTTTACCACTGAGTCATGTGGGAAGCTCATAATACGATCATGCTGCTGCTGCTGTTTAGTCACTTCAATCATGTGTGACTCTGTGTGACCCTGTGAATTGCAGCCTTCCAGGCTGTTCTGTTTGTGGGATTCTCTAGACAAGAGTTCTAGAATGGGTTGCCATGCCCTCCTCCAGGGATCTTCCTGACCCAGGAATCGAACCTGGGTCTCCTGCTTTGTAATAGACTCTTTACTGCTGAGACAGTACCTCAGGGAAGCCCCAATACGATCATACATATCAATAATTGTGTTGTGTTAGTCACTCAGTCATGTCTGACTCTTTGTGACCCCATGAATTGCAGCAGGCCAGGCCTCCCTGTTCATCACCAACAAAAGCCCTGAATAGTCAACGGGATACTGAGAAAGAAGAGGGAGAGGGTGTGGAGAAAAGGGAACCCTCATGCACTGTTGGTGGCAATGTAAATTGATTTGGCCCCTAATGGAAGACAGTATGGAGATTCCATAAGAAACTAGGAATAAAATTATCATGTGACTGAACAACTCCACTACTGATCATACACCCTGCTGCTGCTGCTGCTAAGTTGCTTCAGTCGTGTCTGACTCTGTGTGACCCCATAGATGGCAGCCCACCAGGATCTGCTGTCCCTGGGATTCTCCAGGCAAGAACACTGGAGTGGGTTGCCATTGCCTTCTCCATTGTGTGAAAGTGAAAGGTGAATGTGAAGTCGCTCAGTTGGGTCCGACTCGTAGCGACCCCATGGACTGCAGCCTACCACGCTCCTCCATCCATAGGATTTTCTAGGCAAGAGTACTGGAGTGGATTGCCATTGCCTTCCCCATATACACCCTGAGGAAACCATAATTGAAAAAGACACGTGTACCGTGATATTCATTGCAGCACTATTTACAATAACTAGGGCTTTGGGAGGAATGATGCTAAAGCTGAAACTCCAGTATTTTGGCCACCTCATGTGAAGAGTTAACAAATTGGAGAAGACTCTGATGCTGGGAGGGATTGTGGGCAGGAGGAGAAGGGGACGACAGAGGATGAGATGGCTGGATGGCATCACTGACTCGATGGATGTGAGTCTGAGTGACCTCCGGGAGTTGGTGATGGACAGGGAGGCCTGGCGTGCTGCGATTCATGGGGTCGCAAGGAGTCGGACATGACTGAGCGATTGATCTGATCTGAGGGCATGGAAATAACCCAGATGTCCACTGACAGATGAATGAATAAAGAAGCTGTGGTGCATATACACAATGGAATATTACTAAGCCATAAAAAGGAACACATTTTAGTCAATTCTAATGAGGTGGATGAACCTAAAGTCTATTATACATAGTGAAGTAAGTCAGAGAGAGAAAAAATCATTAATGCATATATATGGAATCTAGAAAGATAGTACCGATGAACCTATTTTCAGGGCAGAAATGGAGATGTAGACATACAGAACAGACGTATGGACACAGTGGAGAAGGGAAGGAGAGGGTGGGATGAATGAAGAAAGCAGTATGGAAACTTATATACTTTTCCATGTAAAACAGATAGCCAGTGAAAATTTGCTGTATGACTCAGTGAGCTCAAACTGGGGCTCTGTGACCATTTAGAGTGGTTGGATGGAGTGGGAGGTGGGAGGGAGGCTCAAGCAGGAGAGGATATAGGTATACCAAAGCCTTCTTCAACGATCAATGCAAAGAAATAGAGGAAAACAACAGACTGGGAAAGACTAAGGATCTATTCAAGAAAATCAGAGATACCAAAGGAACATTTCATGCAAAAACGGGCTCGATAAAGGACAGAAATGGTATGGACCTAACAGAAGCAGAAGATATTAAGAAGAGGTGGCAAGAATATACAGAAGAACTGTACAAAAAAGAGCTTCACGACCCAGATAATCATGATGGTGTGATCACTGACCTAGAGCCAGACATCCTGGAATGTGAAGTCAAGTGGGCCTTAGAAAGCATCACTACGAACAAAGCTAGTGGAGGTGATGGAATTCCAGTGGAGCTATTCCAAATCCTGAAAGATGATGCTGTGAAAGTGCTGCACTCAATATGCCAGCAAATTTGGAAAACTCAGCAGTGGCCACAGGATTGGAAAAGGTCAGTTTTCATTTAATCCCAAAGAAAGGCAATGCCAAAGAATGCTCAAACTACCGCACAATTGCACTCATCTCACACGCTAGTAAAGTAATGCTCAAATTTCTCCAAGCCAGGCTTCAGCAATATGTGAACCGTGAACTTCCTGATGTTCAAGCTGGATTTAGAAAAGGCAGAGGAACCAGAGATCAAATTGCCAACATCCGCTGGATCATTGAAAAAGCAAGAGAGTTCCAGAAAAACATCTATTTCTGCTTTATTGACTATGCCAAAGCCTTTGACTGTGTAGATCACAATAAACTGTGGACAATTCTGAGAGAGATGGGAATACCAGACCACCTGATCTGCCTTTGGAGAAATCTGTATGCAGGTCAGGAAGCAACAGTTAGAACTGGTCATGGACCAACAGACTGGTTCCAAATAGGAAAAGGAGTACGTCAAGGCTGTATATTGTCACCATGTTTATTTAACTTATATGCAGAGTACATCATGAGAAATGCTGGACTGGAAGAAGCACAAGCTGGAATCAAGATTGCCGGGAGAAATATCAATAACCTCAGCTATGCAGATGACACCACCCTTATGGCAGAAAGTGAAAAGGAACTAAAAAGCCTCTTGATAAAAGTGAAAGTGGAGAGTGAAAAGGTTGGCTTAAAGCTCAACATTCAGAAAAGGAAGATCATGGCATCTGGTCCCATCACTACATGGGAAATAGATCGAGAAACAGTGGAAACAGTGTCAGACTTTATTTTTCTGGGTTCCAAAATCACTGCAAGGGTGACAGCACCCATGAAATTAAAAGACGCTTACTCCTTGGAAGGAAAGTTATGACCAACCTAGATAGCATATTCAAAAGCAGAGACATCACTTTGCCAACAAAGGTTCGCCTAGTCAAGGCTATGGTCTTTCCTGTGGCCATGTATGGATGTGAGAGCTGGACTGTGAAGAAGGCTGAGCGCTGAAGAATTGATGCTTTTGAACTGTGGTGTTGGAGAAGACTCTTGAGAGTCCCTTGGACTGCAAGGAGATCCAACCGGTCCATTCTGAAGGAGATCAGCCCTGGGATTTCTTTGGAAGGAATGATGCTAAAGCTGAAACTCCAGTATTTTGGCCACCTCATGCGAAGTGTTGACTCATTGGAGAAGACTCTGATGCTGGGAGGGATTGTGGGCAGGAGGAGAAGGGGACGACAGAGGATGAGATGGCTGGATGGCATCACTGACTCGATGAATGTGAGTCTGAGTGTCCTCTGAGAGCTGGTGATGGACAGGGAGGCCTGGCGTGCTGCAGTTCATGGGGTTGCAAAGAGTCAGACACAACTGAGCGACTGATCTGATCTGATCTGATGGTTGATATATGTTAATGTATAGGTGAAGCCAACATAATATTGTAAAGCAATTATCTTTCAATTGCTGTGCTAGAGAAGACTCTTGAGAATTGCTTGGACAGAGAGTAGATCAAACCAGTCAATCCTAAAGGAAATCAACCCTGAATATTCATTGGAAGGACTGAGGCTGAAGCTGAAGCTCCAATCCTTTGGCCACCTGATGCAAAGAGCTAACTCACTGGAAAATACTCTTGATGCTGGGAAAGACTGAGGACAAGAGGAGAAAGGGGTGACAGAGGATGAGATGGTTGAATGGCATCACTGACTCAATGGACATGAGTTTGAGCCAACTCTAGGAGATAGTGTAGGATAGGGAAGCCTGATGTGCTGTAGTTCCTGAGTTTGTGAAGAGTCTGGCACTTAGTGACTAACCACATAGTGACTGAAAAACAGCAACACTGTACCTTAGTTCATAACAATGTATCAGTCAATTAAATCTAAATAAAGCTTGAAAAAAAGCAACTTGGTTTTACTTTTTGTTTGTTTGTTTGTTTTTAAAAATCTTTATTTCCTCTCTGATCATTATTATTTCCTTTCTTCTGGTGTCTTTAGGTTTTGTGTATCCTTTTTCTAATGTTTTAGGTGGAAGAACAGTTTATCATTTCAGATTTTCATGTTTCTGAGGAGAGCTTGTATCACTATGGGCTTCCCTTTATGGACTGTTCTTGATGCAGCCCATAGATTTGCATTGTTGTGATTCACTGTCATTTGTCTTAAGCTATTTTCAAATGTCCTCTTTGATTTTATATTTGACTCATTGGATTTTTATTTTTATTTATTTATTTCTCTTTTGCATTTCTTTTTTTTTTTAATTTTAATACAAATTTATTTATTTTAATTGCAAGCTAATTACTTTACAATATTGTATAGGTTTTGCCATACATCAAAATTGCATCTGCCACGGGTGTAAATGTGTTCCCCATCCTGACCCACGCTCCCATCTCCCTCCCCATACCATCCCACTGGGTCATCCCAGTGCACCAGCCCTGAGCATCCTGTATCATGCATTGAACCTGGACTGGCGATTAATTTCACATATGATATTAGACATGTTTCAATGCGATTCTCCCATATCATCCCACTCCTGCCCTCTCCAACAGAGTCCAAAAGACTGTTCTATACATCTGTGTCTCTTTTGCTGTCTCGCATACAGGGTTATCATTAGCATCTTTGTAAGTTCTATATATATGCGTAGTATACTGTATTGGTGCTTTTCTTTCTGGCTTACTTCACTCTGTATAACAGGCTGCAGTTTCATCCACCTCATTAGAACTGATTCAAATGTATTCTTTGCAATGGCTGAGTAATACTCCATTGTGTATATGTACCACAGCTTTCTTATCTATTCATCTGCTGATGGACATCTAGGTTGCTTCCATGTCCTGGCTATTATAAACAGTGCTGCGATGAACATTGGGGTACACATGTCTCTTTCAATTCTGGTTTCGTTGGTGTGTATGCCCAGCAGTGGGATTTCTGGGTCATATGGCAGTTCTATTTCCAGTTTTTTAAGGAATCTCCACACTGTTCTCCATAGTGGCTGTACTAGTTTGCATTCCCACCAACAGTGTAAGAGGGTTCCCTTTTCTCCACACCCTCTCCAGTATTAATTGCTTGTAGACTTTTGGATAGCAGCCATTCTGACTGGCGTGAAATGGTACCTCATTGTGGTTTTGATTTGCATTTCTCTGATGAGTGATGTTGAGCATCTTTCCATGTGTTTGTTAGCCGTCTGTATGGCTTCTTTGGAGAAATGTCTGCTTAGATCTTTGGCCCATTTTTTGATTGGGTCATTTATTTTTCTGGATTTGAGCTGCAGGAGTTTCTTGTATATTTTAGAGATTAATCCTTTGTCAGTTGCTTCATTTGCTATTATTTTCTCCCATTCTGAAGGCTGTCTTTTCTCTTTGCTTAGAGTTTCCTTTGTTGTGCAGAAGCTTTTAATTTTAATTAGGCCCCATTTGTTTATTTTTGCTTTTATTTCCAATATTCTAGAAGGTGGGTCATAGAGGACACTTCTGTGCTTCATGTCGGAGAGTGTTTTGCCTATGTTCTCCTCTAGGAGTTTTATAGTTTTGGGTCTTAGGTTCAGATCTTTAATCCATTTTGAGTTTATTTTTGTGTATGGTGTTAGAAGGTCTTCTAGTTTCAGTCTTTTACAAGTGGTTGACCAATTTTCCCAGTACCACTTGTTAAAGAGACTGTCTTTTCTCCATTGTATATTCTTGCCTCCTTTGTCAAAGATAAGGTGTCCATACATGCATGGATTTATCTCTGGGCTTTCTATTTTGTTCCATTGATCTATATTTCTGTCTTTGTGCCAATACCATACTGTCTTGATGACTATGGCTTTGTAGCAGAGCCTGAAGTCAGGCAGGTTGATTCCTCCAGTTCCATTCTTCTTTTTCAAGATTGCTTTGGCTATTCGAAGTTTTTTGTATTTCCATACAAATTGTGAAATTATTTGTTCTAGCTCTGTGAAAAGTACCTTGATAGCTTGATAGGGATTGCATTGAATCTATAAATTGCTTTCAGTAGTATACGGATTTTCACGATATTGATTCTTCTAATCCATGAACACAGTATATTTCTCCATCTATTAGTGTCCTCGCTAGGCGCAGGCTGCTGTGACTGGCGCACTAAGCGTGGCCGAGAGGAGCTGCCCAACACACGAGGTCAGGGGCAGAGGCCGGGACGACCCCATGCCCAAGGGGCGGTGGCCAAGAGGAGCTACCCCACATCCAAGGTCAGGGGCAGCGGCCGAGAATGCCAGGCTGCGATGGTGCAGGAAAGGATGAGAGGAGCTACCCAAGTCCGAGGTCAGGGGCGGCGGCTGGGAGGAGCTACGCCATGCCCCCATGCCTGAGGCCAGGGGCGGCTGCGGAAGGACCAATCCCATGTCCAAGGAGCCATGGCTGTGCAGGTGCAGGAGGGCCTAGAGGAGCTATCCCACATTGAAGGTCAGGAAGGGCAGCGGTGAGGAGATACCCCTCGTCCAAAGTAAGGAGCAACGGCTGCGCTTTGCTGGAGCAACCGTGAAGAGATACCCCAAGCCCAAGGTAAGAGAAACCCAAGTAAGACCGTAGGTGTTGCAAGAGGGCATCAGAGGACAAACACACTGAAACCATACTCACAGAAAACTGGTCAATATAATCACACTAGGACCACAGCTTTGTCTAACTCAGTGAAACTAAGCCATGCCCTTGGGGCAACCAACGATGGGCGGGTCATGGTGGAGAGATCTGACAGACTGTGGTCCACTGGAGAAGGGAATGGCAAACCACTTCAGTATTCTTGCCTTGAGAACTCCATCAACAGTATGAAAAAGCAAAATGATAGGATACTGAAAGAGGAACTCCCCAGGTCAGTAGGGGCCCAATATGCTTCTAGAGATCAGTGGAGAAATAACTCCAGAAAGAATGAAGGGATGGAGCCAAAGCAAAAGAATACCCAGCTGTGGCTGTGACTGGTGATAGAAGCAAGGTCTGATGCTGTAAAGAGCAATATTGTATAGGAACCTCGAATGTCAGTTCCATGAATCAAGGCAAATTGGAAGTGGTCAAACAACAGATGGCAAGAATAAACATCGACATTCTAGGAATCAGTGAGCTAAAATGGACTGGAATGGGTGAATTTAACTCAGATGACCATTATATCTAGTACTGCGGGCAGGAATCCCTCAGAAGAAATGGAGTA
Organism: Tragelaphus eurycerus; assembly: GCA_935064755.1. Classification (NCBI taxonomy): domain Eukaryota; kingdom Metazoa; phylum Chordata; class Mammalia; order Artiodactyla; family Bovidae; genus Tragelaphus; species Tragelaphus eurycerus. The sequence goes on along the minus strand of CAKXYN010000205.1, from coordinate 1,359,772 downwards.
GCCATCATGGTCAACAAGAGTCCAAAATGCAGTACTTGGATGCAATCTCAAAAACGACAGAATGAGCTCTGTTTGTTTCCAGGGCAAACCATTCAATATCACAGTAATCCAAGTCTATGCTCGAACCAGTAACGTTGAAGAAGCTGAAGTTGAATGGTTCTATGAAGACCTACAAGACCTTTTAGAACTAACACCCCAAAAAGATGTCCTTTTCATTATAGGGGACTGGAATGCAAAAGTAGGAAGTCAAAAAACACCTGGAGTAACAGGCAAATCTGGCCTTGGAATATGGAATGAAGCACAGCAAAGACTAATAGAGTTTTGCCAAGAAAATGCACTGGTCATAACAAACACCCTCTTGCAAGAACACAAGAGAAGACTCTATACATGGACATCACCAGATGGTCAACACCGAAATCAGATTGATTATACTCTTTGCAGCCAAAGATGGAGAAGCTCTACACAGTCAGCAAAAACAAGACCAGGTGCTGACTGTGTCTCAGATCATGAATTCCTTATTGCCAAATTTAGACTTAAATTGAAGAAAGTAGGGAAAACCACAAGATCATTCAGGTATGACCTAAATTAAATCCCTTATGACTATTCAGTGGAAGTGAGAAATAGATTTAAGGGTCTAGATCTGATAGATAGAGTGCCTGATGAACTATGGACTGAGATTCATGACGTTGTACAGGAGACAGGGATCAAGACCATCCCCATGGAAAAGAAATGCAAAAAGGCAAAATGGCTGTCTGGGGAGGCCTTACAAAGAGCTGTGAAAGGGAGAGAAGCAAAAAGCAAAGGAGAAAAGGAAAGCTATAAACATCTGAATGCAGAGTTCCAATGAATAGCAAGAGGAGATAAGAAAGCCTTCTTCAGTGGTCAATGCAAAGAAATAGAGGAAAACAACAGAATGGGAAAGACTAGAGATCTCTTCAAGAAAATTAGAGACTAAGGGAACATTTCATGCAAAGATGGGATCGATAAAGGACAGAAATGGCATGGACCTAACAGAAGCAGAAGATATTAAGAAGAGATGGCAAGAATATACAGAAGAACTGTACAAAAAAGTTCTTCACAACCCAGATAATCACGATGGTGTGATCATTGACCTAGAGCCAGACATCCTGGAATGTGAAGTCAAGTGGGCCTTAGAAAGCATCACTACGAACAAAGCTAGTGGAGGTGATAGAATTCCAGTTGAGCTATTTCAAATCCTGAAAGATGATGCTGTGAAAGCACTGTATTCAGTATGCCAGCCAATTTGGAAAACTCAACAGTGGCCACAGGACTGGAAAAGGTCAGTTTTCATTTAATCCCAAAGAAAGGCAATGCCAAAGAATGCTCAAACTACCGCACAATTGCACTCATCTCACATGCTAGTAAAGTAATGCTCAAAATTCTCCAAGCCAGGCTTCAGCAATATGTGAACCATGAACTTCCTGATGTTTAAGCTGGTTTTAGAAAAGGCAGAGGAACCAGAGATCAAATTTCCAACATCCGCTGGATCATGGAAAAAGCAAGAGAGTTCCAGAAAAACATCTATTTCTGCTTTCTTGACTATGCCAAAGCCTTTGACTGTGTGGATCACAATAAACTGTGGAAAATTCTGAAAGAGATGGGAATACCATACCACCTGACCTGCCTCTTGAGAAATCTGTATGCAGGTCAGGAAACAACAGTTAGAACTGGACATGGAACAACAGACTGGTTCCATATTGGAAAAGGAGTACCTCAAGGCTGTATATTGTCACCCTCCTTATTTAACTTATATGCAGAGTACATCATGAGAAATGCTGGGCTGGAAGAAGCACAGGCTGGAATCAAGATTGCTGGGAGAAATATCAATAACCTCAGATATGCAGATGACACCACCCTGATGGCAGAATGTGAACAGGAACTAAAAGGCCTCTTAATGAAAGTGGAAGTGGAGACGGAAAAGGTTGGCTTAAAGCTCAACATTCAGAAAGCGAAGATCATGGCATCTGGTCCCATCACTACATGGGAAATAGATGGGGAAACAGTGGAAACACTGTCAAGCTTTATTTTTGGGGGATCCAAAATCACTGCAGATGGTGACTGCAGCCATGAAATTAAAAGACGCTTACTCCTTGGAAGGAAAATTATGACCAACCTAGATAGCATATTCAAAAGCAGAGACATTACTTTGCCAACAAAGGTTCGTCTAGTCAAGGCTGTGGTTTTTCCTGTGGTCATGTATAGATGTGAGAGTTGGACTGTGAAGAAGGCTGAGCACCGAAGAATTGATGCTTCTGAACTGTGGTTTTGAAGACTCTTGAGAGTCCCCTGGACTGCAAGGAGATCCAACCAGTCCATTCTGACGGAGATCAGCCCTGGGATTTCTTTGGAAGGAATGATGCTAAAGCTGAAACTCCAGTACTTTGGCCATCTCATGTGAAGTGTTGACTCATTGGAAGAGACTCTGATGCTGGCAGGGATCAGGGGCCAGAGGAGAAGGGGACGACAGAGGATGAGATGGCTAGATGGCATCACTGACTCAATGGACATGAGTCTGGGTGTACTCTGGGAGTTGGAGATGGGCAGGGAGGCCTGGTGTGCTGCGATTCATGGGTCCCAAAGAGTTGGGCACGACTAAGCGACTGAACTGAACTGAACTGAACTGATTTCTATCAACAGTGTTTTATAGTTTTCTATATATAGGTCTTTTGTTTCCTTACTACTACTACTAAGTCGCTTCAGTCCTGTCCGACTCTGTGCGACCCCATAGACGGCAGCCCACCAGGTTCCCCTGTCCCTGGGATTCTCCAGGCAAGAACACTGGAGTGGGTTGCCATTTCCTTCTCCAATGCAAGAAAGTCAAAAGTGAAAGTGAAGTCGCTCAGCCGTGCCTGACTCTTAGCGACCCCATGGAGTGCACGCCACCAGGCTCCTCCGTCCATGGGATTTTATTTTCGTTGCCATGGTGAATCGAATTGTTTCCTTAATTTCTCTTTCTTTTTTCTCATTGTTAGTGTACAGGAATGCAAGGGATTTCTGTGTGTTGATTTTATACCCTGCAACTTTACTATATTCTTTGATTAGCTCTAGTAATTTTCTGGTGGAGTCTTTATGCTTTTCTATGTACAGGATCATGTCTTCTGCAAACAGTGAGAGTTTTACTTCTTCCTTTTTACTTCTTCTTTTCCAATTTGGATTCCTTTTACTTCCTTTTCTGCTCTGATGGCTGTCGCTAAAACTTCCAAAGCTATATTGAATAGTATGGTGAGAGTGGTTACCCTTGTCTTGTTCCTGACTTTAGGGGAAATGCTTTCAATTTTTCACCATTGAGGATAATGTTTGCTGTGGGTTTGTCATATATAGCTTTTATGATGTTGAGGTATGTTCCTTTTATTCTTGCTTTCTGGAGAATTTTTATCAAAATTAAATGTTGAATTTTGTCAAAGACTTTCTCTGTATCTATTGACATAATCATATGGGTTTTATTTTTCAGTTTGTTAATGTGGTGTATTACTTTGATTGATTTGCAGATACTGAAGAATCCTTGCATCCCTGGGATAAAGCCCACTTGGTCATGATGTATGATCTTTTTAATGTGTTGTTGGATTCTGATTGCTAGAATTTTGTTAAGGATTTTTGCATCTGTGTTCATCAGTGATATTGGCCTGTAGTTTTCTTTTTTTGTGGCATCTTTGTCAAGTTTTGGTATTAGGGTGATGGTGGCCTCATAGAATGAGTTTGGAAGTTCACCTTCCTCTGCAATTTTCTGGAAGATTTTGAGTAGGATAGGTGTTAACTCCTCTCTAAATTTTTGGTAGAATTCGGCTGTGAAGCCGTCTGGGCCTGGGCTTTTGTTTGCTGGAAGATTTCTTATTGCAGTTTCAATTTCCATGCTTGTGATGGGTCTGTTAAGACTTTCTATTTCTTCATGGTTCAGTTTTGGAAAGTTGTACTTTTCTAAGAATTTTTCCATTTCTTCCAAGTTTTCCATTTTATTGGCATATAATTTCTAATAGTAGTCTCTGATGATCCTTTGTATTTCTGTGTTGTCTTTTGTGATCTCTACATTTTCATTTCTAATTTTGTTGATTTGATCTTTCTCCCTTTGTTTCTTGATGAGTCTGGCTAATGGTTTGTCAATTTTATTTATCCTTTCAAAGAACCAGCTTTTGTCTTTGTTGGGTCTTGCTATGGTCTCTTTTGTTTCTTTTGCATTTATTTCTGCCCTAATTTTTAAAATTCCTTTCCTTCTACTAACCCTTTGGTTCTTCATTTCTTCATTTTCTGGTTGCTTTAGGTGTAGATTTGGGTTATTTATTTGACTTTTTTCTTGTTTTTTGAAGTATGCCTGTATTGCTATGAACCTTCCCCTTAGCACTGCTTTTACAGTGTCCCATAGGTTTTGGGTTGTTGTGTTTTCATTTTCATTCGTTTCTATGCATATTTTGATTTCTTCTGTGATTTGTTGGTTATTCAGCAGCATGTTGTTCAGCCTCCATATGTTGGGATTTTAAACAGTTTTTCTCCTGTAATTGACATCTACTCTTACTGCATTATAGTCAGAAAGGATGCTTGGAATGATTTCAATTTTTTTGAACTTATCAAGGCTAGATTTATCGCCTAGGATGTGATATATCCTGAAGAACGTTCCGTGTGTGCTTAAGAAAAAGGTGAATTTCATTGTTTGGGGGTGAAATGTCCTATAGATATCAATCAGGTCTAACTGGTCTATTGTATCATTTAAAGTTTGTGTTTCCTCGTTAATTTCCTGTTTAGTTGATCTATCCATAGGTGTGAGTGGGGTATTAAAGTCTTCCACTATTATTGTGTTATTGTTAATTTCCCCTTTCATACTTGTTAGCATTTGTCTTACATATTGTAGTGCTCCTATGTTGGGTGCATATATATTTATGATTGTTACATCTTCTTCTTGGATTGATCCTTTGATCATTATGTAGTGTCCATCTTTGTCTCTTTACACAGCCTTTGTTTTAAAGTCTATTTTATCTGATATGAGCATTGCGACTACTGCCTTCTTTTGGTCCACATTTGAGTCTTAATCTGCTGCTGCTAAGTTGCTTCAATCGTGTCCAACTCTGTGCAACCCCATAGACGGCAGCCCACCAGGCTCCCCCGTCCCTGGGATTCTCCGGGCAAGTACACTGTAGTGGGTTGCCATTTCCTTCTCCAATGCATGAAAATGAAAAGTGAAAGTGAAGTTGCTCAGTCGTGTCCTACTCTTACCAACCTCATGGACTGCAGCCTACCAGGCTCCTCCATCCATTGGATTTTCCAGACAAAAGTACTGGAATGGGGTGCCATTTCCTTCTCCAAGGTCTTTATCTAGTTTTAGTTTATTTTTGTGTGTGGCTTGGGAAGTGTTCTAACTGCATTTTTTTATATGTAGCTGTCAGTTTTCCCAATACCATAGAATGAAGAAGCTGTTTTTCTTCATTGTGGATTATTGCTTCCTTTGTGAAAGATAAGGTGACCATAGGTGTGTCGGTTTATCTCTGAGGTTTCTATCTTGTTCCATAGATCTATATTTCTGTTTCTGTACCAGTACAATACTGTCTTGATGACTGTAGCTTTGTAGTATAGCCTGAAGTCAGGGAAGGTTGATTACACCAACTCTATTTTTCTTTCTCAACTTTGCGTTGGCTATTTGGCATATTTTGTGTTTCCATACAGATTGTGAAATTTTTGTTCTAGTTTTGTGAAATATGCCATTGTTAATCCAGTGGAAATTTCATTGAATTGTAGATTGCATTTGGTAATATAATCATTTTCACAATATTTATTCTTCCACTCCAAGACTCTCTATCTGTTTGAATCACCTTCGATTCTTTTATCAGTGTCTTATAGTTTTCTGTATATAAGTCTTTTTTCTCCTTAGATATATTTATTTCTAGATTTGTTGTTGTTGTTGTTGAAATGGTAAATGGGATTGCATCCTTAATTTCCTTTTTTTGACCTTTCATTGTTATTGCATAGATATTAAAGTGATTTCTGTGTATTAATATTGTACCCTGTGAATTCACTAAATTCATTGACTAGCTCTAGGAATATTTGGTTGCATCTTCAAGGTTTTATAGGTATAGTGTCACATCCTCTGTGAACAGTGACAGTTTTACTTCTTCTTTTCTAATTCAGATTCCTTTTATTTCTTTTTCTTCTCTGATTGCCAAGGGTAAGACTTCCAAAACTATGTTGAACAGTAGTTATGGAAGTGGGAAACTTGTTTTTTTCCTTATTTTTGAGGAAATGCTTTAAGTTTTTCACCATTGAGAATAATGTTTGCTGTGGGTTTGTCACTTATGGCTTTTATTATGTTTAGGTAGTTTCTATGAATTTATTTTGTATTGGATTTTGTCAAAAGCTTTTTCTGCCTCTATTGGAATTATCATATGATTTTTCTTCTTTCAATTTGTTAATGTGGTGTATCACATTTATTTATATATATTGAAGAATCCTTGTATCTCTGGGACAAACCTCACTTGATCATGGCCTCTGATTCACTTAATATGTTGTTGGGTTTGGTTTGATAATACTTTGTTAAGGATTTTTGCACCTTTGTTCATCAGAGATATGGTCCTGTCCATTTTCTCTTTTAGTGAACTGTTTTCTCATTTGGTATTAGGGTCATGGTGGCCTTTAGAATGAGTTAGGGAGTATTCCTTCCTCTTCAAATTTTTTTGTGAAAATCTAAACATTTGACTTATGTGCAGAATACATCATGAGAAACACTGGCTTTGAAGAAGCACAAGCTGGAATCAAGATTGCTGGGAGAAATGTCAATAACCTCAGGTATGCAGATGACACCACCCTTATGGCATAAAGTGAAGAAGAACTAAAGAGCCTCTTGATGAAAGTGAAAAAGGAGAGTGAAAATGTTGGCTTAAAGCTCAACATTCAGAAAACGAAGATCATGGCATCCGGTCCCATCACTTCTTGGGAAATAGATGGGAAAACAGTGGAAACAGTGGCTGGTTTTATTTTTCTAGGCTCCAAAATCACTGCAGATGGTGATTGCACCAATGGAATTATAAGACGCTTACTCCTTGGAAGGAAAGTTATGACCAACCTCAACAGCATATTCAAAAGCAGAGACATTCCTTTGCCAACAAAGGTCCGTCTAGTCAAGGCTGTGGTTTTTTCACTGATCATGTATCGATGTGAGAGTTGGACTATAAAAAAGCTGAGCACCAAAGAATTGATGCTTTTGAACTGTGGTATTGGAGAAGACTCTTGAGAGTCCCCTGGACTGCAATGAGATCAAACCAGTCCATCCTATAGGAGATCAGTCCTGGATGTTCATCGGAAGGACTGATGTTGAAGCTGAAACTCCAATACTTTGGCTACCTGATGTGAAGAGCTGACTCATTAGAAAAGATCCTGATGCTGCAAGGGATTGGGGGCAGGAGGAGAAGGGAACGACAGAGGATGAGATGGTTGGATGGCATCACCGATTTGATGGACAAGGGTTTGGGTGAAGTCCTGGAGTTGGTGATGGACAGGGAGGCCTGGTGTGCTGTGGTTCATGGGGTCTCAAAGAGTCGGACAGGACTGAGTGAGTGAACTGAAATCATTTGATATAATTCATCTATCAGGCCATCTGACACTGTGTTTCTGTTTGTTGGAACATTTTTGTCAGTGTTTCAATTTCAGTGTTTCATATTTGTTTTTCTGTTTCTTCCTGCTTCAGTCTTGTAGGTTTGTAGTTTTCTAAGAATCTTCATGGCTTCTATGTTGTCCATTTTATTGGTATATAGTTGCTCATATGTTATGATCCTTTGTACTTCTGGAGTGTAAGTTGTAACGTCTTTTTCATTTCAGTTTCATTGATTTGAGTCTTCTCTCTTCTTTTTTTCTTGAAGAGTGTGGCTAATGGTGTATCAATTTTGTTTATCTCTTCAAGGAACCAGCCTTAGTTTCACTGATCTTCTCTATTATTTTCTTCATTTCTTTTTCATTTATCTCTGCTCTGACTTATGATTTCTTCTCTTCTACTAACTTTGGGGGGAGTTGTTCTTTCTTTCCTAGCTACTTTAGTTGTAATGTTCGGTCTTTAATTTGATACTTTTCTTGTTTCTTGAGGTACGATTGTATTGCTATAAATGCCCCTCTTAGAACTTCTTTTGCTGCATCTCATAGGTTTTGGGTCTTCATGTTTTCATTGTCGTTTCTTTCTCTCTTTTTAAAAAATTTTTCCTTTGGTGTCTTCAGTTAATCACTTGGTTATTTGGAAGAGTATTTTTAAGCCTCCCTGAGTTTGTGGGTGCTTTAAAGTTTTTTTTTTTCTCCTGTAATTGTTATGTAATCTTAAAGTGATGTCATCATAAAAGTTGCTTCATATGATTTCAGTTTCCGAAAATTTATTGACTTTTGAGCCAAAATGTGATATAGCCTGGGAATATTCCATCTACATTTGAGGAAATTTTATTATGTTGCTTCAGATACCATGTCCTATAAACATCAATTAGACCCACCTTGTCTAATGTATCATTTAAGGCTTGTGTTTCCTTATTAATTTTCTGTCTAGATTACATTTCAAATTCCCTCTACTATTATGGTGTTTCTATTAATTTCCCCTTTTATGATTTTTATCTTTTGCCTTATATATTGAGATGCTTCTATAGTTGCTGCATAAATATTTACAATTGTAACATCTTCTTCTTGGACTAATGCCTATCACTGTGTAGTATCTTTCCTTGTCTCTTGGAATATTTTTTATTTTAAAGTCTATTTTTTCTCAAATAAAATTTCTCTTACACATTTCTTTTGATTTTCATTTGCTTGGAAGATCTTTCTCCATCCCCTCACTTTCAATCTTTATGTGCCCCTAGGCCTGAAGCCAGTCTCTTGAAGACAGCTTACCGAGTAACTCAGCTGGTAAAGAATCTGCCTGCAATGCAGGAAATCCTGGTTTGATTCCTGGGTCGGGAAGTTCCCCTGGAGAAGGGATAGTACTCATTCCAGTATTCTTGGGCTCCCCTGTTTGCACAGATGGTAAAGAATCCTCCTGCAATGAGGGAGACCTGGGTTCAATCCCTGGGTTGGAAAGATCCCCTGGAGAAAAAAATGGCAAGTGTTCTTGTCTAGAGAATCACCATGGACAGAAGAGCCTGGCAGGCTACAGTCCATGGAGTGGCAAAGAGTCGGACATGACTGAGTGACTAAGAACAGCACATGTGTATATGGGTCTTGTTTATTTAGCCAGTCTCTTTCTTTTGGTTGGAGCATTTAATCCATTTAGATTTAAAGTGATTATTGATATATATATATATATATATATATATATATATATATATATGTACATTTTGGCATTTTTCTTAATTATTTTGAGTTTGTTTTTATAGGTCTTCTTCTTTTGTGTCCCCTGCGTATTAATTTCTTTCAGCATTTGTTGTAAAGCTGGTTTAGTGGTGCTGAATTCTCTTAAGATTTCCTTGTTTGGAAAGCTTTTGATTTCTCCATCAAATCTGAATGAGATCTTTGCTTGGTTCAGTAATCTTGATTTTTGGTTTTCCCTCTCATTACTTTAAAATATATCCTGCCACTACTTTTTGGGCTGCAAGGTTTCTGCTGAAAGATCAGCTGTTAACTTTCTGCAGATTCCTGTTTATTTCACTTGTTGCTTTTCCCTTGCTGCTTGTAATATTTTTTCTTTGTGTTTAATATTTGGTAGTTTGACTAATATATGTCTCAGTGTGTTTCCCCTTGATTTTATCCTGTATGGGACTCTCTGCAGTTCCTGCACTTGATTGACTATTTTCTTTCTCATGTTAGGGTAACTTTCAAATATAATGTCTTAAAATATTTTCTCAGATACTTTCTCTTTCATTTTTTCTTCTGGGACCCCTATAATTTGAATGTTGGTGCATTTAATATTGCCCCAGAGGTCTCTGAGACTGTCCTAAATTATTTGATTCTTTTTTCTTTATTTTTATCTTATTTCCTCCGTTCTATCTTCCAGCTCACTTTTCCATTATTCTGCTTCAGTTAATCTTTTACTTATTTCTTCTAGAGTATTTTTAATTTCAGTAATTGTGTTGTCCATCACTGTTTATACTTTATTTCTTCTAAGCCCTTGTTGAACGTTTCTTGCATTTTCTCTATTCTATTTTCAAGATTTTGGATTATGTTTACTAGTATTACTGTGAATTCTTTTTTTCAGTAATTTGCCTATTTCTTCTTCATTTATTTGTTCTTGTGGTTTCTCTAACTTCATCTGCACAAAATTTTTCTGTCTTTCCAATTTGTCTAAGTGTATTTGATGTGTCCTTTCTATAGGTTGCAGGGTCAGAGTTCTTGCTTCCTCTGTCTGTCCCTGGTGAGTGAGTTTGGTCCAATGGCTTGTGTAGGCTTTATGGTGGTAGTGCCTTAGTTCTGGTGGCTGGGATGTGAATTATTTTCCCCAGGATGGGGCATGTGAGATGGTGTGTTTTGAGGTGTCTGTGGGCTTAGGATGACTTTAAGCCACTGCCTGCTGATGATTTGTTTTGTGTTCCTGTCTTGGTTTTTGCTCGGGTGAGTCATCCAGTGCTGAGCACTGCAGGCAGTGGGGTAGAGCTGGGTCTTCTCTTGAAGCTTGGCTGGTAAATAAAAGAATCCACCCGCAATGTGGGAGATCTGGGTTTGATTCCTGGGTTGGGAAGATCCCCCAGAGAAGGGAATGGCTACCCACTCCAGTATTCTGGCCTGAAAAATTCAGTCCATGTAGTCGCAAAGAATCAGACACAATGGAGCAACTTTCACGTTCACTTTGATTAGGAAGGAGGCCTTTATGGGAATTCTCATTATAATGAGAATTTTATATCTCATAATACTCTTCCAGGTCGGCAATTCTCTGGTGGTCTAATGTTCTGAATTTTCTGCTCCCACACCAAAGGCTCAGGCTTGACTTCTTGTGTGGGAAACAAGGCCCTACAATCTGTTTGTCAAAGCAATAAAGGGGGTTGAAAACACAAACAAAGACCCACAACCCAAACAAATGGTAAAAGGAAAATCAGTCAAATAGAAATAAAAACAAAGGAACACACACACACACACACACACAAGAAACCAAAACAGAACCAAGGAAAATAAATGTACTGGGGAGCAACCAGGTGAAAAAAAGAAACCAAAAAGGAAATCAACTAATTAAAAACAAAGCTAACTAAAACAGAAAGCAAAACCATTGTTGAAGGCCAACTGAGGCATAAAGCAAACAAAACAGACAAAAATGGTGAAAATAAAAGAACCACAGAAAATCAAAGTTAAGATAAAGTTCACACACACACAGTAACAAAAACAATGAACCAAAAACAAACAAACAAAAAACCACACACACACACACACACAGAAAAGCAGAAAGCCAAAGTAGGAGTAGAAATATATAACAGAAATAAAAATAATGGTAAAAAAAAAAATCCCAAAACCTTAATGGAAATAATAATAACATTAAAAACAACCACAATAATAGAGAAAAAAGAAAGAAAGGAACAACTATAGAATGACCCAGTCATAAAGAACAAAATAGTGTTTTCTGAGGATCTCAGCTGTCAGTGTCCTTGCTCCTGCTGTGAGCCACAGCCCACCTCTGCCTCCCTAGGAAACCCACCAAATCTGGGGAAGGCTGGTTTCTGGACCTGCTGCTGTGGACCCTGTGGGGATGTTCATGCATGTGTGCTCAGTTGCTTCAGTTGTGTCTGACTCTTTGTGACCCTCTGGACTGTAGTCCACCAGGCTCCTTTGTCCATGGGTTTCTATAGGCAGGAATATTGGAATGGGTTGCCATGCTCTCCTCCAGGGGACCTTCTAGATCCAGGGATCGAACCTGTGTCTCTTATTCCTCTTGCTTTGGCAGGCAGGTCCTTTACCATTAGCACCACCTGGAAAGCCTAGATCCTGTGAAAACATTTTAGGCTATAATCCAGCCATACTACTGCATGTGCTTGCCTCCAAAATTCAGAGCTTCCAGAGCTAGAATGTTTTCTTCTGTGGAATCGCTCATTGTCCTTTTATATATTCCATAGATACAGAGACTACTTAGTTGATATTGTGGATCTAATATGCAGCTTGTGTAACTGATGGAAAGGTTTTCAATAGTCTTCCTTAATCACTATGCCCCTGGAGCTCAGTTGTAGTTTTACTACCACCTCTGCATATGGGCTATGCCCATAGGATTCTGCTTCTTAGGGTGCCCTGGAAGAATTGTGTCTGCCCCAATAAGAACAGGGCGTGGAGGCTGCATGGCTGATTAGGTCATGGGGGACTCTGGCAGTTCCAGGTGTGAACAAAGCCAGCAGCCTCAGGCACAAGAGATATGGCACTTTTAGGAGATTTTTCTAATCTCTGGCAGCAGGTGCTCCAAGGGAAATTCTTGTTGATCCTTCTTTATTGCCTGGCTCCCAATTCCAGCGTGTAGGGAGAGAGATGCAATAGTGCTGGCTCCACCAATTATGTGTGAGTTAGCCACAGTGCCCTGTCTCCATGGTCATTTGGTTTTCCTCCAAACGCATTCCCTGTTGTAGATTTCTTCCTTCCCCTTCCCTCAGGCTGTCTCCCAGCATGCAACAGCTGTCCTGGTTCCAGGATTGCTCTCCAATCCCCACGTTCCAGCTCCCAGCCCCTGTGCACACTTGTGGACATATGTTCCAGGTTGGGGTATGTAGGGCTTTGTCAAGGATTGGCTGTGTGTTTCTCACTATATTCATTTTGACTGTCACAAATCAGCTGTTTCACCCTCCTCTGAGCACCTCAAATGCTTCTCTTCTGTCCCAACTTATTTCCCTGGGTGTAGGTATATCATCCCTGCTTCAGCTCCCCCTCCTCAGTGAACAGATCCTATTCCGCTTGGACCTTCTTCTCCCTTCTTCCTTTCATCCTATCCAATTAATGCATGGATCTGTATAGTCTTTTCTGGTGATCAAGACTCCTGCTAATATTCAGCCAGTGTTTTGTGAGAACTATTGCATCTCTAGATGCAGTCCTGGTGCATCTGTGGAGAGAAATGCACTCATGTCCACTGACTCCTCTGTCATCTTTGAACATTGACCCATTGAATTTTTAGTAGCATATTGTTTAGTCTCCATGTGATAGATTTTTTTCTCATTTATTTTTCTGTGTTTGATTTCTAGTTTCATATAATTGTGCTCAGAAAATATTCTTGAAATTATTTCCATCATCTTTAATTGGTTGAGTCCTGTTTTATGCCATAATATATGATTTGTCCTAGAGAATGTTCTATGTGTTCTTTAAAAGAATGTGCATTCTGGGTTTTTTAATAATGTAATGTCATGAAAAATATAAGTTAAATCTAACTCTCCTACTGTATCCTTTAGAATATTGAGTTTTGGTCTAAAAGATCTGTCAGTTGATGTGAATGAGCTATTAAAGTCTTCCATTATTATTATATCCAGTCAATATTATTATATCCAGTCAATTTCACCCTTTATATCTGTTAGTATTTGTTTTATGTATTTGTGTGCTCCTAAGTTGCTCCCATCACTTCATGGGAAATAGATGGGGAAACAGTGGAAATAGTGTCAGATTTTATTTTCTTGGGCTTCAAAATCACTGCAGATGGTGACTGCAGCCACAAAATTAATAGATGCTTACTGCTTGGAAGAAAAGTTATGACCAACCTAGATAGCATATTGAAAAGCAGAGACATTTCTTTGCCAAAAAAGGTCCGTCTAGTTAAGATCAGATCAGATCAGATCAGTCGCTCAGTCGTGTCCAACACTTTGCAATCCCATGCATTGCAGCACATCAGGCCTCCCTGTCCATTGCCAGCTCTCAGAGTTCACTAAGACTCACATCCATCGAGTAAGTGATGCCATCAAGCCATCTCATCCTCTGTCATCCCCTTCTCCTCCTGCCCCCAATCCCTCCCAGCATCAGAGTCTTTTACAATGAGTCAACTCTTCACATGAGGTGGCCAAATTACTGGAGTTTCAGCTTTAGTATCATTCCTTCCAAAGAAATCTCAGGACTGATCTCCTTCAAAATGGACTGGTTGTATCTCCTTGCAATCCAAGGGACTCTCAAGAGTCTTCTCCAAAACCACAGTTCAAAAGCATCAATTCTTCGGCACTCAGCCTTCTTCACAGTCCAAATCTCACATCCATACATGACCACAGGAAAAACCGTAGCCTTGACTAGATGAACCTTTGTTGACAAAGTAACATCTTTGCTTTTCAATATGCTGTCTAGGTTGGTCATAACTTTCCTTCCAAGGAGTGAGCGTCTTTTAATTTCATGGCTGCAGTCACCATCTGCAGTGATTTTGGAGCCCAGAAAAAAAAAGCCTGACACTGTTTCCACTGTTTCCCCATCTATTTCCCATGTAGTGATTGGACCGGATGCCATGATCTTCGTTTTCTGAATGTTGAGCTTTAAGCCAACTTTTTCAGTCTCCACTTTCACTTTCATCAAGAGGTTTTTTAGTTCCTCTTCACTTTCCGCCATCAGGGTGGTGTCATCTGCATATCTGAGGTTATTGATATTTCTCCCAGCAATTTTGATTCCAGCTTGTGTTTCTTCCAGTCCAGTGTTTCTCATGATGTACCCTGCATATAAGTTAAATAAGCAGGGTGACAATATACTGCCTTTATGAACTCCTTTTCCTATTTGGAACCAGTCTTTTGTTCCATGTCCAGTTCTAACTGTTGCTTCCTGACCTGCATACTAACTTCTCAAGAGGCAGATCAGGTGATCTGGTATTCCTCTGTCTTTCAGAATTTTCCACAGTTTATTGTGATACAGACAGTGAAAGGTTTTGGCATAGTCAATAAAGCAGAAATAGATGTTTTTCTGGAACTCTCTTGCTTTTTCCATGATCCAGTAGATGTTGGAAATTTGATCTCTGGTTCCTCTGCCTTTTCTAAAACCAGCTTGAACATCGGGAAGTTCACGGTTCACATATTGCTGAAGCCTGACTTGGAGAATTTTGAGGATTAGTTTACTAGCATGTGAGATGAGTGCAACTGTGCGGTAGTTTGAGCATTCTTTGGCATTGCCTTTCTTTGAGATTGGAATGAAAACTGACCTTTTCCAGTCCTGTGGCCACTGCTGAGTTTTCCAAATTGGCTGGCCTATTGAGTGCAGCACTTTCACAGCATCGTCTTTCATGATTTGAAATAGCTCAACTGGAATTCTATTACCTCCACTAGCTTTGTTCATAGTGATGCTTTCTAAGGCCCACTTGACTTCACATTCCATGATGTCTGGATCTAGGTCAGTGATCACACCATCATGATTATGTGGGTCGTGAAGATCTTTTTTGTACAGTTCTGTGTATTCTTGCCATCTTTTCTTAATATCTTCTGCTTCTCTTAGGTCCATACCATTTCTGCCCTTTATCAAGCCCATCTTTGCATGAAATGTTCCTTTGGTATCTCTGATTTTCTTGAAGAGATCCCTAGTCTTTCCCATTCTGTTGTTTTCCTCTCTTTCTTTCCATTGATCACTGAAGAAGGCTTTCTTATCTCTTCTTGCTATTCTTTGGAACTCTGCATTCAGATGCTTATATCTTTCCTTTTCTCCTTTGCTTTTCACTTCTCTCTTTTCCACAGCTATTTGTAAGGCCTCCCCAGACAGCCATTTTGCGTTTTTGCATTTCTTTTCCATGGGGATGATCTTGATCCCTGTTTCCTGTACAATATCATGAACCTCATTCCATAGTTCATCAGGCAGTCTATCTATCAGATCTAGCACCTTAAATCTATTTCTCACTTCCACTGTATAATCAAAAGGGATTTGATTTAGGTCATACCTGAATGGTCTAGTGGTTTTCCCTACTTTCTTCAATTTAAGTCTGAATTTGGCAATAAGGAATTCATGGTCTGAGCCACAGTCATCGCCTGGTCTTGTTTTTGCTGACTGTATACAGCTTCTCCATCTTTGGCTGCAAAGAATATAGGCAATCTGATTTTGGTGTTGACCATCTGGTGATGTCCATGTATAGAGTCCTTGCTCTGCTTCATTCCATATTCCAAGGCCAAATTTGCCTGTTACTCCAGGTGTTTTTTGACTTCCTACTTTTGCATTCCAGTTCCCTATAATGAAAAGGACATCTTTTTTGGTGTTAGTTTTAAAAGGTCTTGTAGGTCTTAGCAACCAGTGCAGTAAGTGCACGCGGCTGCGACCGGCGTGCTAAGCATGGCCATGAGGAGCTACCCCACGTCCGAGGCAGGGGCAGCGGCCGAGAGTGCCAGACTGTGATGGTGCAGAAACGGCCGAGAAGAGCTACCCTGTGTTCGAGGTCAGGGGGGTGGCCGAAAGGAGATACCCAGCGTCCAAGGTCAGGGGCGGCAGGCGGGAGGAGCTACCCCACGCCCCCATGCCTGAGGCCATGGGTGGCGGCCGAGCGGACCAACCCCATGCCCAAGGAGCCATGGCGGCCCGGGTGCTGGAAGGCCTAGAGGAGCTATCCCACATTGAAGGTCAGGAAGGGCGGTGGTGAGGAGATATCCCTCATCCAAGGTAAGGAGCAATGGCTCCGCTTTGCTGGAGCAGCCATAAAGAGATATCCCCTGCCTAGGGTAAGTGCAACCCAAGTAAAACGGTAGGTTTTGCAAGAGGGCATCAGAGGGCAGACACACTGAAACCATACTCACAGAAAACTGGTCAATCTAATCACACTAGGACCACAGCCTTGTCTAACTCACTAAAACTAAGCCATGTCGGTGCAGCAACCCAAGATGGTTGGGTCGTGGTGGAGAGATCTGACAGACTGTGGTCCACTGGAGAAGGGAATGGCAAACCACTTCAGTATTCTTGCCTTGAGAAACCCATGAACAGTATGAAAAGGCAAAATGATAGGATACTGAAAGAGGAACTCCCCAGGTCAGTAGGTGCCCAATATGCTACTGGAGATCAGTGGAGAAATAACTCCAAAGAATGAAAGCATGGAGCCAAAGCAAAAAGAATACCCAGCTGTGGCTGTGACTGGTGATAGAAGCAAGGTCTGATGCTGTAAAGAGCAATATTGCATAGGAACGTGGAATGTCAGGTCCATGAATCAAGGCAAATTGGAAGTGGTCAAACAAGTGATGGCAAGAGTGAATGTCAACATTCTAGGAATCAGCGAACTGAAATGGACTGGAATGGGTGAATTTAACTCAGATGATCAATATATCTACTATTGCAGGCAGGAATCCCTCAGAAGAAATGGAGTAGCCATCATGGTCAACAAAATTGTCCAAAATGCAGTAGTTGGATGCCATCTCCAAAACGATAGAATGATCTCTGTTCGTTTCCAAGGCAAACCATTCAATATCACAGTAATCCAAGTCTATGCCCCAACCAGTAATGCTGAAGAAGCTGAAGTTGAACGATTCTATGAAGACCTACAAGACCGTCTAGTCAAGGCTATGGTTTTTCCAGTGGTCATGTATGGATGTGAGAGTTGGACTGTGAAGAAAGCTGAGTGCCGAAGAATTGATGCTTTTGAACTGTGGTTTTGGAGAAGACTCTTGAGAGTCCCTTGGACTGCAAGGAGATCCAACCAGTCCATTCTGACGGAGATCAGCCCTGGGATTTCTTTGGAGGGAATGATGCTGAAGCTGAAACTCCAGTACTTTGGCCACCTCATGCGAAGAGTTGACTCATTGGAAAAGACTCTGATGCTGGTAGGGATTGAGGGCAGGCGGAGAAGGGGACGACAGAGGATGAGATGGCTTGATGGCATCACTGACTCGATAGACGTGAGTCTGAGTGAACTCCGGGAGGTGGTGATGGACAGGGAGACCTGGCATGCTCTGATTCATAGGGTTGCAAAGAGTCGGACATGACTGAGCAACTGAACTGAACTGAACTGAAGTTGTATGCATATATGTTGATCAGTGTAGTATCCTTTTGCATTGATCCATTTATCTTGTATAGTGTCCTTTATCTTTCTTCATTGCTTTTCTTTTAAAGTCTTTTTTGTCTCTTATGAGTATTGCTACCCCAGCTTTCTTGTTATTTCCATTTGCATGAAATATCTTTTTACATCTCCTCTCTTTCAATCTACATGTGTCTTTTGCTCTAAATTTGCAAGCATCATATTGGAGATTCTTGGTTTTTTATCCAATTTGCCACTATGTCCTTTGGTTGGAGCATTTAGTCCACTGATATTTTATGTAATTACTGATAGACATGTATTTGTTGCCATTTTAATCCTTGTTTCCAATTTATTTTGTATTTCTTCTTTATTCTTTTCTTTTCCTTTTTGTTTTTTCTTTTGTGGTTTTGTTACAGGGAAGAACCAACTCCATACTGGATTTGTTTCTTTAACTTTCTCTCCCCGTTGCTTTTGTTCACTAAAAAACAATACTGTCCATACATAATGACCAGCCTTGGGGAACCCTACCCCTCTGCCTGAATGTTAAACAGAAATGCCCTGTCCACCTGTGGATGACTGGAGGAAGGAAGAAATTAATATATCCCCTTCCCAGTGCTGGCTATTCCAAAGAATATTGACAAGATTAAAGGCCTTTTTACTTTGCTTCCTCACCTCCTTCTACCTCTATTCTATAAAAGAACCTGACATCCAGACCCCAATAAGATGGTTATTTTGAGACATTAGTCTTCCATATTTTCTGTTAGCTAGCTTTCCAAATAAATTCCTATTCCTTGCCTCAACACCTCATCTCTCAGTTAACTGACACACAGTAAGCAGAGTGAACTCGGACTTGGTAAAAGTTTGATGATTTTCTTTTACATTATGCCTGTGTTCTTTTTGTTAATCTATTGTATATACATATATTTTTAATTGGAGGTTAATTACTTTACAGTATTGTATTGTATTGTTTTTGCCATACATCAACATGAATCCACCACAGGTGTACACGTGTTCCCCATCCTGAACCCCCTCCCTCCTTCCTCCCCATACCATCCCTCTGGGTCGTCTCTGTGCTCCAGTCCCAAGCATCCAGTATCATGCATTGAACCTGGATTGGCAATTCGTTTCATATATGATATTATACATGTTTCGATGCCCAAATCATCCCACCTTCTCCCTCCCGCACAGAGTCCAAAAGACTGTTCTATACATCAGTGTCTCTTTTGCTGTCTCGCATACAGAGTTATCGTTACCAGCTTTCTAAATTCCATATATATGCATTAGTGTACTGTATTGGTGTTTTTCTTTCTGGCTCACTTCACTCTGTATAATATTGTATATTTTTATTTCTGTTTACTCTGTATTTCAAATATTTTAACCCCTTCCTATATCTACTTGCTTAAGACTGGTAGTCACACAGGGGCAAACACATCCTGAAAAGTAATCAACATTTTATTACTATCCTTCCCCATATTTTATTATTTTAATGCTCTCTTTTACATCTTCATATTTACACCTTTGGTGTTCATTGTGGTTATTCTTGCTTTCACAGAAAAAAAACTTATTATTTTAAAAAATCTGTGTCCTGGTTTATTTAAGCAACTTACTTTCCAACTGTCATTTTCCATTTCCTTCTCATTTTTGCTTTTTATCTATTTAGAGAAGAACTTTCAATATTCCTCTAAGATAGGTTTAGTATTTTTGCTTCTCTGAGGAATTCTTGATCTCTCCTGTTTTAAATGATAATCTTCTTGGGTTTAATGTCCGAAGTTGAAGATTTTTGCCTTTCAAGACTTTGAATATATTTTGATACTCCTTTCTGACCTGCAACATTTCTGTAAAGAAATTAACTGAGAGCTTTATGGGGGTTCCCTTGTAATTAACTCAATTTTTCGCTTGCTCTATTTATTTTTTGTCATTTCAGTTATGTCTTTGTGTAGGTCTGTTTGGGTTCATCTTGTTTGGGACACTTTCTGCTTTCTGTATCTGTTTCCTTCTTTAGGTTATGTCTGTTTCCTTCTTTAGGAAACCTGGATATCTGTTTCCTTCCTTTGGTTTAGGAAATTTTCAACCAAAATTTCTTCAAATACATTTTGTATTGCCTTTTCTCTTTCTTTTCCTTCTGGGATCCTTATTGAGCATAGGTTGGCACACTTTATATTTTCCCATAGGTCTTTTTATCTGCTGTCTGATTGGGTGATTTCAATTATACTATCTTCCAGATCAGCTCTTCTGTATTATTCAATATGCTATTTATTGCCTTAAACTCAACTTTCATCTTGACAAATAATTTTTCTAATTTTTTCTTAAGATTGCTTTGGCTATTAGAGGTTTTTTGTATTTCCATACAAATTGTGAAATTATTTGTTTCATTCTTCTTTATGGTTTCTAAATCACTTTTACATTTATCTGCATTTCTATCAACAGGCCTTTTTAGTAACTTCATTGTCCCCTTTTTGAGCTGGGTATCTGTTAGACTGAAAAGGTCTGTTTCATTGTTCTTTCGTAGGAATTCTCTTGGTCTTTCATTTGGGAGTTGTTTCATCTGCTTCTTCATTTTCCTTGTATTTTCTTACCTTATGAGTTTAGACTTTCTTACTCTATGAGAAATAATTATCTACTATGTTCTTGAAAGGCTATTTTTACATAGGAACTTCCCTGTGTACCCTGCAAGCATCTAATATTTTGCTGAAAAGGCTATTTTTTAGTATGAATGCCTGATGTTTCTTTCCTCAGTGTGCACTGACCATTAAACCTCTGATAGGCTGTATGACATGTTTTGGGGTTAACAGTTTCTGCACTGGAAGTTGAATGGGGCCTCCTCTTTGGTCTGTGGTTGTCACAGCCCTGCTGTGGCAGAGTCTTTGAGTAAAAGACTAGTTCTTAGAGTAAAAGCCCCTGGATCTATTTCGAAGCTGTAGTGTGGTAGGAAGAATTGGAGCACTCCTACCTACAGAGAATCTACTGAACATTCCTCTGCCAGAGCTGTCCACTGGGGAGTGCACACTCTGGTGTCACATATCACCAATTCTATGGGATCACAAAGTACACTGCTGTTTTCCCTACTTTCCCTGTGCCCCACTCTGAGAACGCAGAAAATTAGCCCTAGTATCCCTCAGACACTGTACACAAAGCCACTATCACAGATCCACAGACATTGATCCACTAAAATCAGGTATTAGGTCTGCAATAGTCACACACCAAGAAGCAGTCCAGACCTTGGCCCTGCCTGTGCATTTGTGCTTCCACAAAGTCCACAGCTGCTAACGCTGGGCCCATTCCAGGCATGGGAGCACCTGTTGTCCACTCAGATGTCCATTCAGATAGTTGCTGAGTATACAAAGCTTGTGACAGTGGTGCAGATTGTATATCTTTGGTGAGAGGGTTAGAGGAAAGGACTTGGGTTTCACTCTGCCTCTGCATGTGGACTGCATGTTTCACACTGCCACTGGTGCTTGGATGCTCCCAGAATTTGTAGAGGCAGTGACAAATAACAGGCTGCTACTGTAGGCCTTGTCGTTCTCTTTGTTCATCCTTTGCAGGGAAGAAAGCATTTAAATGAGTAATTAATATCACAATGAAAATCAAATATAAAAGATACTTTAAAAATCCCATGTATTTGGAAATAAATTTTTATTTTTAAATGACAGGTATATCTAAGAAGCTATAACAAGGAAAAGTAGAAAATATCTGTAACAGAATAAAGATGAATGGAGACTTTACTAGAATTGGTTGCACGCAGCTGAAGTTATTCAATGCAACTAAATAAAATGTGGAATCTCAAATAAGGTGTGAAAACAAATGATAGACACTAGCATAAAATTTCAGAGAAAGCAATGGCAAGCCACTCCAGTACTCTTGCCTAGAAAATCCCATGGACGGAGGAGCCTGGTGGGCTCCATGGGGTCGCTAAGAGTCAGACATGACTGAGCGACTTCACTTTCACTTTTCACTTTCACACAATGGAGAAGGCAATGGCAACCCACTCCAGTGTTCTTGCCTGGAGAATCCCAGGGATGGCAGAGCCTGGTGTGCTGCCGTCTATGGGGTCGCACAGAGTCGGACACAACTGAAGCGACTTAGCAGCAGCAGCAGCAGCATAAAATTTTGTGAAATTTAAACAAATCTGTATTTTGATTAATATTAATCTATCACAAGTTAATTTCCTGTTGTTATACAACATAATATTTCTTTATATTTTCAGAATTAGATTAGAAGTTTTGAGACTCATTCAATTTTTTTAAATTACTAAGATAATATATATATGTATATATATATATATTATATTTATGATTTTTCCCTTGTTGCTTTTGATATTTTATCTTTGTCTTTAACTTTCATCAATTTGATTACTGTGTATCTTGTGTGTTCCCCTTGGATTTATCCTGCCTGGTACTCTCTGCACTTCCTGGACTTCGTTGTCTATTTCTTTTCCTATGTTAGGGATGCTTTTAGCTATTATCTGTACCAATACTTTTTTGAGTCTTTTCTCTCTCTTCTCCCTCTAGGATCCCTATAATGCAAATGTTAGTGCATTTAATGTTGTCCCAGACGTCTCTTAGGCTGTTTAATTTTCATTCTTTTTCTATATACTATTCTGCATCAGTGATTTCCACCATTCTGTCTTCCACACCACTGATCCATTTTCTCTGCCTCATTTATTCTGCTATTGCTTACTACTAGTGTGTTGTTCATCTGTGCCTGTTTGTTCTTTAGTTCTTTTAGGTCTTTGGTAAAAGTTTCTTACATCTTCTCCATTCTGTTTTCAAGACCCTGGATCATTTTTACTATCACTATAATCTGAATACGTTTTCACAAGGTTGACTATCGCCACTTCATTTAGTTGTTTTCCTGGGGTTTTATCTTGTCTCTTCATTTGGGACATAACTCTCTGATTTTTAATTCTTATTAACTTTCTGTGATGTGGTTTTTGTTCTAGCTGCAACAGGATTGTGCTTCTTGCTTCTTCTGTCTGCTCTCTGATGGATGAGGCCAAGAAGCTTGTGTAAGCTTCTTGATTGGAAGGATTAACAGTGTAAAAATTGGGTCTTGCTCTGGTGTGCAGGGCAGTACTCAGTAAAACTTTAATCCAATTATCTGCTGATGGGTGGTGTTGTACTCCCTGTTATTTGTTTGGGTTGTAGTGACCCGGCTATATGGTAGTGTTAATGGTGACCTCCAAGAGGACTAACACCAAGGGGCAACTTCCATGACTGCTACTGCCAGTGCCCTCATCCCCACAGTGAGCTACTGTTGACCCAAGCCTCTATAGGAGACTCCAACATAGCAAGTAGGTGTGGTTGTTTTCCATGGGGTCACTGCTCCTTTCCCCTGGGACTTTTTGCCTGCAAGGTTTTGTTTCTGCTCTCCAAGTGTGGAGTGTCTGTTTCTCCCAGTCCTGCAGAAGTCATGTAATCAAATCCTGCTGGCCTTCAAAGGCAGATTACCTGGGGATTCTTCATCCTTGTGCCAGATCCCCAGGCTGGGGAGTCTGATATGGAGTTCATAATGTTTACAATAGTGGAAGAACATTTTTCTTTTTTCCTTCTATTTGTTTATTTGGACGCTAGTTACTTTCCAATATTGTAGTGGTTTTGCCACACATTGACATGAATCAGCCACGGGTGTACATGTGTTCCCTGTCCTGAACCCTCGCCCACCTCCCTCCCCATCCCATCCTTTTGGGTCATGCCAGTGCATCAGCCCCTAGTGCCCTGTCTCATGCACTTAACCTGGACTGGTGATACATTTCACATATAATATACTTGTTTCAGTGCCATTTTCCCAAACCATCCTGCCCTCGCTCTCTCCCACAGAGTCCAAAAGACTGTTCTATACATCTGTGTCTCTTTTGCTGTCTCGCATACAGGATTATCATTACTGTCTTTCTAAATTCCATATATGTGTTAATATACTGCATTGGTGTTTTTCTTTCTGGCTTACTTCACTCTGTATAATAGGCTCCAGTTTCATCCTCTTTAGAACTGATTCAAATGTATTCTTTTCAATGGCTGAGTAATACTCCATTGTGTATATGTACCACTGCTTTCTTATCCATTCGTCTGCTGATGGACACCTAGGTTGCTTCCATGTCTTGGTTATTATAAACAGTGCTTCGATGAACATTGAGGTACACGTGTCTCTTTCTGATTTCCTCAGAGTGCATGCCCAGCAGTGGGATTGCTGGGTCATATGACAATTTTATTTTCAGCTTTTTAAGGAATCTCTACACTGTTCTTCATAGTGGCTGTATTAGTTTGCATTCCCACCAACAGTGTAAGAGAGTTCCCTTTTCTCCACACTCTCTCCAGCATTAATTGCTTGTAGACTTTTGGATAGCAGCCATTCTGACTGGTGTGAAATGGCACCTCATTGTGGTTTTGATTTGCCTTTCTTTAATAATGAGTGGTGTTGAGCATCTTTTTGGGTGTTTGTTAGCCATCTGTATGTCTGCTTTGGGGGAAATGTCTGTTTAGTTCTTTGGCCCAGTTTTTTATTGGGTCGTTTTTTTTTTTTTGCAATTGAGCTGCAGCAGTTGCTTGTATATTATTGTTCTCCGGTTTGTGGGTCACTCACCTGGAAGGATAGGATTAGATTTTATCATGATTGTGCCCTTCCAACCATCTTGTCGTGGCTTCTTCTTTTCTTTGGACATGGGGTATCTTTTTTTTGTGGGTTCCAAAATCCTCCAATTGATGGTTATTGAACAACTAGTTGCAATTTTGGTGTTCTCAAAGGAGGCGATGAGCACAATTCCTTCTACTCTGCAATTTTGGTGCAATCATCTCCTTTTTTATTTGGAATATATTCTTCTATATCTCATTTTACAAAAACTGTATTTATTAGACATACCAACATAGGTTGGTTGCTTTCTGATCTTGGATAAGTGGTAATGTAGGATATGTTCTATGAGGCTCAGCAGCACACCAGAGCTATATTCTCTAGGGGTTTCCCCACCCATATTGGGCTGTGAAAGCTGTTTTCTAGGGGCAGGGCTGACTGACTACTATGGGCTACCTGTGACCTAACTGTTAGGTGGGGTAATTACCTGGCATGGTTGGATGCCAAGTCTTTCCTGTTTAGGGACCTAGTGGTTGCTGATGGAAAGAGCTCATCCTGGCATGACTGGATAGGCAGCCTGAGGAGTTCTGGGGCTGGTGCCAGCCCACTTGTGGGAGAATCTGTGTCTCAATATTGCCTTCTATAGTGCCTGTGGTCTTTCAGGGCTGGTTCTGGCCCATTGATGGGTGAAATCAAATCTAGGCATGGCTAACTACAGATCTCAGGGTGTCCTGATGCAAATGGCTCTGGGATTTTGAATGTGGGATCCCAGGGGATGCTGGCTTTTGCGGTTATGTCCTGGGCCTGATTGTGAATGGGATCACATCCTAGGGTGGCTGGCTGGGGGTTCAAGGCAGGTCACGACTAGGGCTTGCCCACTGATTTGTAGAACCAGGGCCTGAAGTTTCCCAGCACAGTTGTAAGTCCACTGGTGGAAGAGGCTGAGTCTCAGGACAGCTAACTGGGTGTCTCATCAGAGCCTGCAGCACCATAGACACCCAAACTTTTAAGACCTGCATCTGAGAGGTGAGTCTGCAAACATCTAGCTAGCAAAACAAAGAGGGTTTGTGTCCAGAACTCTAGTGATTTAAGAAATACTATTAAAGGGCTCAGGTTCACCACTCCAGGGTTCAGCACAGAGGTAGTCAACCGCATTTAAACCTCATGTTAAAGAGGTTATTTTGTATGTTTTAAAACATTGAAAAGAAAAGGTGTTAATAAGTAGTAGAAAGAATATGAAAGAACAAATCTTACTGCTTACCCCTTTCATACCTTTTAGCATTTGTCTTACATAATGCCGTGTTCTTATGTTGGATATATGTGTATTTATAATTGTTATATCTTCTTGGATTGATTCTTTGATTATTATGTAGTGTCCTTCTTTGTTTCTTTTCACAACCTTTGTTCTAAAGTATATTTTATCTGACATGAGTATTGCTACTCCTGCTTTTTTTTTTTCTGGTCTCTATTTGCATGGAATATCTTTTTCTAGCCCTTGACTGTCAGTCTGTATGTGTCCCCTGTTTCGAGGTGGGTCTCTTGAGGACAACATATATCAGTTCAGTTCAGTTCAGTTCAGTCACTCAGTAGTGTCCAACTCTTTGCAACCCCATGAATCGGAACATGCAAGGACTCCCTGTCCATCACCAACTCCCAGAGTTCACACAGACTCATGTCCATCGAGTCGGTGATGCCATCCAGCCATCTCATCCTCTGTCGTCCCCTTTTCCTCCTATCCCCAATCCCTCTGAGCATCAGAGTCTTTTCCAATGAGTCAACTCTTCGCATGAGGTGGTCAAAGTAATGGATTTTCAGTTTTAGTATCATTCCTTCCAAAGAAATCCCAGAGCTGATCTCCTTTGAATGGACTGGTTGGATCTCCTTGCAGTCCAAGGGACTCTCAAGAGTCTTCTCCAAAACCACAGTTCAAAAGCATAAATTCTTTGGTGCTCAGCCTTCTTCACAGTCCAACTCTCACATCCATACATGACCACTGGAAAAACCATAGCCTTGACTAGATGGACCTTTGTTGGCAAAGTAATGTCTCTGCTTTTGAATATGCTATCTAGGTTGTTCATAACTTTCCTTCCAAGGAGTAAACGTCTTTTACTTTCATGGCTGCAGTCATCATCTGAAATGATTTTGGACCCAAAAAAATAGTCTGACACTGTTTCCCCATCTATTTCCCACGAAGTGATGGGACCGGATGCCATGATCTTCCTTTTCTGAATGTTGAGCTTTAAGCCAACTTTTTCACTCTCTACTTTCACTTTCATCAAGAGGCTTTTTAGTTCCTCTTCACTTTCTGCCATAAGGGTAGTGTCATCTGCATATCTGAAGTTATTGATATTTCTTCCAGCAATCTTGATCCCAGCTTGTGCTCCTTCCAGCCCAGTGTTTCTCATGATGTACTCTGCATATAAGTTAAATAAGCAGGGTGACAATAGACAACTTATGTAGGGGTCTTGTTTTTGTATCCCTTCAGCCAGTCTTTGTCTTTTGGTTGGGACATTCAACCCATTTACATTTAAGGTAATTATTGATAAGAATGATCCTTTTGCCATTTACTTTACTGTTTTGGCTTTGAGTTTATACACCCTTTTTGTGTTTCCTGTCTAGAGCATTTGTTGGAGAGGTGATTTGGTGGTGCTGAATTCTCTCAGCTTTTGCTTGTCTTTAAAGCTTTTAATTTCTTCTTCATATTTGAATGAGATCCTTGCTGTGTACAGTAATCTGGGCTGTAGGTTATTTTCTTTCATCACTTTAAGTAAGTCTTGCCATTCCATCCTGGCCTGAAGGGTTTCTATTGAAAGATCAGCTGTTATCCATATGGGAATCCCCTTGTGTATTATTTGTTGTTTTTCCCTTGCTGCTTTTAATATTTGTTCTTTGTGTTTGATCTTTGTTAATTTGATTAATAGGTATCTTGGGGTGTTTTTCCTTGGGTTTACCATATGTTTGAGACTCTCTGGGTTTCTTGGACTTGGGTAATTATTTCCTTCCCCATTTTAGGGAAAATTTAAACTATTATCTCCTCAAGTATTTTCTCATGGTCTTTCTTTTAGTCTCCTTCTCTGGGACTCCTATGATTCGAATGTTGGGGCATTTAACATTGTCCCAGAGGTCTCTGAGTTTGTCCTCATTTCTTTTAATTTGTTTTTCTTTTTCCTCTCTGCTTCATTTATTTCTACCATTCTGTCTTCTACCTCACTTATCCTATCTTCAGCCTCCATTATTCTACTGTTGTTTCCCTCCAGAGTGTTTTTGATCTCATTTATTGCATTATTCATTATATATTGACTCTTTTTTTTTAATTTCTTCTAGGTCCTTGTTAAACCTTTCGTTCATCTGCTCTATCCTTGTCTCCAGGCTATTTATCTGTGATTCCATTTTGATTTCAAGATTTTGGATCAATTTTACTATCATTATTCAGAATTCTTTATCAGGTAGATTCCCTATCTCTTCCTCTTTTGTTTGGTTTTGTGGGCATTTATTCTGTTCCTTTACCTTCTGGGTATTCCTCTGTTTTTTCATCTTGTTTATATTGCTGGGTTTGGGGTGGCCTTTCTGTATTCTGGCAGTTTGTGGAGTTCTCTTTGTTGTCGAGTTTCCTTGCTGTGGGTGAGGTTGTATGAGTGGTTTGTCAAGGTTTCTCAGTTAAGGATGCTTGTGTCAGTGTTCCGGTGGGTGGAGCTGGATTTCTTCTCTCTGGAGTGCAATGAAATATCCAGTAATGTTTTAACAGATGTCAATGGTTTTGGAGTAACTTTGGGCAGCCTGTATATTGAAGCTCAGCACTGTGTTCCTGTGTTGCTGGAGAATTTGCGTGGTATGTCTGGCTCTGGGACTTGTTGGCCCTTGTGTGGTGCTTGGTTTCAGTGTAGGTATGGAGCCGTTTAGTGAGGTCCTGTTGATTAATGTTCCCTGGAGTCAGGAGTTCTCTGGTGTTCTCAGGACTTGGACTTAAGCCTCCTGCTTCTGGTTTTCAGACTTATTTTTACAGTAGTCTCAAGACTTCTTCTATACAGCACCATTGATAAAACATCTAGGTTAAAGATGAAAAGTTTCTCCGCAGTGAGGGACACCCAGAGAGGTTCACAGAGTTACACGGAGAAGAGAAGAGGGAGGAGGGAGTTAGAGGTAACCCAAATGAGATGGGGTGGAATCAGAAGAGGAGAGAGAAAGCTAGCCAGTAATCACTTCCTTATATGCGCTCCACAGTCTGGACCACTCAGAGATGTTCACGGAGTTATACAGAGAAGAGAAGAGGAAGGAAGGAAACAGAGCGGGCAAGGAGAATAAAGGGGAATATCCAAAGGAGAGAGACAGATCCAGCCGGTAATCAGTTCCCTAAGTGTTCTCCACGGTCTGGAACACATAGAGATTCACAGAGTTGGGTAAATAAGAGAAGGGGGAAGGGGGAGACAGAGGCGACCTGGTGGAGAAAAAGGAGAGTACAAAGAGAGAGAGAGCAGTCAAGCCAGTAATCTTGCTCACAAGTAAAAATGGGTACTGAAGATTGGCTTCTTAAAGGTACAAAATTGATAACAAATACCAAAAAGCAAAGATTAAGAATCTAGAGTAGAGGCTGGATTTTCAAAAATACAATATTAAAGAGAAGAAGAAAGAAAAAAAACAGTCACAAAAATATTTTAAAAAATATATGAAGTTTGCTTTAAAAATAGGGTCTTTTTTTAAAAAAAGTAATGGGTTATAAAAATGAAAATTAAAGGAGTAATAGAGGACTTAAAAATTAAAAAAAAAAAAAGAATGATCACAAAAATAGTAAAAATATATCTAGGACTTTCTCTGGTGTTGTTGTAGGTAGTGTGGGGTCAGTTCATTTTCAGATAGTTCCTTGGTCCGGCTTATATTTCTCAAGATCTATAGGCCCCTTCCTATGTAGTCTGTACTAACTACAGTGTTTTAATCATTTACACCTGTCACTTCCAAGGCGGTTCCCTCTGTTTTAGCTTCTTGTTTGCTGGTCTCTTCAGTGTCTGATTTCTGCCCTGACACAGGAGGGTGGTGGTGGACTTTTTTTTAGGCTCACTTGTTCAGTTGTGTTGTGGGGAGGTAGGGACACTACAAACAAATAACACTGGCATGTGCTTGCAGTGTCTCAGCCACACTTGGCCTGCCCCCAGTCATGACGTGTGTGCCCTCCCTACCAACATTGCGCAGGCTCTAGGTTGCTCCACTGGGAACCGTCTGAGGCTGGCCCTTGGCTGCATGCACCTCCCAGGTCTTAGATGCTCAGGCATACAGGTAGTCCTTAGAAGCAGAGACTTGGTTGGGCCTGTGTTTTCTGCCCTTCCCAGATCCAAGAGAAACGCTGGACTGGAAGAAACACTAGCTGGAATCAAGATTGCTGGGAGAAATATCAATAACCTCAGATATGCAGATGACACCACCCTTATGGCAGAAAGTGAAGAGGAACTAAAAAGCCTCTTGATGAAAGTGAAAGTGGAGAGTGAAAAAGTTGGCTTAAAGCTCAACATTCAGAAAAGGAAGATCATGGCATCCGGTCCCATCACTTCGTGGGAAATAGATGGGGAAACAGTGTCAGACTATTTTTTGGGCTCCAAAATCACTTCAGATGATGACTGCAGCCATGAAAGTAAAAGACGTTTACTCCTTGGAAGGAAAGTTATGAACAACCTAGATAGCATATTCAAAAACAGAGACGTTACTTTGCCAACAAAAGTCCATCTAGTCAAGGCTATGATTTTTCCAGTGGTCATGTATGGATGTGAGAGTTGGACTGTGAAGAAGGCTGAGCACCGAAGAACTGATGCTTTTGAACTGTCGTGTTGGAGAAGACTCTTGAGAGTCCCTTGGACTGCAAGGAGATCCAACCGGTCCATTCTGAAGGAGATCAGCCCTGGGATTACTTTGGAAGGAATGATGCTAAAGCTGAAACTCCAGTACTTTGGCCACCTCATGCAAAGAGTTGACTCATTGGAGAAGACTCTGATGCTGGGAGGGATTGGGGGCAGGAGGAGAAGGGGACGACAGAGGATGAGATGGCTGGATGGCATCACCGACTCGATGGACGTGAGTCTGAGTGAACTCCAGGAGTTGGTGATGAACAGCGAGTCCTGGCATGTTGCGCTTCATGGGGTCGCAAAGAGTCGGACACGACTGAGCTACTGAACTGAACTCAACTGAACTGAACAGATCCGAGCAGCTCAGGTGATGAGGTTTTTGGTGAGCGCAGTCTCTGCGACTTATCACCTCCCCCGTCCCGGCCTCTCAGTTTTCTGGGTATACAACTGGCGCAGCTCCTCAGGGGAATGTTGACTGTCCAGTACCCCCAAGAAGTCTTAGTTAGCAAAGAAGCCTGCTTGTAGTTTGGTAGATAATGTCTCTCTGGGGCTGCGATTGTCCCCTTCCAGCTCTGGCTGCCTGTCACCATAGGGGTTTGGTCTGCAGCCAGCTAGTTCTATTCAGTCATTTGTTCTGTGCGTGGGTCTGGTGGTGTCTTAGGTTAGGGCTTTTTGCGTGGTAGCTATCCCACAGTCTGGTTTGCTAGTCCAAGTTAGTTCCCTCAAATTGGCCTCGGGGCATTCAGGCCCGATCCTTACTCTAAACAATGCAGTCCCTGCCTCCCTGCCCAGCCCCTGCTTGCTAGTGGCAGATGCAGGTGTCTGTGCTGCTTCTCTGCTGGGAGAGTTACCGCTGGTCTCGTAATCTGTGGGCTTTAATTATTTATTTATTTTTCCTCCCTGTTATGTTGCCCTCTGTGCTTCTAAGACTTGCCACAGTCTCGGTGGTGAGAGTGTTTCCTGAGTTTTGGAAACTACTCTGTTTTTAAGACTCCCTTCCTGGGATGGAGCTCTGTCCCTACTTCTTTTGTCTCCTTTTTTGTCTTTTATATTTTCCCCTACTTCCTTTCAAAGACAATGGGCTGCTTTTCTGAGTGCTTGATGTCCTCTGCTGGCATTCAGAATTTGTTCTGTGGAATTTACTCAGCATTTAAATGTTCTTTTGATTAATTTGTGGGGGAGAAAGTGGTCTCCCCGTCCTATTCCTCTGCCATCTTCAGTTATGTGGTTTTGTCTTTTCTTTTGTTGTTGTAGTGTATCACACTGATTAATTTGCATATGTTAAAATATTCTTGTGACCTTGGTATGTGTAATATTTTTATGGATTCTGTTTGCTAATATTTTATTGAGAATTTTTGCATCTATGTTTATCATAAATATTGGCTAGCAGTTTTCTTTACTGATATTCTTTCTTTCTGGTTTTGTTATCAAGTTGATGGTGGCTTTATAGAATGACTTTGGGAGTGGTCCCTCCTAGTCAATCTTTAGGAAGTTCCAGAAGGATCTGTATAAAGATATTTATATGTTTGGTAGGTTTCATCAGTGGTGTCATTTGGTCTTGGACTTTTGTTTGCAGAGAGTTTTTATTTAACTTTTTTAAACTGCAGATTCTATTTCACTTCGAGTGCTCAGTTTATTCAAGTTATATATCTCTTCTCGATTCAGTTTTGGTAGGTTGTACATTTCTAGAAACATATACATTTCTTCTAGGCTGTTTAGCTTGTTATTGGTATATAGTTTTTCATATAATTCTCCCATAATTTTTTGCATCACTGTGTCATAGCTTGTTAATCCTCCTTTTTTAATTTGTTCTTTTTTTGTAAATTGGGTTCACTCTCTTTATTTCTTGGTGAGCTTGGCCAGGGCTTTGTTGATTTTATTTATCCTTTCAAAGAGCCAGCTCCTGATTTTACTTTTATGTTGATTTAAATCTCTGTTTTATTTATTTTTCTTTTATATTTATTATTTCCTTCCTTCTGCTGACTTTAGGTGTTGCTTGCTTTTATTTTTCTAATACCTTTAGTTGGTAAGTTAGATTATTTATTTGAGTTTCTCAATTCTCTTCTTTTATGCAAATATTTTGCAAGTTTGATAAAGAAGTTGGTTGTCAAAATACTGTATCTAAGTGCTACTCATTGTTTCTCTAGTATGAACATCCAGATATTTATTTTAAGGTAATAATCTGTAATACATGATAGCATTATGGGAATTTAGACAATAAGACAAACCAAATATTTAATAATAGAAAAGTGGCTAAATATATTAGAGTATGCTTGTGTCCAAAATGCAGTACTTGGATGCAATCTCAAAAACAACAGAATGATCTCTGTTTGTTTTCAAGGCAAACCATTCAATATCACAGTAATCCAAGTCTATGCTCCAACAAGTAACACTGAAGAAGCTGAAGTTGAACGGTTCTATGAAGACCTACAAGATCTTTTAGAACTAACACACACACACACAAAATGTCCTTTTCATTTTAGGGGACTGGAATGCAAAAGTAAGAAGTCAAGAAACACCTGGAGTAACAGGCAAATTTGGCCTTGGAATACGGAATGAAGCACAGCAAAGACTAATAGAGTTTTGCCAAGAAAATGCACTGGTCATAGCAAACACCCTCTTCCAACAACACAAGATAAGACTCTACACCTGGACATCACCAGATGGTCAACACTGAAATCAGATTGATTATATTCTTTGCAGCCAAAGATAGACGAGCTCTATACAGTTAACAAAAACAAGACCAGGAGATGATTGTGGTTCAGATCATGAACTCCTTATTGCCAAATTCAGATGTAAATTGAAGAAAGTAGGGAAAATCACTAGACCATTCAGGTATGACCTAAATAAAATCCCTTATGATTATACACTGGATAGAGTGCCTGATGAACTATGAATGGAGGTTCGGGACATTGTACAGGAAGCAGGGATCAAGACCATCCCCATGGAAAAGAAATGCAAACAAGAAAAATGGCTATCTGAGGAGACCTTACAAATAGCTGTGAAGAGAAGTGAAAAGCAAAGGAGAAAAGGAAAGATACAAGTATCTGAATGCAGAGTTCCAAAGAATAGCAAGAAGAGATAAGAAAGCCTTCCTCAGCGATCAATGCAAAAAAATAGAGGAAAACAACAGAATGGGAAAGATTAGAGATCTTGTCAAGAAAATTAGAGACACCAAGGGAACATTTCATGCAAAGATGGGCTCGATAAAGGACAGAAAAGGTATGGACCTAAGAGAAGCAGAAGATATTAAGAAGAGGTGGTAAGAATACACAGAACTGTACAATAAAGATCTTCATGACCAAGATAATAACGATGATGTGATCATTCACCTAGAGCCAGACATCCTAGAATGTGAAGTCATGTGGGCCTTAGAAAGCATCACTATGAACAAAGCTGGTAGGCATGATGGAATTCCAGTTGAGCTCTTTCAAATCCTGAAAGATGATGCTGTGAATGTGCTACACTCAATATGCCAGCCAATTTGGAAAACTCAGCAGTGGCCACAGGACTGGAAAAGGTCAGTTTTCATTCCAATCCCAAAGAAAGGCAATGCCAAAGAATGCTCAAACTACTGCACAATTGCACTCATTTCACACGCTAGTAAAATAATGCACAAAATTCTCCAAGCCAGGCTTCAGCAATACGTGATCCGTGAACTTCCTGATGTTCAAGCTGGTTTTAGAAAAGGCAGAGGATCAGATCAGATCAGATCAGTCGCTCAGTCGTGTCCGACTCTTTGTGACCCCATGAACTGCAGCACGCCAGGCCTCCCTGTCCATCACCAAATCCCAGAGGTCACTCAGACTCACGTCCATCGAGTCAGTGATGCCATCCAGCCATCTCATCCTCTGTCGTCCCCTTCTCCTCTTGCCCCCAATCCCTCCCACCATCAGAGTCTTTTCCAATGAGTCAACTCTTCGCATGAGGTGGCCAAAGTCCTGGAGTTTCAGCTTTAGCATCATTCCTTCCAAAGAAATCCCAGGGCTGATCTCTTTCAGAATAGACTGGTTGGATCTCCTTGCAGTCCAAAGGACTCGCAAGAATCTTCTCCAACACCACAGTTCAAAAGCATCAATTCTTCCATGCTCAGCCTTCTTCATAGTCCAACTCTCACATCCATAGATGACCACAGGCAAAACCATAGCCTTGACTAGATGAATATTTGTTGGCAAAGTAATGTCTCTGCTTTTGAAAATGCTATCTAGGTTGGTCATAACTTTCCTTCCAAGGAGTGAGCGTCTTTTAATTTCATGGCTGCAGTCACCATCTGCAGTGATTTTGGAGCCCAGAAAAAATAAAGTCTGACACTGTTTTGACGCTTTTGCCATCTATTTCCCATGAAGTGATGGGACCAGATGCCATGATCTTCTTTTTCTGAATGTTGAGCTTTAAGACAACTTTTTCACTCTCCTCTTTCACTTTCATTAAGAGGCTTTTTAGTTCCTCTTCACTTTCTGCCATCAGGGTGGTGTCATCTGCATATCTGAGGTTATTGATATTTCTCCAGCAATCTTGATTCCAGCTTGTGTTTCTTCCAGTCCAGCGTTTCTCATGATGTACTCTGCATATAAGTTAAATAAACAGGGTGACAATATACAGCCTTGACGAACTCCTTTTCCTATTTGGAACCAGTCTGTTGTTCCATGTCCAGTTCTAACTGTTGTTTCCTGACCTGCATACAGATTTCTCAAGAGGCAGATCAGGTGGTCTGGTATTCTCATCTCTTTCAGAATTTTCCACAGTTTATTGTGATCCACACAAAGGCTTTGGCACAGTAAATAAAGCAGAAATAGATGCTTTTTTGGAACTCTCTTGCTTTTTCCATGATCCAGCAGATGTTGGAAATTTGATCTCTGGTTCCTTTGCCTTTTCTAAAACCATTTTGAACATCAGGAAGTTCATGTTCACATATTGCTGAAACCTGGCTTGGAGAATTTTGAGCATTACTTTACTAGTGTGTGAGATGAGTGCAGTTGTGCAGTAGTTTGAGCATTCTTTGGCATTGCCTTTCTTTGGGATTGGAATGAAAACTGACCTTTTCCAGTCCTGTGGCCACTGCTGAGTTTTCCAAATTTGCTGGCCTATTGAGTGCAGCACTTTCACAGCATCATCTTTCAGGATTTGGAATCGCTCAACTTGAATTCCATCACTTCTACTAGCTTTGTTCATAGTGATGCTTTCTGAGGCCCACTTGACTTCACATTCTAGGATGTCTGGCTCTAGGTCAATGATCACACCACCGTGATTATCAGCATCAGGAAGATCATTTTTGTACAGTTCTTCTGTGTATTCTTGCCATCTCTTCTTAGTATCGTCCAGAGATCAAACTGCCAACATCTGCTGGATCATCGAAAAAGCAAGAGAATTCCAGAAAAACATCTATTTTTGTTTTATTGACTGTGCCAAAGCCTCTGACTATGTGGATCACAATAAACTGTGGAAAATTCTGAAAGAGATGGGAATAACAGACCACCTGATCTGCCTCTTGAGATATCTGTATGCAGGTCAGGAAGCAACAGTTAGAACTGGACATGGAACAACAGACTGGTTCCAAATAGGAAAAGGAGTTTATCAAGCCTGTGTATTGTCACCCTGCTTATTTAACTTCTATTCAGTGTACATCATGAGAAACGCTTAGCTGGAAGAAGCAGAAGCTGGAATCAAGATGGCCAGGAGAAATATCAATAACCTCAGATATGCAGATGATACCACCCTTATGGCAGAAAGTGAAGAGGAACTAAAAAGCCTCTTGATGAAAGTGAAAGTGGAGAATGAAAAAGTTGGCTTAAAGCTCAACATTCAGAAAATGAAGATCACCTTGACAGTAGAAGATGGTGGAGTAATAGGACGGGGAGTCCACTTTCTCCCCCACAAATTCATCACAAGAACATTTAAACGCTGAGTAAATTCCACAAAACAACTTCTGAATGCCAGCAGAGGACATCAGACATCCAGAAAAGCAACCCATTGTCTTTGAAAGGAGGTAGGAAAAAATATAAAAGCCCCCCCCCAAAAAGAGAGAGAAAAGAGGGAGGGGGGACAGAGCTCCATCCTGGGAATGGAGTCTTAAAAGAGAGAAGTTTCCAAAGACCAGGAAACACTCTCACTGCTTAGTCTGTGCAGAGCCTTGGAAGCACAGAGGGCAGCATAACAGGGAGGAAAAATAAATAAACAATTAAAACCCACAGATTACGAGCCTAATGGTAAGTCCCCCAATGGATAAGCAGCGCAGATGCCTGCACTCGCCACTCGCAAGCAGGGGCTGGGCAGGGAGGCGCGGGCTGCATTGCTTAGAGGAAGGAGTGGCCTGAATGCCCTGAGCACTATCTGAGCGAACTAATTTGGGCTAGCAAAGCAGACTGTGGGATAACTACCACGTGAAAAGTCAGCCCTAACCTAAGACATCGCCAGGCCCATGCATAGAACAAAGGAATGAACATAGATAGACGGCTGCAGACCATCCCCCTCCAGTTACAGGCAGCCAGAGTGGAAGGGGGCAATCAGAGTCCCAAAGAGACATTATCTACAAAACTGTAAGCAGGCTTCTTTGCTAACTAAGACTTTTTGGGGTTCTGGATGGTCAACATCTGCCTGAGAAGGTGCGCCGGTTGTACACCCAGAAAACTGAGTGGCAGGGAGGTGATAAGTAGCAGCAACCGCGCTCACCAAAAACCTCATCACCTGAGCTGCTCGGACCTGGGAAGGGCACAAAACGCAGGCCCAACCAAGTCTGCCGAGGTCCAGCCACAGCTGATCCAGGGTATTTGAAGCGGGGTCAGCACCAGTGACTTATTTACATATTAATTAGAGGAATAAAGAGTAATAGAATGAGGACAGCTCAGTAGGAAAATTCAGCTGAGAAAAGAGGCTGAGTAGCTTGGTTTACACGGAAAATCAATATAACCCATGACACCAGGTTAGCTCTGACCATGGAGGCTGCAGGCGCCCTCTTGAATAGCGGAAGGTGCCCCTCCCTAGGCACCTTCTCGAGTGGGTCTTAGAAGCCCAGGCAAATAAATGGTCGCAGAGGACCTCCGCGATCCAGATGGAGACTCAGCTGGAATGTGAAAGAAGGAATGACATGGGGAGACCAAGCTTTGGTGAGCAAGGCCCGTAGCTTTATTTTCAACAGGGGCTTTTATACCCTATGTTGCACATAGAGGATAATAGAGGGTGTGAAATCATGCAAAGTCAGCAGTATTTGATCCTTATCAAAACCCAGGGTTTCTTTCCTGCAAATTTATCGTATACGAATCGTTTAGGTGATTTACATCATCTTCTGGCCAGAAGGCCTATTAACATTTTATGACTCTGATAAAGATTTGTCAACTGTAAGACTTATTTTCTCTAAGAGTAATTATTTTAAGGTTTGGCGCTATCCTCCGAAGG
Organism: Tragelaphus eurycerus; assembly: GCA_935064755.1. Lineage (NCBI taxonomy): Eukaryota > Metazoa > Chordata > Mammalia > Artiodactyla > Bovidae > Tragelaphus > Tragelaphus eurycerus. Next base: position 1,322,200 of record CAKXYN010000205.1, on the reverse strand, counting down.
TGTTAGATAAATTTGCATTCCTATAGGGCAGAGGTGCAGTGGGTTAACAACAAAGGAAAGAATTTATTACCTTAAGGGTCTAAAGTTGCTAGCACCGAGGCCACTACTTATTTTTTCTACATACCAACTATATTAATTAATACACATTCAAGGATACAATACAGGGGATGTGGAAACTTGGTAGCAAGCATTGGCTCACCAGTGAAATCTTTTACTAGTTTTATTCTGACAGTTTCTAACTCTCTGAGAGGCTCTAAGCTATTTGAATATCTTAAGCTTCCCGTGCCTCTTGAGGCTGAGAGACTGTAAACAATTGTATGCATAGCTCTAGGAGTCCGGGTAAACTTGTCAGGCCAGTTAGAGAGCTATCTGAGGGGTTTGGATTTAAACACTCCTAAGGCCCAGGAACTTTATTAATTAGAGCTGTAAGTTAACTCTTTATCAGAGAGAGTGAGATGGTGGAGGGGGACAGCCCCCAGTAAAGTCAGAGGTGAGAGCACGAAGCAGTGAAGTAGGCAGACTCTGGTTTTTGGGGGTAGATGCTCGAGAATATCCAGGGAGACTCTTGAGGCTCGATCCCGCCTTTGCGTATGCTGAAGCTCCGTCCTCATGACCTTTACCATGGGTGGAGTTCCTCACACCAGCTCCCGGCACGAGTCTGTGCCTCTGAGGAATACCCAAGTGCCTCAACCTGATAGGCTTAGAACTGGGAGGTGCAAGCAGCCCAGGGCCAGCCTCGGATGGTTCCCCACGGAGGAACCTAGAGCCTGAGCAGTGTGGGCATGGAGGCTACACTCGCCATGAGTGGGGACAGGCCCAGTGTGGCTGAGGCACTGTGAGCACACGCCAGTGTTATTTGTTTGCCACTTTCCTCCCTCCTCACAGCACTACTGAACAAGTGAGCCTAAAAAAAAGTGTCCACCACTGCCCCCTTTGTATCAGGGCGAAAATCAGACACTGAAGAGACCAGCAAACAGAAGAAGCTATAATAGAGGGAACCACCTTGGAAGCGACAGGCAATAGATTAAAACCCTGTTGTTAGTATCGACTACATAGGAAGGGGCCTATAGATCTTGAGAAATATAAGCCGGACCAAGGAATTAGCTGAAAATGAACTGACCCCACAATACCCACAATAAGAGCAGAGAAAGTCCTAGATATATTTTTACTATTTTTATGATCATTCTTTTTTTTAAAATTTTTTAAAAAATTTCAAGTCCTCTATTACTCCTTTAATTTTCACTTTTATAACCTACTATTACTTTGCAAAAAAAAAAAAAAAAAAAAAAAAAGACCCTTTTTTTAAAAAGCAAACTTCATATATATATTTTTAATTTTTGTTACCTTTTTTTTTTCTCTTTTTTTTCTTCTTTTCTTTAACATTGTATTTTTGAAATTCCAAACTCTACTCTCGATTTTTAATTTTAGCTTTATGGTATTTTTTAAATCAATTTTGTACTTATTTTTTAAAAATAATTTTTGTGACTTTTTTTTCTCTCTTTGTTTCTCTTCTTCTTTTCTTTAACATTGTATTTCTGAAATTCCAAATTCTACTCTAGATTTTTAATTTATGCTTTTTGGTATTTGTTATCAATTTTTAAAATGTTATTTTATTTAACTTTACAATATTGTATTGGTTTTGCCATATATCAAAATGAATCCGCCACAGGTACACATGTGTTCCCCATCCTGAACCCTCCTCCCTCTCCATACAATCCCTCTGAGTTGTCCCAGTGCACCAGACCCAAGCATCCAGTATCATGCATCAAACCTGGACTGGTGACTTGTTTCATACATGATATTATACATATTTCAATGCCATCCTCCCAAATCATCCCACCCTCTCCCTCTCCTGGAGTCCAAAAGACTGTTCTATACATCAGTGTCTCTTTCGTTGTCTCGTATAGAGGGTTATTGTTACCATCTTTCTAAATTCCATATATATGTGTTAGTATGCTAATCCATCACTACGTGGGAAATAGATGGAGAAACAGTGGAAATAGTGTCAGACTTTATTTTTCTGGGCTCCAAAATCACTGCAGATGGTGACTGCAGCTATGAAATTAAAACACGCTTACTCCTTGGAAGGAAAGTTATGACCAACCTAGATAGCATATTGAAAAGCAGAGACATGACTTTACCAACAAAGGTTCGCCTAGTCAAGGCTATGGTCTTTCCTGTGGTCATGTATGGATGTGAGAGCTGGACTGTGAAGAAGGCTGAGCGCCGAAGAATTGATGCTTTTGAAGTGTGGTGTTGGAGAAGACTCTTGAGAGTCACTTGGACTGCAAGGAGATCCAACCGGTCCATTGTGAAGGAGATCAGCCCTGGGATTTCTTTGGAAGGAATGATGCTAAAGCTGAAACTCCATTATTTTGGCCACCTCATGCGAAGAGTTGACTCATTGGAGAAGACTCTGATGCTGGGAGGGATTGGGGGCAGGAGGAGAAGGGGACGACAGAGGATGAGATGGCTGGATGGCATAACTGACTCTATGGATGTGAGTCTGAGTGACCTCTGAGAGCTGGTGATGGATAGGGAGGCCTGGCGTGCTGCAGTTCATGGGGTCGCAAAGAGTCGGACATGACTGAGCGACTGATTTGATCTGATCTGATACTAATCCAAGTCTATGCTCCAACCAGTAATGCTGATGAAGCTGAAGTTGAACGGTTCTATGAAGACTTACAAGACCTTTTAGAACTAACACCCAAAAAAGATGTCCTTTTCATTATAGGGGACAGGAATGCAAAAGTATGAAGTCATGAAACACCTGGACTAACAGGCAAATTTGGCCTTGGAATACGGAATGAAGCAGGGCAAAGACTAACAGAGTTTTGCCAAGAAAATGCACTAATCATAACAAACACCCTCTTCCAACAACATAAGAGAAGTCTCTATACATGGACATCACAAGATGGTCAATACCGAAATCAGATCGATTATATTCTTTGCAGCCAAAGATGGAGAAGCTCTGTACAGTCAGCAAAAACAAGACTAGGAGCTGACTGTGGCACAGACCATGAACTCCTTATTGCCAAATTCAGACTGAAATTGAAGAAAGTAGGGAAAACCACTAGACCATTCAGGTATGACCTAAATCAAATCCCTTATGATTATACAGTGGAAGTGAGAAATAGATTTAAGGGCCTAGATCTGATAGATAGAATGCTTGATGAACTATCGACTCAGGTTTGTGACATTGTACAGGAGACAGGGATCAAGACCATCTCCATGGAAAAGAAATGCAAAAAAGCAAAATAGCTGTCCAGGGAGGCCTTACAAATAGCTGTGAAAAGAAGAGAATCGAAAAGCAAAGGAGAAAAGGAAAGATATAAGCATCTGAATGCAGAGTTCCAAAGAATAGCAAGAAGAGATAAGAAAGCCTTCTTCAGCGATCAATGCAAAGAAAGAGAGGAAAACAACAGAATGGGAAAGACTAGGGATCTCTTTAAGAAAATCAGAGATACCAAAGGAACATTTCATGGAAAGATGGGCTGGATAAAGGACAGAAATGGTATGGACCTAACAGAAGCAGAAGATATTAAGAAGAGGTGGCAAGAATACACAGAACTGTACTAAAAAGAGCTTCAAGAACCAGATAATCAGGATGGTGTGATCACTGACCTAGAGCCAGACATCCTGGAATGTGAAGTCAAGTGGGCCTTAGAAAGCATCATTACAAACAAAGCTAGTTGAGGTGATGGAATTCCAGTTGAGCTATTTCAAATCCTGAAAGATGATGCTGTGAAAGTGCTGCACTCAATATGACAGTCAATTTGGAAAACTCAGCAGTGGCCACAGGACTGGAAAAGGTCAGTTTTCATTCCAATCCCAAAGAAAGGCAATGCCAAAGAATGCTCACACGATCACACAATTGCACTTATCTCACATGCTAGTAAAGTAATGCTCAAAATTCTCCAAGCCAGGCTTCAGCAATACATGAACTGTGAACTTCCTGATGTTCAAGCTGGTTTTAGAATTGGCAGAGGAACAAGACATCAAATTGCCAACATCTGCTGGATCATGGAAAAAGCAATAGAGTTCCAGAAAAACATCTATTTGTGCTTTATTGACTATGCCAAAGCCTTTGACTGTGTGGATCAAAATAAACTGTGGAAAATTCTGAAAGAGATGGGAATACCAGACCACCTGATCTGCCTCTTGAGAAATTTGTATGCAGGTCAGGAAGCAACAGTTAGAACTGGTCATGGACCAACAGACTGGTTCCAAATACGAAAAGGAGTACGTCAAGGCTGTATATTGTCACCCTGTTTATTTAACTTATATGCAGAGTACATCATGAGAAACGCTGGACTGGAAGAAACACAAGCTGGAATCAAGATTTCTGGGAGAAATATCAATAACCTCAGATATGCAGATGATACCACCCTGATGGCAGAAAGTAAAGAGAAACTAAAAAGCCTCTTGATGAAAGTGAAAGTGGAGAGTGAAAAAGTTGGCTTAAAGCTCAACATTCAGAAAACGAAGATCATGGCATCTGGTCCCATCACTTCATGGGAAATAAATGGGGAAACAGTGAAAATAGTGTCAGACTTTATTTTTCTGGGCTCCAAAATCACTGCAGATGGTGACTGCAGCCATGAAATTAAAAAGGCTTACTCCTTGGAAGGAAAGTTATGACCAATCTAGATGGCATATTCAAAAGCAGAGACATTACTTTGCCACCAGAGGTTCGCCTAGTCAAGGCTATGGTCTTTCCTGTGGTCATGTATGGATGTTAAAGCTGGACTGTCAAGAAGACTGAGCACCGAAGAATTGATGCTTTTGAACTGTGGTGTTGGAGAAGATTCTTGAGCGTCCCTTGGACTGCAGGAGATCCAACCAGTCCATTGTGAAGGAGATCAGCCCTGGGATTTCTTTGGAAGGAATGATGCTAAAGCTGAAACTCTAGTACTTTGGCCACCTCATGCGAAGAGTTGACTCATTGGAGAAGACTCAGATGCTGGGAGGGATTGGGGGCAAGAGGAGAAGGAGATGACAGAAGATGAGATGGTTGTATGGCATCACTGACTCGATGCATGTGAGTCTCAGTGACCTCCAGGAGTTGGTGATGAACAGGGAGGCCTGGCGTGCTGCGGTTCATGGGGTCACAAAGAGTCGGACACGACTGAGTGCCTGATATATGATCTGATCTGATTGGTGTTTTTCTTTCTGGCTCCCTTCACTCTGTATAATAAATTCCAGTGTCATCCATCTCATTAGAACTGCTAACAAACACATGAAAAAATGCTCTACATCACTCTTTATCAGAGAAATGCAAATCAAAACCACTATGAGGTACCATTTCTTGCCAGTCAGAATGTTTTCGATCCAATAGTCTACAAGCAATAAATGCTGGTGAGGGTGTTATCAATTTTGTACCTATGTTTTCTTTACAATTTTTGTGACTTTGTTTGTTTTTGTTTTCTCTTTCTTATTCTTGTATTTAACATTATATTTTTGAAATTCCAAACTCTATTCTAGATTTTTAACTTTTGTTTTTTTGGTATTTGTTATCAATTTTGTACCTATATTTTCTTTATAATTTTTGTGACTTTTTTTTTTCTCTTTCTTCTCCTTCTTCTTTTCTTTAACATTGTATTTTTGAAATTCCAAACTCTACTCTAGATTTTTAACTTTTGCTTTTAAGTATTTGTTACCAATTTTTTATCTTTAAGAACCCAATCTTCAGTACCCATTTTTTACTTGGGAGGGAGATTACTGGCTTCACTGCTCTTTCCCTCTTTGGACTCTCCTTTTTCTCAACCAGGTCGCCTGTGTCCTCTCCCTAACCCCTGTCTACTCTACCAAACTCTGTGAATTTCTGTGTGTTCCAAACAGTGGAGAACACTTAGGGAACTGATTACTGGCTGGATTTCTCTCTCTTTTTCATTTCCCCCTTTTATTCTCCTGGCCACCTCTGTCTCCTTCCTCCCTCTTCTCTTCTCTGTATAACTCCATGAACATCTCTGAGTGGTCCGGTTGTGGAATGCACATAAGGAAGTGATTACTGACTAGCCTGTTCTCTCCTCTATTGATTCCACCTCATCTCATTCGGGTCACCTGTAACTCCCTCCTCCCTCTTCTCTTCTCCATGTAATGCTGTGAACCTCTCTGGGTGACCCTCATGTTGGAGAAACTTTTTATCTTTAACCTAGATGTTTTATCAATGGTGCTATATAGAAGGAGAAGTTTTGAGACTACTGTAAAAATAAGACTGATAACTGGAAGCATGAGGCTCAAGTCCAAACCCTGAGTTCAGGGAACTCCTGACTCCAGGGAACATTAATTGACAGGAGTTCATCAAACGCCTCCATACCTACACTGAAACCAAGCACCACACAAGGGCCAACAAATTCCAGGGCAAGACATACCAAGCAAATTCTCCAGCAACACAGGAACACAGCTCTGAGCTCCAATATACAGGCTGCCCAAAGTTACTCCCAAACCATAGACATCTCATAGTTCATTACTGGACACTTCATTGCACTCCAGAGAGAAGAAATCCAGCTCCACCCACCAGAACACTAACACAAGCTTCCCTAACCAAGAAACCTTGACAATCCACCTGTACAAACCCACACACAGTGAGCAAACTCGACAATAAAGAGAACTCCACAAACTGCCAGAATACAGAAAGGCCACCCCAAACTCAGCAATATAAACAAGATGAAGAGACAGAGGAATACCCAGCAGGTAAAGGAACAGAATAAATGCCCACAAAGCCAAACCAAAAAGGAAGAGATAGGGAATCTACCTGATAAAAAATTCTGAATAATGATAGTGAAATTGATCCAAAATCTTGAAATCAAAATGGAACACAGATAAATAGCCTGGAGACAAGGATAGAGAAGATGCAAGAAAGGTTTAACAAGGACCTAGAAGAAATTTTAAAAAAGTCAATATATAATGAATAATGCAATAAATGAGATGAAAAACACTCTGGAGGCAACAAATAGAATAATGGAGGAAGAAGATAAGATTAATGAATTAGAAGATAGAATGGTAGAAATACATGAATCAGAGAGGAAAAAAGAAAAAAGAATGAAAAGAAATGAGGACAATCTCAGAGACCTGCAGGACAATATTAAACGCTACAACATTCGAATGATAGGAGTCCCAGAAGAAGAAGGCAAAAAGAAAGACCATGAGAAAATACTTGAGGAGATAATAGTTTGAGGATATAATATTTCCTTCCCTAAAATGGGAAAGGAAATAATCACTCAAGTCCAAGAAACCCAGAGAGTCCAAAACAGGATAAACCCAAGGCAAAACACCCCAAGACACATATTAATCAAATTAACAAAGATCAAACACAAAGAACAATATTAAAAGCAGCAAGGGGAAAACAACCTATAACACACAAGGGAATTCCCATAAAGATAATAGCTGATCTTTCAATAGAAACTCTTCAAACCAGGAGGGAATGGCAAGACATACTCAAAGTGATGAAAGAAAATAAACTACATCCCAGATTACTGTACCCAGCAAGGATCTGACTCAAATATGAAGAAGAAATCAAAAGCTTTACAGACAAGCAAAAGCTGAGAGAATTCAGCACCACCAAACCATCTCTCCAACAAATACTAAAGGATATTCTCTAGACAGGAAACACAAAAAGGGTGTATAAATTTGAACCCAAAACAATAAAGTAAATGGGAACAGGATCATACTTATCAATAATTACCTTAAATGTAAATGGGGTGAATGGCCCAACCAAAAGACAAAGACTGGCTGAATGGATACAAAAACAAGACCCCTATATACGTTGTCTACAAGAGACCCACCTCAAAACAGGGGACACGTACAGACTGAAAGTGAAGGGCTAGATAAAGATTTTCCATGCAAATAGAGATCAAAAGAAAGCAGGAGTAGCAATACATCTATCAGATAAAATAGACTTTAAAACAAAGGTTGTGAAAAGAGACAAAAGAAGATCACTACATAATGATCAAAGGATCAATCCAAGAAGAAGATATAACAATCATAAATATATATGCACCCAACATAGGAGCACCGCAATATGTAAGACAAATACTAACAAGTATGAAAGGAGAAATTAACAATAACACAATAATAATGGGAGACTTTAATACTCGACTCACACCTATGGATAGATCAACTAAACAGAAAATTAACAAGGAAATACAAACTTTAAATGATACAATAGACCAGTTAGACCTAATTGATATCTATAGGACATTTCACCCCAAAACAATGAATTTCACCTTTTTCTCAAGTGCACTTGGAACCTTCTCCAGGATATAACACATCGTAGGCCATAAATCTAGCCTTGGTAAATTCAAAAAACATTGAAATCATTCCAAGCATCTTTTCTGACCACAATGCAGTAAGATTAGATCTCAATTACAGGAGAAAAACTATTAAAAATTCCAACATATGGAGGCTGAACAACATGCTGCTTAATAACCAACAAATCACAGAAGAAATAAAAAAAGAAATCAAAATATGCATAGAAATGAGTGAAAATGAAAACACAACTACCCAAAACCTGTGGGACACTGTAAAAGCAGTGCTAAGGGGAAAGTTCATAGCAATACAGGCATATCTCAAGAAACAAGAAAAAAGTCAAATATATAACCTAACTCTACACCTAAAGCAACTAGAAAACGAAGAAATGAAGAACCCAAGGGTTAGTAGAAGGAAAAAAATCTTAAAAATTAGGGAAGAAATAAATGCAAAAGAAACAAAAGAGACCATAGCAAAACCCAACAAAGCCAAAAGCTGGTTCTTTGAAAGGATAAATAAAATTGACAAACCACTAGCCAGACTCATCAAGAAACAAAGGGAGACAAATCAAATCAACAAAATTAGAAATGAAAATGGAGAGATCACAACAGACAACACAGAAATACAAAGGATCATAAGAGACTACTATCAGGAATTGTATGCCAATAAAATGGACAAATTCTTAGAAAAGTACAACTTTCCAAAATTGGACCAGGAAGAAGTAGAAAATCTTAACAGACCCATCACAAGCACGGAAATTGAAACTGCAATCAGAAATCTTCCAGCAAACAAAAGCCCAGTTCCAGACGGCTTCACAGCTGAATTCTACCAAAAATTTAGAGAAGAGCTAACACCTATCCTACTCAAACTCTTCCAGAAAATTGCAGAGGAAGGTAAACTTCCAGACTCATTCTGTGAGGCCACCATCATCCTAATACCAAAACCTGACAAAGATACCACACAAAAAAAGAAAACTACAGGCCAATATCACTGATGAACATAAATGCAAAAATCCTTAACAAAATACTAGCAATCAGAATCCAACAACACATTAAAAAGATCATACCCCATGACCAAGTGGGCTTTATCCAAGGGATGCAAGGATTCTTCAATATCCGCAAATCAATCAATGTAATACACCACATTAAGAAATTGAAAAATAAAAACCATATGATTATCTCAATAGATGCAGAGAAAGACTTTGACAAAATTCAACGTCCATTTATGATTAAAACTCTCCAGAAAGCAGGAATAGAAGGAACATACCTCAACATAATAAAAGCTATATATGACAAACCCACAGCAAATATTATCCTCAATAGTGAAAAATTGAAAGCATTTCCTCTGAAGTCAGGAACAAGACAAGGGTGCACACTTTCACCATTACTATTCAACAGAGTTTTGGAAGTTTTGGCCACAGAAATCAGAGCAGAAAAAGAAATTAAAGGAATTCAAATTGGAAAAGAAGAAGTAATACTCCCACTGTTTGCACATGAAATTATCCTCTACATAGAAAACCCTAAAGACTACACCAGAAAATTACTACAACTAATCAATGGATATAGTAAAGTTGCAGGATATAAAATCAACACACAGAAATCCTTTGCATTCCTATACACTAATAATGAGAAAATAGAAAGAGAAATTAAGGAAACAATTCCATTCACCATTGCAACGAAAAGAATAAAATACTTAAGAATATATCTACTTAAAGAAACTAAACACCTATGTATCAGATCAGATCAGATCAGTCACTCAGTCATGTCCGACTCTTTGCGACCCCATGAACCGCAGCACGCCAGGCCTCCCTGTCCATCACACACTCCCGGAGGTCACTCAGACTCACACCCATCAAGTCAGTGATGCCATCCAGCCATCTCATCCTTTGTCGTCCCCTTCTCCTCCTGCCCGCAATTCCTCCCAGCATCAGAGTCTTCTCCAATGAGTCAACTCTTCGCATGAGGTGGCCAAAATACTGGAGTTTCAGCTTTAGCATCATTTCTTCCAAAGAAATCCCAGGGCTGATCTCCTTCACAATGGACCGGTTGGATCTCCTTGCAGTCCAAGGGACTCTCAAGAGTCTTCTCCAACACCACAGTTCAAAAGCATCAATTCTTCAGCGCTCAGCCTTCTTCACAGTCCAGCTCTCACATCCATACATGACCACAGGAAAGACCATAGCCTTGACTAGGCGAACCTTTGTTGGCAAAGTGATGTCTCTGCTTTTGAATATGCTATCTAGGTTGCTCATAACTTTCCTTCCAAGGAGTAAGCGTGTTTTAATTTCATGGCTGCAGTCACCATCTGCAGTGATTTTGGAGCCCAGAAAAATAAAGTCTGACACTGTTTCCATGGTTTCTCCATCTATTTCCCATGTAGTGATGGGACTGGATGCCATGATCTTCGTTTTCTGAATGTTGAGCTTTAAACCAACCTTTTCACTCTCCACTTTCACTTTCATCAAGAGGCTTTTGAGTTCCTCTTCACGTTCTGCCATAAGGGTGGTATCATCTGCATATCTGAGGTTATTGATATTTCTCCCGGCAATCTTGATTCCAGCTTGTGTTTCTTCCAGTCCAGCATTTCTCATGATGTACTCTGCATATAAGTTAAATAAACAGGGTGACAATATACGGCCTTGACCTATATATAGAAAACTATAAAACATTGGCAAAAAACTAAATTAGAAAAAAAAGAAATCAAACAAGACTCTAATAGATGGAGAAATATACCATGTTCATGAATTGGACAAATCAATATAGTGAAAATGAATATACTACCCAAAGCAATTTATAGATTCAATGCAATCCCTATCAAGCTGCCAATGATATTCTTCACAGAGTTAAAACAAATAATTTCTCAATTTGTATGGAAATACAAAAAACCTCGCATAGCCAAAGCAATCTTGAGAAAGAAGAATGGAACTGGAGGAATCAACCTGCGTGACTTCAGGCTCTACTACAAAGCCACAGTCATCAAAACAGTATGGTACTGGCACAAAGACAGAAATATAGATCAATGGAACAAAATAGAAAGCCCAGAGATAAATACGCATCTATGGACACCTTATCTTTGACAAAAGAGGCAAGAATATACAATGGATTAAAGACAATTTCTTTAACAAGTGGTGCTGGGAAAACTGGTCAACCACTTGTAATAGAATGAAACTAAAACACTTTCTAACACCATACACAAAAATAAACTCAAAAAGGATTAAAGATCTAAATGTAAGACCTGAAACTATAAAACTCCTAGAGGAGAACATAGGCAAAACACTATCCGACATACATCATAGCAGGATCCTCTGTGACCCACCTCCAAGAATATTGGAAATAAAAATAAAAATAAACAAATGGGACCTAATTAAACTTAAAAGCTTCTGCACAACATAGGTAACTCTAAGCAAGGAGAAAAGACAGCCTTCAGAATGGGAATAAATAATAGCAAATGAAGCAACTGACAAACAACTAATCTCAAAAATATACAAGCAACTACTACAGCTCAATTCCAGAAAAATAAAAAATGGGTCATTTTTTGACTCAATCAAAAAATGGGCCAAAGAACTAAACAGACATTTCTCCAAAGAAGACATACAGATGGCTAACAAACATATGAATAGATGCTCAACATCACTCATTATCAGAGAAATGCAAATCAAAAGCACTATGAGGTACCATTTCACATCAGTCAGAATGGCTGCGATCCAAAAATCTACAAGCAATAAATGCTGGAGAGGGTGTGGAAAAAAGGGAACCCTCTTACACTGTTGGTGGGAATGCAAACTAGTACAGCCACTATGGAGAACAGTATGGAGATTCCTTAAAAAACTGGAAATAGAACTGCCTTATGATCCAGTAATCCCACTGCTTGGCACTGAGTAAACCAGAACTGAAAGAGACACATGTACCCCAATGTTCATCGCAGCAGTGTTTATAATAGCCAGGACATGGAAGCAACCTAGATGTCCATCAGCAGAAGAATGGATAAGAGAGCTGTGGTACATATACACAGTGGAGTATTACTCAGCATTAAAAAGAATACATTTGAATTAGTTTTAATGAGGTGGATGAAACTGGAGCCTATTATACAGAGTGAAGTAAGCCAGAAAGAAAAACACCAATACAGTATACTAACACATATATATGGAATTTAGAAAGATGGTAATAATAACCCTGTATACGATACAGTAAAAGAGACACCTCTTTAAGACTCTGTGGGAGAGGGAGAGGGTGGGATGATTTGGGAAAATGGCATTGAAACATGTATAATATCATATATGAAACGAGTCACCAGTCCAGGTTCCATGCACGATACTGGATGTTTGGGGCTGGTACACTGGGACGACCCAGAGGGATGATATGGGGAGGGAGGATGGAGGAGGGTTCAGGATGGGAAACACATGTATACCTGTGGCGGATTCATTTTGATATATGGCAAAACAAATACAATATTGTAAAGTTATAAAATAAAATAAAAGAAAAGAAAATGAAGATCATAGCATCTGGTCCCATCACTTCATGGGAAATAGATGGGGAAAAAGTGGAAACAGTGTCAGACTTTTTTTTTTTGGGGGGGGGGGCTCCAAAATGACTGCAGATGGCGACTGCAGCCATGAAATTAAAAGACCCTTACTCTTTGGAAGAAAACTTATGACCAACCGAGATAGCATATTGAAAAGCAGAGGCATTACTTTGCTAACAAATGTCCGTATAGTCAAGGCTATGGTTTTTCCAGTAGTCATGTATGGATGTGAGAGGTGGATTGTGATGAAGCTGAGTGCCAAAGAATTGATGCTTTTGAACTGTGGTGTTGGAGAAGGCTCTTGAGAGTCCCTTGGGCTGCAGGGAGATCCAACCAGTCCATTCCGAAGGAGATCAGCCCTGGGATTTCTTTGGAAGGAATGATGCTAAAGCTGAAACTCCAGTACTTAGGCACCTCATGCGAAGAGTTGACTCATTGGAAAAAACTCCGTTGCTGGTGGGATTGGGGGCTGGAGAAGGGGACGACAGAGGATGAGATGGCTGGATGCGTCACGGACTCAGTGGACGTGAGTTTGAGTGAACTCAGGGAGTTGGTGATGGACAGGGAGGCCTGGCATGCTGTGATTCATGGGGTCACAAAGAGTCGGACACGATTGAGCGACTGAACTGAACTGAACTGATGCTTGTTAGTCCTTCAAATCTTTTATGAGTGTTTTTTAGACACGTGGGCAACTGTTTATAAATTTACACAATTAAAATATAATTCTCATTTTGTCTGTATTTATAGTATCTAAAGTTATGTGAGAAATGCATAGGCTAGAAGGATATTTACCTCAACATTGTATAGTTATTATTTATAATGACTATTATGTCTTAATGGTAGTAATATGGGTGGTTTTATTTCACTTCTTTGCAACATTTTATTAAAATTGGATCTCATGCCATGCTTATTTGACTTTATAATAACAAGATTTTAGAGGGTGGGTTGATTTGGGAGAATAGGCTTGAAACATGTATAATATCATATATTAAACTAATTGCCAGTCCTGGTTTGATGCAGGATACAGGATACTTGGTACTGGTGCACTGGGTTGACCCACAGGGATGGTATTGGGAGGGCCTTGGGAGGGGGTTCAGGGTGGGGAACATGTGTATACCCATGGCAGATTCTTGTTGATGTATGCCAAAACCAATACAATATTGTAATTAGCCTCCAATTAAAATAAATGAATTTATATTAAAAAATAAAAATATATAAGCTGAAAAAATTTTTTTAAATAAGCTTACAATTAAAAAAGAAGTCCTAGGTTACCTAGCTCTATGTGATGAGCTTAAGTGCTATATTTGTGACATATGGTTTCTTTTTAATGTTCAATATTTTATACACTAATGAAATAAGAAAAGTATAGCAATATGCCTAGTCCATTCCTCTATTTATCAGAGATTTTTACAAATTAAAATACGACTAATTTACAATTTTGTGTTAGATTCAACTGTACAACTAAATGACCCATATATATATATATGAATATATTCATTCTTTATCAGATTATTTTCCATTATATAAGTTGTTACTTTCCTGTGCTGTACAGTAGACCATGTTTGTTAACTTATTTTATACATAGTAGTGTGTATTTCAGAGAAGGCAATGGCACTGCATTCCAGTATTCTTGCCTGGAAAATTCCATGGACTGAGGAGCCTAGTAGGCTGCAGTCCATCGGGTCGCTAAGAGTCGAACATGACTGAGCGACTTCACTTTCTCTTTTCACTTTCATGCACTGGAAAAGGAAATGGCAACCCACTCCAGTGTTCTTGCCTGGAGAATCCCAGGGACGGGGAAACCTGGTGGGCTGCCATCTATGGGCTCACAGAGTCGGACACGACTGAAGTGACTTAGCATAGCATAGCATAGCATAGTGTGTATTTATTAATCCTAAACTCCTAATTTATCTTCTCTCCCACTTCACAACCCCCTTTGTTAACATAAGATTGTTTTCTGCATTTGTGAGCCTATTTGTCTTTTGCAAATAAGTTCATTTGTTTCAATTTTTAGTTTCCACATATAAGTGATATCCTAGGCCATTTGTCGATGTCTGATTCATTCAATTTACTACTAAAAATTGTGCTTCAGATCAGATCAGATCAGTCACTCAGTCGTGTCCGACTCTTTGCCACCGCATGGACCGCAGCACCCCAGGCCTCCCTATCCATCACCAGCTCTCGGAGGTCACTCAGACTCACATTCATCGAGTCAGTGATGCCATCCAGCCATCTCATCTTCTGTCGTCCCCTTCTCCTCCTGCCCTCAATCCCTCCCAGAATCAGAGTCTTCTCCAATGAGTCAACACTTCCCATGAGGTAGCCAAAATACTGGAGTTTCAGCTTTAGCATCATTCCTTCCAAAGAAATCCCAGGGCTGATCTCCTTCACAATGGACCGGTTGGATCTCCTTGCAGTCCAAGGGACTCTCAAGAGTCTTCTCCAACACCACAGTTCAAAAGCATCAATTCTTCGCGCTCAGCCTTCTTCACAGTCCAGCTAGCACATCCATACATGACCACAGGAAAGACCATAGCCTTGACTAGGCGAACCTTTGTTGGTAAAGTAATGTCTCTGCTTTTGAATATGCTATCTAGGTTGCTCATAACTTTCCTTCCAAGGAGTAAGCGTGTTTTAATTTCATGGCTGCAGTCACCATCTGCAGTGATTTTGGAGCCCAGAAAAATAAAGTCTGACACTGTTTCCATGGTTTCTCCATCTATTTCCCATGTAGTGATGGGACCAGATGCCATGATCTTTGTTTTCTGAATGTTGAGCTTTAAGCCAACCTTTTCACTCTCCACTTTCACTTTTATCAAGAGGCTTTTTAGTTCCTCTTCACTTTCTGCCATAAGGGTGGTATCATCTGCATATCTGAGGTTATTGATATTTCTCCAAGCAATCTTGATTCCAACTTTTGTTTCCTCCAGTCCAGCATTTCTCATGATGTACTCTGCATATAAGTTAAATAAACTTGGTGACAATATGCAGCCTTGACGTACTCCTTTTCCTATTTGGAACCAGTCTGTTGTTCCTTGACCAGTTCTAACTGTTGCTTCCTCACCTGCATACAGATTTCTCAAGAGGTAAATCAGGAGGTCTGGTATTCCATCTCTCTCAGAATTTTCCACAGTTTATTGTGATCTACACAGTCAAAGGCTTTGGCATAGTCAATAAAGCAGAAATAGATGTTTTTCTGGAACTCTCTTGCTTTTTTGATGATCCAGCAGATGTTGGCAATTTGATCTCTGGTTCCTCTGCCTTTTCTAAATCCAGCTTGAACATCAGGAAGTTCACGGTTCACATATTGCTGAAGCCTGGCTTGGAGAATTTTGAGCATTACTTTACTAGCGTGTGAGATGAGTGCAATTGTGCGGTAGTTTGAGCACTCTTTGGCATTGCCTTTCTTTGGGATTGGGATGAAAACTGACCTTTTCCAATCTTGTGGCCACTGCTGAGTTTTCCAAATTTGCTGGCATATTGAGTGCAGCACTTTCACAGCATCATCTGTCAGGATTTGGAATAGCTCCACTGGAATTCCATCACCTCCACTAGCTTTGTTCATAGTGATGCTTTCTAAGGCCCACTTGACTTCACATTCCAGGATGTCTGGCTCTAGGTCAGTGATCACACCATCATGATTATCTGGGTCGTGAAGCTCTTTTTTGTACAGTTCTTCTGTGTATTCTTGCCACCTCTTCTTAATATCTTCTGCTTCTGTTAGGTCCATACCATTTCTGTCCTTTATCGTGCCCATCTTTGCATGAAATGTTCCTTTGGTATCTCTGATTTTCTTGAATAGATCCTTAGTCTTTCCCATTCTCTTGTTTTCCTCTCTTTCCTTGCATTGATCCCTGAAGAAGGCTTTCTTATCTCTTCTTGCTATTCTTTGGAACTCTGCATTCAGATGTTTATATCTTTCCTTTTCTCCTTTGCTTTTTGCTTCTCTTCTTTTCGCAGGTATTTGCAAGGCCTCCCCAGACAGCCATTTTGCTTTTTTGCATTTCTTTTCCATGGGGATGGTCTTGATCCCTGTCTCCTGTACAATGTCACGAACCTCATTCCATAGTTCATCAGGCACTCTATCTATCAGATCTAGGCCCTTAAATCTATTTCTCACTTCCACTGTATAATCATAAGGGATTTGATTTAGGTCATACCTGAATGGTCTAGTGGTTTTCCCTACTTTCTTCAATTTCAGTCTGAATTTGGCAATAAGGAGTTCATGGTCCGAGCCACAGTCAGCTCCTGGCCTTGTTTTTGCTGATTGTATAGAGCTTCTTCATCTTTGGCTGCAAAGAATATAATCGATCTGATTTCGGTGTTGACCATCTGGTGATGTCCATGTATAGAGTCTTCTCTTGTGTTGTTGGAAGAGGGTATTTGCTATGACCAGTGCATTTTCTTGGCAAAACTCTGTTAGTCTTTGCCCTGCTTCATTTCGTATTCCAAGGCCAAATTTGCCTGTTACTCCAGGTGTTTCTTGACTTCCTACTTTTGCATTCCAGTCCCCTATAATGAAAAGGACATCTTTTTTGGTTGTTAGTTCTAGAAGGTCTTGTAGGTCTTCAAAGAACCGTTCAACTTCAGCTTCTTCAGCATTACTGGTTGGGGCATAGACTTGGATTACTGTGACATTGAATGGTTTACCTTGGAAACGAACAGAGATCATTTTGTCATTTTTGAGATTGCATCCAAGTACTGCATTTTGGACTCTTTTGTTGACCATGATGGCCACTCCGTTTCTTCTGAGGGATTCCTGCCCACAGTAGTAGATATAATGGTCCTCTGAGTTAAATTCACCCATTCCAGTCCATTTTAGTTTGGTAATTCCTAGAATGTCAACATTCACTCTTGCCATCTCTTGTTTGACCACTTCCAATTTGCCTTGATTCATGGACCTGACATTCCAGATTCCTATGCAAAATTGTGCTTAGACAATTGTTATAAATCAAGAGTGCCCTGGACATATTAAAAGTAGGGTCACACCATGACTCATAACATGGAAGAAAGAAGTAACTTGCTCAGGGGCACTCAGTGGCCAAGGCTGGACTACAGGTCATTGGTTCCAAGCCCAGTGTTCTTTCTACCCAATTACGATCCTCCTTATTATTTGCAAATGCAAGTATTTTGTCACTAATATACATAAAAAAGTTGAAGAATTAGAGAACCTGGTAGTAAAATTGTGAGGCTTTACTTCCACTTCAATTAGAAACATTAAATTAGTATATGAATTATATGTTGCATAAAATAGACTTTAAGGTACATCCATATCTATTCAAATGGCTATCACATACTTTTTATGGCTATCACATACTTTTCAATAATTCTATGTATTAGTATATGACACAACACATATATTTATTTACATATATATTAATATATGTATATTAATCCCCTTCATGGATCACAGCCTTTTTGTTGCATTATAAAAGCTAAAGATTTGGTTTCCTCTCTCTAAGGATCACCAAAATGTTCTGAGATTCCTGAGCATGTCAGAGGTAACCTGTTTTCTGATCAAGGTGGAAAATTATACAAGATATGTATTTCCACTGGGAGATTTATGCACATCCATAGCTTCTTAAAGCTGACTTGAGTTTTTTAAAACTGTCTGGTCATAGCTGATTTAGTGAACATCATTGTAATGACATTAAAGCCTTGTCAATATAATCAATGTTTCTAAACATGTCCTATTATAAAGCTAATGAATTCTTATTAAAGTTATATAAATATTTACATAAAAGCAAGAATACACAGTTTTTTCAAATTCTGGATGACTAGGTAGGAAGAAAAAGTAATTGCGGCATTTTTGTTCACAAAGGTCCATTTTACCAAATTGCTAAAAGTTAAACATAACAAAAGAAAATTACTTCATTTGATCTTGAAAACAAATATTCAGTTCAGTTTTGTCACTCAGTCATGTCTGACTCTTTGTGACCCCATGGACTGCAGCACTTCAGGCCTCTCTGTTTATCATCAACTTCCAGAGCTTGCTCAAACTCATGTCCATCTAGTCAGTCATGCCATCCAACCATCTCATCCTCTGTCGTCCCCTTCTCCTCCTGCCTTCAATCTTTCTCAGCATCAAGATCTTTTCCAATGAGTCAGTTCTTCATATCAGGTGGCCAAAATATTGGAGCTTCAGCTTCAGCATCAGTCCTTCCAATGAACACCCAGGACTGATTTCCTTTAGGATTGACCAAACCAGATCTTCTTGCAATCCAAGGGACTCTCAAGAGTCTTCTCCAACACCAAAGTTCAAAAACATCATTTCTTTGGCACTCAGCTTTCTTTATGGTCAAACTCTCACATCCGTACATGACTACTGGGAAAACCATAGCTTTGAGTAGATGGACCTTTGTTGGCAAAGTAATGTGTGTTTTAGTGAGCTGTTAGGTTGGTCATAACTTTTCTTCCAAGGAGCAAGCATCTTTTAATTTCATTGCTGCAGTGATCTTGGAATCCAAGAAAATAGTCTGTCACTGTTTCCATTGTTTCCCCATCTATTTGTCATGAGGTGATGGGACTGGATGCCATGATCTTAATTTTTTGAATGTTAGTTTTAAGCCAGCTTTTTCATTCTCCTCTTTCACTTTCATCAAGAGGTTCTTCAGTTAATATTTTATAAGCAAATGTTAATACCCAGAAATGTTTGAAACAAATGCAACAAAAATCCCAATGGTTCTCATCAGTTACTTCAGGAACAGGTAATTATTTCTTGTTTTGCTAGATCTTGGATCAGCAGCTTATTAATTCATCAAATTATTCATTTATTTTGTAAAATTTTACTCAATTTAGAAACTTGGTCTCATGATGCCAGCGTGGTGCATTCTTGAATGTAGTTAATTGTAAATACTTTGAGAAAAATATCAAAGTCAAACAATCTGTGTGTGAATAGAAAATGATTTAAAATGTCCATTGTTATAATTCCAATGATAGCTGATTTTATAAAAATTTTAATGACAGCTGATTTTATATTTCTGTGCATACATCATTTTTGTATCTGTGAAACCTAAGACTGTAACTCAGCCTCTCTTTGTCTAGTACTTTAATTCAGGTTCAAGAATATTCCCAAAGACTTAAGAATAATAATATGTACCAGCCAGCTTCAAAAGACATTTCTGAGGGAATGGTTTAGTAGTTGTACTCACTAATAAATCCCTGATCATTTAATAGTGATTAGAGAGAGCTTGTTTCATATTTAATACATCATAATTAAAACTAAAGACTTTTTCATTTCAATGGATTCACAGATGTGTGGACTATAGAGGTATTACTTTTAGGGTGAAGGATAAATTTTTGCAACTGGCTCCTCTTACAACCAAGTAAAAGGGAAAATGTCATATGGCTCTCTTCGGATTTTTGAGGAAATATATTCTGCATTTCCTTTCATAGATCACAACCTTGTCCTGGAAAATGGGCTTGCATAGTTGAATGAAGCTATGAACCATGTCATGCAGGGCCATCCAAGATGGACATGTCATACTGAAGAGTATGGACAAGATGTGGTACACTGGAGGAGGGAATGGCAAACCACTTCAGTATTCTTGCTGTGAGAACTCCATGAGCATTATGAAAAGGCAAAAAGATGTGGCACTGGAAGATGCGCCGCCCCCCCCCCCCCCCCGCCCCCCGGGTCAGAAAGTGTCCAATATTCTACTGGGGAAAAGCAGTGCCCCAGCCACCAAAGCCAAAGAAGCTTAAGTCAAAAGTACCTGGAGTAATGAGCAACTTTGATCTTAGAGAAAAAAAATGTAGCAGCGCTAAGATTAATAGAGTTTTGTCAAGAGAACACATGGTCATAGCAAACCCCCTTTCCAATAACCCAAGAAACAACTCTACACATGGACAACATGAAATGGTCCGTACTAAAATCATATTGGTTATATTTTTTCCAGCTGAAGACAGAGAAACTACACAGTCAGCAAAAACAAGACCTGGAGATCATGAGCTCCTAATTAAAGAATTCAGGATTAAATTGAAAAAAGTAAGGAAAACCACTGGATGATTCAGTATGACATAAATCAAATCCCTTAGGATTATAGAGTGGAAGTGATGAATAGATCCAGAGGTTTAGATCTGGTAGACATAGTGCCTGAATACCTACGGATGAAAGTTCATAATATTTTACATGAGGCAATGTAAAAGAAAGAGAAATGCAAAGAAAAAGAAAGGCAGGAAGACAAAGTGGCTATCTCAGGAGGCCTTCCAAACACTTTAGGAAAGGGAAATGAAAAAGGAAAGGGATAAAGATATACCCAACTGAATGCAGAGTGCCAGAGAATAACAAGGAGAGATAACAAGGGCTTCTTAACTGAGCAATGCAAAGAAACGAGGAAAATAATAGAACGGGAAAAACTAGAGATCTCTTCAAGAAAATTGAAAATACCAGGGGAATATTTCATGCAAGGATGGGTATGATACAGGACAGAAATGGTAAGGCCCTAACTGAAGCAGAAGAGTTTAAGAAGAAGTGGAAAGAACACAGAAAAACTATAGAAAAAAGTCTTAATGACCTGGATAACCATGATGGTGTGGTCACTCACCTAGAGCCAGGTATCTTGGAATGTGAAGTCAAGTGGGTTTTAGGAAACATTACTATGAACAAAGCTAGTGGAGGTGAAAGAATTCCAGCTGAGCTATTAAAATCCTAAACATGATGCTGTTAAATTGCTGTACTCAATATGTCAGCAAATTTGGACAACTCAGCAGTGGACACAGGGCTGGGAAAGTTCCACCTTCATTCCAATCCCAAAGAAGAGCAATGCCAAAGAATGGTTGAACTACTGCATGATTACACTCATTTCACATGTTAGCAAGGTTGTGTTCAAAATCCTTAAAGCTAGGCTTCAGCACTATGTGAATCAAGAACTTCCAAATGTTCAAGCTAGCTTTAGAAAAGGTGGAGGAACCCAAGATCAAATTGCCAACATTTGTTGTATAATAGAGAAGCAAAGGAATGCCAGAAAAATATATACTTCTACTTTATTGACTATGGTAAATCCTTTGATTATGTGGATCACAACAAAGTGTGAAAGTTCTTATAGAAAGGTGAATACCAGACCACTTTACCTGCCTCTTGGGAAACCTGTATGAAGGTCAAGAAGCAACAGTTAGACCTGAACATGGAACAACTGACTGTTCAATATTAGGATAGAAGTACAACAAAGTTGTATATTGTCACCCTGCTTATTTAACTTACATGCAGAGTACATCATGTGAAATACTGGGCTGCATGAATCAGAGGTTGGAATCAAAATTATTAGAAGAAATATCAGCAACCTCAGATATGCAGATAATACCACTCTAATAGCAGAAAGTGGAGAGGAACTAAAGAGCTTTATGATGAGAGTGAATGAAGAGAGTGAAAAATCTGGCTTGTAACTTAACATGAAAAAAACTAAGATCATGGCATCCAGTTCTATCACTTCATGGCAAATAGAAAAGGGAAAAAGGTGGAAACTGAAAGATTTTATTTTCTTGGAGTCCAACATAACTGCCGATAGTGACTGCAGCCATGAGGTTAAAAACAAAACAAAACACTTGCTCCTTGGAAGGAAAACTGACACACCTAAGCAACGTATTAAAAAGCAGAGACACTACTTTGCCAGGAAAGGTCCATATCACCAAGCTATGGCTTTTTCCAATAGTCATGTACAAATTTGAGTTGGCTTATAAAGAAGACTGAGTTATGAAGAATTGATGCTTTCAAACTATAGTGCTAGAAAAGACTCTTGAGCCTCCCTTGGACAGCAAGAAGGTCAAACTAGTCAATCCTAAATAAATCAACCCTGACACTGATTGGAAGGACTGATGTTAACGCCAAAGCTCCAATACTTTGGCCACTTGATGCAAAGAGCTGACTCATTTGAAAAGACCCTGATGCTGGGAAAGACTGAGGGCAGGAGAAGGATGCTACTGAGGATGAGATGGTTGGATGGCATCATTGACTCAATGGACATGAGTCTAGGAAAACTCTGGGAGACAGTGAAGGTCTGGGAAGCCTGGTGTGCTGCAGTTCATGGGGTCAAAAGAGTCAGACACAACTGAGCGACTGAACAACAAATATATAAATATGACATGTTTTTCCTGAGTGAATGCTCAACAAAGGGGCCCTTAGCAGAGAAGGCAAAGGGCATATTGACAAATTTCATTATCTTTATGTAATTTCTGGAATTTCTATATTAGTAAAATATAATCACACACATAGAGTTGGCAAAGTTTTATCATCAATTCTTATTTCACACTTTTCCTGCACATTTTATATGCAAATAAATTTAATTAGTTTAGCATCTTTCTTTTACAAGGGAGAGACAAATCCTTTGCCTCTCTATTTTTCAGGAACTTTCTGAGAAGTTTAAATGTTAGTTTGAGTTAAAAATGGCACTTTTTGGCTTTTGGAAGGGAGCAAATTGTCAAAGATCAAACACTTGACTAAGTAGGCTCACTGTAAGAAAATACTTAGATGTCTATTTAAGCAAAGTTACAATTATATTTCAAAGGCAAATACAGAAAGTTGCATTGTTTTAAAAATATATCTCTTTTAATATAGAGAAGACTCTGGTTTCTTAAGGAATCAAAGCCTTGATAAATATAACATGAAGCATAGGACAATATTTTTGAAACAATGTATCAGTTTTCTAGGCAAAATATTTAAAAGATAAAGGAAAGATTACTTTAGTCTTTCTTATTAATGGTAGACTCTCACAATACCCAGCTGTAGATGTGTCTGGTGATAGAAGCAAAGTCCGATGCTGTAAAGAACAATATTGCATAGGAACCTGGAGTGTCAGGTCCATGAATCAAGGCAAATTGGAAGTGGTCAAATAAGAGATGGCAAGAGTGAATGTTGACATTCTAGGAATTACCAAACTAAAATGGACTGGAATGGGTGAATTTAACTCAGAGGACCATTATATCTACTACTGTGGGCAGGAATCCCTCAGAAGAAATGGAGTGGCCATCATGGTCAACAAAAGAGTCGGAAATGCAGTACTTGGATGCAATCTCAAAAACGACAGAATGAGCTCTGTTCGTTTCCAAGGTAAACCATTCAATGTCACAGTAATCGAAATCTATGCCCCAACCAGTAATGCTGAAGAAGCTGAAGTTGAACGGTTCTATGAAGACCTACAAGACCTTTTAGAACTAACACCCAAAAAAGATGTCCTTTTCATTATAGGGGACTGGAATGAAAATGTAGGAAGTCAAGAAACACCTGGAGTAACAGGCAAATTTGGCCTTGGAATATGGAATGAAGCAGGGCAAAGACTAACAGAGTTTTGCCAAGAAAATGCACTGGTCATAGCAAATACCCTCTTCCAACAACACAAGAGAAGACTCTATACATGGACATCACCAGATGGTCAACACCGAAATCAGATCAATTATATTCTTTGCAGCCAAAGATGAAGAAGCTCTATACAATCAGCAAAAACAAGGCCAGGAGCTGACTGTGGCTCAGACCATGAATTCCTTATTGCCAAATTCAGACTGAAATTGAAGAAAGTAGGGAAAACCACTAGACCATTCAGGTATGACCTAAATTAAATCCCTTATGATTATACAGTGGAAGTGAGAAATAGATTTAAGGGCCTAGATCTGATAGATAGAGTGCCTGATGAACTATGGAATGAGGTTCGTGACATTGTACAGGAGACAGGGATCAAGACCATCCCCATGGAAAAGAAATGCAAAAAAGCAAAATGGCTGTCTGGGGAGGCCTTGCAAATACCTGCAAAAAGAAGAGAAGCGAAAAGCAAAGGAGAAAAGGAAAGATATAAACATCTGAATGCAGAATTCCAAAGAATAGCAAGAAGAGATAAGAAAGCCTTCTTCAGGGATCAATGCAAAGAAATAGAGGAAAACAAGAGAATGGGAAAGACTAGGGATCTCTTCAAGAAAATCAGAGATACCAAAGGAACATTTCATGTAAAGATGGGCACGATAAAGGACAGAAATGGTATGGACCTAACAGAAGCAGAAGATATTAAGAAGAGGTGGCAAGAATACACAGAAGAACTGTACAAAAAAGAGCTTCACAACCCAGATAATCATGATGGTGCGCTCACTGACCTAGAGCCAGACATCCTGGAATGTGAAGTCAAGTGGGCCTTAGAAAGCATCACTATGAACAAAGCTAGTGGAGGTGATGGAATTCCAGTGGAGCTATTCCAAATCCTGAAAGATGATGCTGTGAAAGTGCTGCACTCAATATGCCAGCAAATTTGGAAAACTCAGCAGTGGCCACAAGATTGGAAAAGGTCAGTTTTCATCCCAATCCCAAAGAAAGGCAATGCCAAAGAGTGCTCAAACTATCACACAATTGCACTCATCTCACACGCTAGTAAAGTAATGCTCAAAATTCTCCAAGCCAGGCTTCAGCAATATGTGAACCGTGAACTTCCTGATGTTCAAGATGGAATTAGAAAAGGCAGAGGAACCAGAGATCAAATTGCCAACATCTGCTGGATCATGGAAAAAGCAAGAGAGTTCCAGAAAAACATCTATTTCTGCTATATTGACTATGCCAAAGCCTTTGACTGTGTAGATCACAATAAAGTGTGGAAAATTCTGAAAGAGATGGGAATACCAGACCACCTGATCTGCCTCTTGAGAAATTTGTATGCAGGTCAGGAATCAACAGTTAGAACTGGTCATGGAACAACAGACTGGTTCCAAATAGGAAAAGGAGTACGTCAAGGCTGTATTTTGTCACCATGTTTAGTTAACTTATATGCAGAGTACATCATGAGAAATGCTGGACTAGAGGAAACACAAGCTGGAATCAAGATTGCCGGGAGAAATATCAATAACCTCAGATATGCAGATGATACCACCCTTATGGCAGAAAGTGAAGAGGAACTCAAAAGCCTCTTGATGAAAGTGAAAGTGGAGAGTGAAAAGGTTGGCTTAAAGCTCAACATTCAGAAAACGAAGATTATGGCATCTGGTCCCATCACTACATGGGAAATAGATGGGGAAACAGTGGAAACAGTGTCAGACTTTGTTTTTCTGGGCTCCAAAATCACTGCAGATGGTGACTGCAGCCATGAAATTAAAACACGCTTACTCCTTGGAAGGAAAGTTATGAGCAACCTAGATAGCATATTCAAAAGCAGAGACATCACTTTGCCAACAAAGGTTCGCCTAGTCAAGGCTATGGTCTTTCTTGTGGTCATGTATGGATGTGAGAGCCGGACTGTGAAGAAGGCTGAGCGCGAAGAATTGATGCTTTTGAACTGTGGTGTTGGAGAAGACTCTTGAGAGTCCCTTGGACTGCAAGGAGATCCAACCGGTCCATTGTGAAGGAGATCAGCCCTGGGATTTCTTTGGAGGGAATACTAAAGCTGAAACTCCAGTATTTTGGCCACCTCATGCGAAGAGTTGACTCATTGGAGAAGACTCTGATGCTGGGAGGGATAGAGGGCAGGAGGAGAAGGGGACGACAGAGGATGAGATGGCTGGATGGCATCACTGACTCGATGAATGTGAGTCTGAGTGATCTCTGAGAGCTGGTGATGGATAGGGAGACCTGGCGTGCTGCAGTTCATGGGGTCGCGAAGAGTCGGACACGACTGAGTGACTGATCTGATCTGATCTCACTCTAAGAAACATCTGCTCTTTAGTAGAGAGAGAACTAAATTCTAAATTTGCATTAGTGCAGTATTTATCCTAAGGCTTATTTCTTTTTGATAATCTTATAAATAAATACATATAATCTTCACCAGGTCTGATCAAACATGATAATGTTTCTTTTTCAAGACTCCTTCAAAAATATTATACAGCTTAGTTTTTATTTTTAAATATGAATTTAGTTTTCTAATTATTGCTTTCCTTTTCCTCATTCCAGAATAGCTAATCATCCCAGGTAAGTTCAGTTTAGTTCAGTTGCTCAGTCATGCCCGATTCTTTGAGACCCTATGAATTGCAGCACGCCAGGCCTCCCTGTTCATCACCAACTCTGGAGTTTACTCAAACTCATGTTCATCGAGATGGTGATGCCATCCAGCCATCTCATCCTCTGTCATCCCCTTCTCCTCCTGCCCACAATCCCTCCCAGCATCAGAGTCTTTTCCAATGAGTCAACTCTTTGCATGAGGTGGCCAAAGTACTGGAGTTTCAACTTTAACATCATTCCTTCCAATGAACACCCAGGACTGATCTCCTTTAGAATGGACTGGTTGGATCTCCTTGAAGTCCAAGGGACTCTCAAAAGCCTTCTCCAACACCACAGTTCAAAAGTATCAATTCTTCCGTGCTCAGCTTTCTTCACAGTCCAACTGTCACATCCATACATGACCACAGGAAAAACAATAGCCTTTCTAGACGGACTTTTGTTTCCAAAGTAGTCTCTGCTTTTGAATATGCTATTTAGGTTGGTCATAACTTTCCTTCCAAGGAGCAAGTGTCTTTTAATTTCATGGCTGCAATCATCATCTGCAGTGATTTTAGAGCCCCCTAAATAAAGTCTGACACTGTTTGCACTGTTTCCCCATCTATTTCCCAGGAAGTGATGGGACCAGATGCCATGATCTTCCTTTTCTGAATGTTGAGCTTTAAGCCAACTTTTTCACTCTCCTCTTTCACTTTTATCAAGAGCCTTTTTAGTTCCTCTTCACTTTCCGCCATAAGGGTGGTGTCATCTGCATATCTGAGGTTATTGATATTTCTCCCAGCAATCTTGATTCCAGCTTGTGTTTCCTCCAGTCCAGCATTTCTCATGATGTACTCTGCATATAAGTTAAATAAGCATGGTGACAATATACAGCCTTCACGAACTCCTTTTCCTATTTGGAACCAGTCTTTTGTTCCATGTCCAGTTCTAACTGTTGCTTCCTGACCTGCATAGAGGTTTCTCAAGAGGCAGATCAAGTGGTCTGGTATTCCCATCTCTTTCAGAATTTTCCACAGTTTATTGTGATCCGCACAGTCAAAGGCTTTGGCATAGTCAATAAAGCAGAAATAGTTGTTTTTCTGGAACTCGCTTGCTTTTTCGATGATCCAGCGGATGTTGGCAATTTGATCTCTGATTTCTCTGCTTTTTCTAAATCCAACTTGAACATCTGGAAGTTCATGGTTTATGTATTGCTGAAGCCTAGCTTGGAGAATTTTGAGCATTAATTAACTAGGGTGTGAGATGAGTGTAATTGATGTTTTGAGCATTCTTTGGTATCACCTTTCTTTGGAATTAGAATGAAAACTGACCTTTTCCAGTCCTGTGGCCACTGCTGAGTTTTCCAAATTTGCTGGCATATTGAGTGCAGCACATTCACAGCATCATCTTTCAGGATTTGAAATAGCTCCACTGGAATTCCATCACCTCTACTAGCTTTATTTGTAGTGATGCTTTGTAAGGCCCACTTGAAGCATCTGCCTACAATCATTCCAGTTAAGGGAAAATTAGGTCTTTTTTACCTTTAATAAAAATAGATCCTTTAAAACTTTCCTTATCAAAAACACATCTTACTTTCTTTGCATAATGGGGCTTTATTCTATCTTTACCAATGGTACCGTCATTACCAATTATCTTGACCATTAACACTATAGTAATTTTCAAATATTAATTAGAACTTTAACCTATTCATATTTCTTTTATACAAAAAAAATTGGATTTTTTTCAGTCAGTGTAAAAACATGTTTTCACTGACTGCCACACACTTTCATTCTGTACCAAATTTACATAATTTTATAATTTGAGAGATGTACATGCCTTTTAATGGATAGCTTCTTATATATCTTAAGTGTCTTATATATCTAGTAGAAATATATATTCTTTCCATATATTATTTTATATATATATATTCTTTATATATATTCTTTTATATCTTTAAATATCTAGTAAAAGTAAGAAACTTGTTTGACTAAGCCTAGGTTTGGAAAATTATTCCTGTATTAGATTTAATTCTGACAACTCTGAAGTCATGTCTGTTTCGGTAAAACAACTATTTTTAATACAAATTTATTTATTTTAATTAGAAGCTAATTACTTTACAATATTGTAGTCGTTTTGCCATACATTGACATGAATCCACCATGGGTGTATACGTGTTCCCCATCCTGAGTTGCCCCCCACCTCCCTCCCCATCCCATCCCTCTGGGTCATCCCAGTGCACCGGCTGTCTCATGTTTCAAACCTGGACTAGGGATCTGCTTCACATATGGTAATATACACGTTTCAATGCTATTCTCCTAAATCATCCCATGCTACCCTCTCCCACAGAGTCCAAAACTGATCTATACATCCGTGTCTCTTTTGCTGTCTCACATATAGGGTCAGATCAGATCAGTCGCTCAGTCGTGTCCGACTCTTTGTGACCCCATGAACCGCAGCATGCCAGGCCTCCCTGTCCATCACCAACTCCCGGAGGTCACTCAGACTCACATCCATCGAGTCAGTGACGCCATCCAGCCATCTCATCCTCTGTCGTCCCCTTCTCCTCCTGCCCCCAATCCCTCCCAGCATCAGAGTCTTCTCCAATGAGTCAACTCTTCGCATGAGGTGGCCAAAGTACTGGAGTTTCAACTTCAGCCTCATTCCCTCCTAAGAAATCACAGAGCTGATCTCCTTCAGCTGGTTGGACTGGTTGGATCTCCTTGCAGTCCAAGGGACTCTCAAGAGTCTTCTCCAACACCACAGCTCAAAAGCATCAATTCTTCGTGCTCAGCCTTCTTCACAGTCCAGCTCTCACATCCATACGTGACCACAGGAAAGTCCATAGACTTGACTAGGCGAACCTTTGTTGGTAAAGTAATGTCTCTGCTTTTGAATATGCTATCTAGGTTGGTCATAACTTTCCTTCCAAGAAGTAAGCGTCTTTTAATTTCATGGCTGCAGTCACCATCTGCAGTGACTTTGGAGCCCAGAAAAATAAAGTCTGACACTGTTTCCACTGTTTCCCCATCTATTTCCCAGGTAGTGATGGGACCAGATGCCATGATCTTCGTTTTCTGAATGTTGAGCTTTAAGCCAACCTTTTCACTCTCCACTTTCACTTTCATCGAGAGGCTTTTTAGCCCCTCTTCACTTTCTGCCATAAGGGTGGTATTATCTGCGTATCTGAGGTTATTGATATTTCTGCCAGCAATCTTGATTCCAACTTGTGTTTCTTCCAGTCCAGCATTTCTCATGATGTACTCTGCATATAAGTTAAATAAACATGGTGACAATATATAGCCTTGACGTACTCCCTCTCCTATTTGGAACCAGTCTGTTGTTCCATGACCAGTTCTAACTGTTGCTTCCTGACCTGCATACAGATTTCTCCAAAGGCAGATCAGGTGGTCTGGTATTCCCATCTCTTTCAGAATTTTCCACAGTTCATTGTGATCTACACAGTCAAAGGCTTTGGCATAGTCAATAAAGCAGAAATAGATGTTTTTTCTGGAACTCTCTTGCTTTTTCCATGATCCAGCGGATGTTGGCAATTTGATCTCTGGTTCCTCTGCCTTTTCTAAAACCAGCTTGAACATCAGGAAGTTCACGGTTCACATATTGCTGAAGCCTGGCTTGGAGAATTTTGAGCATTACTTTACTAGCGTGTGAGATGAGTGCAATTGTGCTGTAGTTTGAGCATTCCTTGGCATTGCCTTTCTTTGGGATTGGGATGAAAACTGACCTTTTCCAATCCTGTGGCCACTGCTGAGTTTTCCAAATTTGTTGGCATATTGAGTGCAACACTTTCACAGCATCATCTTTCAGGATTTGGAATAGCTCCACTGGAATTCCATCACCTTCACTAGCTTTGTTCATAGTGATGCTTTCCAAGGCCCACTTGACTTCACATTCCAGGATGTCTGGCTCTAGGTCAGTGATCACACCATCCTGATTATGTGGGTCATGAAGCTCTTTTTTGTACAGTTCTTCTGGGTAATCATTACGAAATTCCATATGTGTGTGTTAATACTGTATTGATGTTTTCCTTTCTGGCTTACTTCACTCAGTATAATAGGCTCCATTTTCATCCACCTCATTAGAACTGATTCAAATGCATTCTTTTTAATGCCTAAGTAATATTCCATTGTGTATATGTACCACAGCTTTCTTATCATTCATCTGCTGATGGACATCTAGGTTGCTTCCATTCTTCGTTATAATAAACAATGCTGTGATGAACATTGGGGTACATGTGTCTCTTTCAATTCTGTATTCCTCGGTTTGTATGCCCAGCAATGGGATTGCTGGGTCATATGGCAGTTCTATTCCCAGTTTCTTAAGGAATCTCCACACTTTTCCCCATAGTGGCTGTACTAGTTTGCATTCCCACCAATAGTATAAGAGGGTTCCCTTTTCTCCACACCCTCTCCAGCATTAATTGCTTGTAGACTTTTGGATAGCAGCCATTCTGACTGGCGTGAAATGGTACCTCACTGTGGTTTTGATTTTCATTTCTCTGATAATGAGTGATGTTGAGCATCTTTTCATGTGTTTGTTAGCCATCTGCATGTCTTCTTTGGAGAAATATTTGTTTAGTTCTTTGGCCCACTTTTTGATTAGGTCTCTTATTTTTTTGGAATTGAGCTGCAGGAGTTGCTTGTGTATTTTTGAGATTAATTCTTTGTCAGTTGCTTCATTTGCTATTATTTTCTCCCATTCTGAAGGCTGTATTTTCACCTTGCTTAGAGTTCCCTTTGTTGAGTGAAAGCTTTTAAGTTTATTTAGGTCTTATTTGTTTACTTTTGCTTTTATTTCCAATACTCTGGGAGGTGGATCATAGAAGATCCTGCTATGATTTATATTGGAGAGTAAAAATATAATTTTATCTTATTCTTTTTTGCACTTTTAAAATCATTTTTTTAAATTGGAGTGTAGTTTCTTTGCAAGGTTGTGTTAGCTTCTGCTGTGCAGCAGTGTAAATCGGTTGCTGCTGCTGCTAAGTCGCTTCAGTCATGTCCGACCTTGTGCGACCCCATAGATGGCAGCCCACCAGGCTCCCCCGTCCCTGGGATTCTCCAGGCAAGAACACTGGAGTGGGTTGCCAGTTCCTTATCCAATGCATTAAAGTGAAAAATGAAAGTGAAGTTGCTCAACCGTGTCCAACTCCCAGCAACCCCATGGACCGAAGCCCACCAGTCTCCTCCGTCCATGAGATTTTCCAGGCAAGAGTACTGGAGTGGGGTGCCATTGAGTTTTCCTGTAAATCGGTTATATGTATACAAATATCCACTCTTTTTCAGATTTTCTTCTATTTTAGGTTACCATAGAGCATTGAGTAGAGCTCTTTGTGCTATACAGTAAGTTGTAATTAGTTATCTATTTGATACAGTGGGCCTTAGAAAGCATGACTATGAACAAAGCTAGTGGAGGTGATGGAATTCGAGTGGAGCTATTTCAAATCCTGAAGATGATGCTGTGAAAGTGTTGCACTCAATATGCCAGCACATTTGGAAAACTCAGCAGTGACCACAGGACTGGAAAAGGTCAGTTTTCATTCTAATCCCAAAGAAAGGTGATGCCAAAGAATGCTCAAATTAGTGCACAATTACACTCATCTCACATGCTAGTAAAGTAATGCTCAAAATTCTCCAAGCAGGCTTCAGCAATACGTGAACAGTGAATTTCCAGATATTCAAGCTGGTTTTAGAAAAGGCAGAGGAACCAGAGATCAAATTGCCAACATTCACTGAATCATGGAAAAAGCAAGAGAGTTCCAGAAATACATCTATTCATGCTTTATTGACTATGCCAAAGCCTTTGACTGTGTGGATCACAATAAACTGTGGAAAATTCTGAAAGAGATGGGAATACCAGACCAACTGATCTGCCTCTTGAGAAACCTCTATGCAGGTCAGGAAGCAACAGTTAGAATTGGATATGGAACAAAAGACTGGTTCCAAATAGGAAAAGGAGTACGTCAAGGCTGTATATTGTCACCATGCTTATTTAACTTATATGCAGAGTACATCATGAGAAATGCTGGGCTGGAAGAAGCACAAGCTGGAATCAAGATTGCTGGGAGAAATATCAATAACCTCAGATATGCAGATGACACCACCCTTATGGCGGAAAGTGAAGAGGAACTAAAAAGGCTCTTGATAAAAGTGAAAGAGGAGAGTGAAAAAGTTGGCTTAAAGCTCAACATTCAGAAAAGGAAGATCATGGCATCTGGTCCCATCACTTCCTGGGAAATAGATGGGGAAACAGTGAAAACAGTGGCAGACTTTATTTTTCTGGGCTCCAAAATCACTGCAGATGATGATTGCAGCCATGAAATTAAAAGACACGTGCTCCTTGGAAGGAAAGTTATTACCAACTTAAATAGCATATTCAAAAGCAGAGACATTACTTTGCCAACAAAGGTCCATCTTTTCAAGGCTATGGTTTTTCCTGTGGTCATGTATGTATGTGAGAGTTGGACTGTGAAGAAAGACGAATGCTGAAGAATTGATGCTTTTGAACTGTGCAAGGAGATCCAACCTGTCCATTCTAAAGGAAATCAGTCCTGGGTGTTCATTGGAAGGAATGATGCTAAAGCTGAAACTCCAATACTTTGGCCATCTCATGTGAACAGTTGAGTCATTGGAAAAGATCCTGATGCTGAGAGGGATTGGGGGCAGGAGGAGAAGTGGACGACAGAGGATGAGATGGCTGGGTGGCATCACCGACTCGATGAGTATGAGTTTGAGGAAACTCCGGGAGTTGCCATGGACAGGGAGGCCTGGTGTGCTGTGATTCATGGGTTCACAAAGAGTCAGACACGACTGAACGACTGAACTGAACTGAACTGAACTGGTGCATGATAGTGTATATATGTCAATCCCAATTTGCCGATTCATCTCACCCTCTTTCTCCCTTGATAACCATAAGTTTCTTCCCTGCAATTATGACCCTCTTTCCTTTGCAAATAAGTTCATCTGTAGAATCTTTTCCAGATTACATATTTAAGGCATATTACATGATATTTGACTTCTCTTTCTGACTTACTTCACTCTTAAGATAATATCTAGTTCCATCCAAGTCTTTCCAAATGGCATTATTTTGTTGTTTTTTATGGCTGAGAAAGTGAAGAGGAACTAAAAAGCCTCTTCATGAAAGTGAAAGTGGAGAGTGAAAAGGTTGGCTTAAAGCTCAACATTCAGAAAATGAAGATCATGGCATCTGGTCCCATCACTACATGGGAAATAGATGGAGAAACAGTGGAAACAGTGTCAGACTTAACTTTTCTGGGCTCCAAAATCACTGCAGATGGTGACTGCAGCCATGAAATTAAAAGACGCTTACTCCTTGGAAAGAAAGTTATGACCAACCTAGATAGCATATTCAAAAGCGGAGACATCACTTTGCCAACAAAGGTTCGCCTAGTCAAGGCTATGGTCTTTCCTGTGGTCATGTATGGATGTGAGAGCTGGACTGTGAAAAAGGCTGAGCGCTGAAGAATTGATGCTTTTGAACTGTGGTGTTGGAGAAGACTCTTGAGAGTCCCTTGGACTGCAAGGAGATCCAATCAGTCCATTGTGAAGGAGATCAGCCCTGGGATTTCTTTGGAAGGAATGATGCTAAAGCTGAAGCTCCAGTATTTTGGCCACCTCATGTGAAGAGTTGACTCATTGGAGAAGACTCTGATGCTAGGAGGGATTGGGGGCAGGAGGAGAAGGGGACGACAGAGGATGAGATGGCTGGATGTCATCACTGACTCGATGGATGTGAGTCTGAGTGACCTCCGGGAGTTGGTGATGGACAGGGAGGCCTGTCGTGCTGCGGTTCATGGGGTGGCAAAGAGTCGGACACGACTGAGTGACTGATCTAATCTAAATATGCCATTATATACATGCACCACATATTCTTTATCCATTCTTCATTTGATAGATATTTAGATTGTTTCCATGTCTTGGCTATTGTAAATAGTACTGCAATGAACACTGGGATGCATACATCTTTTCAAATTCTGATTTTCTCCATATATATGCTTGAAGTGGAATTGTTGGATCAT
Organism: Tragelaphus eurycerus; assembly: GCA_935064755.1. Classification (NCBI taxonomy): domain Eukaryota; kingdom Metazoa; phylum Chordata; class Mammalia; order Artiodactyla; family Bovidae; genus Tragelaphus; species Tragelaphus eurycerus. Next base: position 1,287,500 of record CAKXYN010000205.1, on the reverse strand, counting down.
ATTGTAGCTCTATTTTTTTTAAAAGGAATCTCCATCTTGTTTTCCATAGTGACTGAACCAAGTTATTAACACGTACCCAGGAAGAGTTTGGAAGGGCTTCCTCTTTGCTCTGTACTCTCTCCAGCATTTATTAATATTTTTTGTAGATATTTTTGAGAATGGCCGTTCTGACCAGTGTGAGGTGATACCTCATTGTATTTTTTATTTGAATTTCTGTAATAGTGATGTTGAACATCATTTCATGTACTTCTTGGCCACTTGTATGTCTTCTTTGGAGAAATGTCTGTTTAGAACTTCCACCCATTTAAAAAAATTTATTTTTTTTAATTATGAAAGTATGAGAACACATTTACATAAGGCTTGGAAAATATAGAACAAGATTAAATATAGTTCTATTCTATATTATAATCATTTTTAAGTAGATAAATTAAGACTTGTGGTTGGAATTTCAATATCAAACTCTCAAAAGTTAATAGAATAAATATATAGAAAAGTAGAATGATACAGTAAAACTTAAAAGCATAATCAACCAATTCAAGAAAATTAAGGTTTCTACAATTTTCACAGAACAGTAGGATATAAATTTTATTCAGATTTTCATAGACTATAAGCTAGAAGACACTAGAATATGTCCAGGGGCCAAGTGCAAAAATTTCATGGTCTAAAGCTATCAAAATCATACAGACTGTCTGTTTAATATTGTGGAATTATGCTAGAGATCAATATCAAGAAATATTGAAAATATCCCCCATATTTTCAAGTGCATTGTGACAAGTTACAAAGACATATTTGACTTAGCCATTGAAAACCTCAATAAAGTTAAAAGACTGAAAAAAATAGGATGTTTGCAGAGAAAAAACAATTAAATGAGAACTTATTATCAAAATGAGAAATTAATGTCAAAGATACTTAAAAAAACCCATCTATATGGAAGTTGTATGCCCACTTTTAAATGATGGATGTATCTAAGAAGCCATAACAAGGAAAATCAGAAAATATCTGTAATTAACAGAATAAAAATGAAAAGAGAATTTACCAGAATTTGTTGTATGCAGCTGAAGCTACTCAATGTGACTAAATATAATGTGGTGTCTTGAATAATGTATGAGAACAATAATGGACCTAGCACAAAATTTTGTGAAATTTGAACAAAATCTGTACTTCATTTAATAATACTGTATCAAATATTAATTTCCTTCTTCCTTTTTTTAGCAGCATAGTATTTCTTTCTGTTCTCAGAATTGGATTATAAGTTTCAAGTGTCATTCACTTTTTAAAAAAATCATGAAGATAGTAAGCTTTCTATCCCAGTAGATGATGGTAGAGTAGAAAGACATGAGCTCATCTCCTCCTGCAAGAATACCAGAATCACAACTAGCTGTTGAACAACTATCAATAAGAAGATATTTTAACCCACCAAAAATGATACTCCATGTCCAAACACAAAGAAGAAGCCAAAATGAGATGTAGGAGGGGTACAACAATGACAAAATCTAACCCCATAGCTGCTGGGTGGCCAACCCACAAACTGGAGAATAATAATACCAAAGCATTTCTCCAACTCTTATGAAGGATCTGAACCCCACATCAGGCTTACCAGCTGGGGATCCAGAAAAGTGATTGAGAATCTGACTTTTAAGGACAGTGGCATTTGATTATATGAATTCCATAGGACTGGAAAAACAGAGACTCCACTCTTGGAGGGAACAAACAAAATATTGCATGTACCAAGAGCCAGGGGAAAGGAGGAGTGACCACACCAAAGGCTGAACCAGACCCACATGCTAGTGTGGGAGTGTCTCCAGTGGAGGTGTGTGTTGGCAGTGGCTCACTGGGAAGGGGAACATGGGCAACAGCAGTCCTGGAAGGCGGCCTTTGGTGTAAGTCCTCTTGGAGGTTGCCATGAACCCTATCATAGAGTTGGTAGATTCCAGCGCTGGATCACCTCAAGCCAAACAACTAACAGGGAGGGAGCACAAATATCCCATTAGCAGATAATTGGATTAAAGCCTTGCTGAGCATAGTCCTGTATACCAGAGCATGACCCTGTTTTTCATATTGCCAGTCCCTCCAACAAGAAACTTACACAAACCTCTTAAACATTCCACCAGTGGGCAGACAGAAAAAGCAAGGAAAACAAGAATCCAACAGTGGAGTAAAAACTAATTTACAGGAATTTAATCAAAATGAAAAAGCAGAGAGTTAAGTCCTGGATTAAGGCACAAGATAAAACACCAGAAAAATGAGTAAATGAAGTGGACATAGGCAACTTTCCAGAAAAAAGAATTCAGAAACATGATAGCAAATACGAGCCAGATCTTCTCAGATCTGGAGAAGAAGATCATGGCATATTGAGTGCAGCACTTTCACAGCATCATCTTTCAGGATTTGCAATAATTAATAGCCAGAGAAAAATAAAAGATTGTTACAATTGTAAGCCATAATGGAAACGTTATTAATCTAACAATATAATTGTTAGATTATGGATGGAGAAGGATCATGAAATATTTACTGAAGACCTAGAAGAACCACAAGAAAAACAGAGATGAAAAATACACTAGAAGGAATCAATGACAGAATAACTGAAGTCGAAGAACAGAGAAGTGACTGGTGAACAGAATGGTGAAAAACACTTTCACAGAAAAGAATACAGAAAAAAGAATGAAAAAAATGAAAATGGCCTGAGAAAATATTGGAAGAAATAATAGCTGAAAATTTCCCTAACATGGGACAGGAAATAGTTAACCAAGTCTAATAAGGGCAGAGAGCCCCAGAAAGGATAAACCCAAAGAGGTACACACTAAGGTATATAGTTATCAAAAACAAAAATTAAACACGAAGATAAAATATTAAAAGCAAGAAGAGAAAAATGACAAATAACACACAAGGGAACTCCCATAATGTTATAACCTGATTTATCAAAAGAAAACTCTACAAGCCGGAAGGGAATGGCATGATATACTTAAAACGATGAAAGGGAAAAACCTACAACCAATAATACTCTACCCAGCAAGATTCTTGTTCAGATTGGGGAAATGAAAAGCTTTCAAGACAAGCAAAAGTTAAGAGAATTTAGCACCATGAACCAGCTTCACAACAAATGGTAAAGGAACCTCTCTAGGAAGGAAAAAAAAGGAAACGACCTACACAAAATAAACCCAAAATAATTGAAAATGAGAATAGACTCATATATATTCATGATTACTTTGAATGTAAATGGGATAAATGCCCAAACACAAGACATTGATTGGCTAGATAAATGAAAATAGTTCATGTATGCACTGCCACTCACCACATCACTCAACTTAGCTTCCAAAATTGTATTTGACAGTTTTATATTGTTAGATTAATAACGTTTCCATTATGGCTTACAATTGTAACGATCTTTTATTTTTCTCTGGCTATTAATTACTGCAAATCCTGAAAGATGATGCTGTGAAAGTGCTGCACTCAATATGCCAACAAATTTGGAAAACTCAGCAGTGGCCACAGGATTGGAAAAGGTCGGTTTTCATCCCAATCACAAAGAAAGACAATGCCAAAGAATGCTCAAACTACCACACAATTGCACTCATCTCACACGCTAGTAAAGTAATGCTCAAAATTCTCCAAGCCAGGCTTCAGCAATATGTGAACCGTGAACTTCCTGATGTTCAAGCTGGTTTTAGAAAAGGCAGAGGAAACAGAGATCAAATTGCCAACATCCGCTGAATCATGGAAAAAGCAAGAGAGTTCCAGAAAAACATCTATTTCTGCTTTATTGACTATGCCAAAACCTTTGACTGTGTAGATCACAATAAACTGTGGAAAATTCTGAAAGAGATGGGAATACCAGACCACCAGATCTGGCTCGTGAGAAACCTCTTTGCAGGTCAGGAAGCAACAGTTAGAACTGGTCATGGAACAACAGTCTGGTTCCAAATAGGAAAGGGAGTACGTCAAGGCTGTATATTGTCACCATGTTTATTTAACTTATATGCAGAGTACATCATGAGAAATGCTGGACTGGAAGAAACACAAGTTAGAATCAAGATTGCTGGGAGAAATATCAATAACTTCAGATATGCAGATGACACCACCTTGATGGCAGAAAGTGAAGAGGAACTCAAAAGCCTGTTGATGAAAGTGAAAGTGGAGAGTGAAAAGGTTGGCTTAAAGCTCAACATTCAGAAAACGAAGATCATGGCATCTGGTCCCATCACTACGTGGGAAATAGATGGAGAAACCATGGAAACAGTGTCAGACTTTATTTTTCTGGGCTCCAAAATCACTGCAGATGGTGACTGCAGCCATGAAATTAAAAGACGCTTACTCCTTGGAAGGAAAGTTATGATCAACCTAGATAACATATTCAAAAGCAGAGACATCACTTTGCCAACAAAGGTTCGCCTAGTCAAGGCTATGGTCTTTCCTGTGGTCATGTATGGACGTGAGAGCTGGACTGTGAAAAAGGCTGAGCGCCGAAGAATTGATGCTTTTGAACTGTGGTCGTGAAGAAGACTCTTGAGAGTCCCTTGGACTGCAAGGAGATCCAACCAGTCCATTGTGAAGGAGATCAGCCCTGGGATTTCTTTGGAAGGAATGATGCTAAAGCTGAAACTCCAGTATTTTGGCCACCTCATGTGAAGAGTTGACTCATTGGAAAAGACTCTGATGCTGGGGGGGATTGAGGGCGGGAGGGGAAGGGGCCAACAGAGGATGGGATGGCTGGATGGAGTCACTGACTTGATGAGTGTGAGTCTGGGTGACCTCCAGGAGCTGGTGATGGACAGGGAGGCCTGGCGTGCTGCAGCTCATCAGGTCACAAAGAGTCGGACACGACTGAGCAACTGATTTGATTAATTGTGATAAGAAGAAAGCCTGTTAAGTGAACAATGCAAAGAAATAGAGGAAAACAATAAAATGGGAAAAACTTGAGATCTCTTAAATAAATTTAGAGATACCAAGGGACTATGTCCTGCAAGATGAGATCAGATCAGTCGCTCAGTCGTGTCCGACTCTTTGCGACCCCATGAACCGCAGCACGCCAGGCCTCCCTGTCCATCACCAGCTCCTGGAGGTCACCCAGACTCACACTCATCAAGTCAGTGACTCCATCCAGCCATCCCATCCTCTGTTGGCCCCTTCCCCTCCCGCCCTCAATCCCCCCCAGCATCAGAGTCTTCTCCAATGAGTCAACTCTTCACATGAGGTGGCCAAAATACTGGAGTTTCAGTTTTAGCATCATTCCTTCCAAAGAAATTCCAGGATTGATCTCCTTCAGAATGGACTGGTTGGATCTTCTTGCAGTCCAAGGGACTCTCAAGAGTCTTCTCCAACACCACAGTTCAAAAGCATCAATTCTTCGGCGCTCAGCCTTCTTCACAGTCCAGCTCTCACATCCATACATGACCACAGGAAAGAACATAGCCTTGACTAGGCGAACCTTTGTTGACAAAGTAATGTCTCTGCTTTTGAATATGCTATCTAGGTTGATCATAACTTTCCTTCCAAGGAGTAAGCGTCTTTTAATTTCATGACTGCAGTCACCATCTGCAGTGATTTTGGAGCCCAGAAAAACAAAGTCTGACACTGTTTCCACTGTTTCCCCATCTATTTCCCAGGTAGTGATGGGACCAGATGCCATGATCTTCGTTTTCTGAATGTTGAGCTTTAAGCCAACCTTTTCACTCTCCACTTTCACTTTCATCAAGAGGCTTTTTAGCCCCTCTTCACTTTCTGCCATAAGAGTCGTGTCATCTGCGTATCTGAGGTTATTGATATTTCTCCCGGCAATCTTGATTCCAGCTTGTGTTTCCTCCAGTCCAGCATTTCTCATGATGTACTCTGCATATAAGTTAAAGAAGCAGGGTGACAAAATACAGCCTTGACATACTCCTTTTCCTATTTGGAACCAGTCTGTTGTTCCATGACCAGTTCTAACCGTTGCTTCCTGACCTGCATACAGATTTCTTAAGAGGCAGATCAGGTGGTCTGGTATTCCCATCTCTTTCAGAATTTTCCATAGTTTATTGTGATCTACACAGTCAAAGACTTTGGCATAGTCAATAAAGCAGAAATAGATGTTTTTCTGGAACTCTCTTGCTTTTTCCATAATCCAGCGGATGTTGGCAATTTGATCTCTGGTTCCTCTGCCTTTTCTAAAACCAGCTTGAACATCAGGAAGTTCACGGTTCACATATTGTTGAAGCCTGGCTTGGAGAATTTTGAGCATTACTTTACTAGCTTGTGAGATGAGTGCAATTGTGCGGTAGTTTGAGCATTCTTTTGCATTGCCTTTCTTTGGGATTGGGATGAAAACTGACCTTTTCCAATCTTGTGGCCACTGCTGAGTTTTCCAAATTTGTTGGCATATTGAGTGCAGCACTTTCACAGCATCATCTTTCAGGACTTGGAATAGTTCCACTGGAATTCTATCACCTCCACTAGCTTTGTTCGTAGTGATGCTTTCTAAGGCCCATTTGACTTCACATTCCAAGATGTCTGGCTCTAGGTCAGGGATCACATCATCATGATTATCTGGGTCTTGAAGCTGTTTTTTGTATAGTTCTTCTGTGTATTCCTGCCACCTCTTCTTAATATCTTCTGCTTCTGTTAGGTCCACACCATCTCTGTCCTTTATCGTGCCCATCTTGGCATGAAATGTTCCTTTGATATCTCTGATTTTCTTGAAGAGATCTCTAGTCTTTCCCATTCTCTTGTTTTCCTCTATTTCTTTGCATTTATCACTGAAGAAGGCTTTCTTATCTCTTCTTGCTCTTCTTTGGAACTCTGTATTTAGATGTTTATATCTTTCCTTTTCTCCTTTGCTTTTCGCTTCTCTTCTTTTCACAGCTATTTGTAAGGCCTCCCCAGACAGCCACTTTGCTTTTTTGCATTTCTTTTCCATGGGGATGGTCTTGATCCCTGTCTCCTCTACAATGTCATGAACCTCATTCCATAGTTCATCAGGCACTCTATTTATCAGATCTAGGCCCTTAAATCTATTTCTCACTTCCACTGTATAAAAGGGATTTGATTTAGGTCATACCTGAATGGTCTAGTAGTTTTCCCTACTTTCTTGAATTTCAGTCATGCAAAGATGGGCACAATAAAGGACAGAAATGGTATGGATCTACAAAAGCAGAGATATTAAGAAGAGTTGGCACGAATACACAGAAGAATTACACACAAAAAATCATAAAGACCCAGGTATCCGTGATGGTGTGATCACTCACCTAGAATCAAACATCCTGGACTGCAAGGTCAAATGGGCTTTAGGAAGCATCACTATGAACAAAGTTAGTGGAAGTGATGGAATTCCAGCTGAGCTATTTCAAATCCTAAAAGATGATGCTGTGAAAGTGTTGCACTCAACATACAAGCCAATTTGGAAAATTCATCAGTGGCCACAGGACTGGGAAAGGTCAGTTTTTATTCCAATCCCAAAGAAGGGCAATGCCAAAGAATGTTCAAACTATCACACAATTGGACTCATTTCACATGCTATCAAAGTAAGGCTCAAAATTCTCCAAGATAGATTTCAACAGTATGTGAACCAAGAACTTCCAGATGTTCACGCTGGATTTAGAAAAGACAGAGGAACCAGAGATCAAATTGTCAAAATTTGCTGAGTCATCAAAAAAGCGAGAGTTCCAGAAAAACATCTATTTCTGCTTTATTGACTATGCCAAAGTCTTTGACTTTGTGGGTCACAGCAAACTGTGGAAAATTCCGAAAGAGAAGGGAATAACCCACTAATTTACCTGCTTATTGAGAAACCTGTATGCAGGTCAAAAAGCAGGAGTTAGAACTGGACATGGAGCAATGAACTGGCTATAAATTGGAAAATGAGTGCATCAAAGCTGTATATTGTCACCCGGCTTATTTAATTTATGCAGGGTACAACAGCAAAATGCCAAGCTGGATGAAGCACAAGCTGGAATCAAGATTGCTGGGAGAAATATCCATAACATCGGCTATGCAGATGACACCAACCTTTTTGCCAAGAAAATGAACTGATCATAGCAAACACCCTTTTCTAAAAACAGAAGAGAAGACTTTACACATGGACATCACCAGATGGTAAACACCAAAATCTGATTGATTATATTCTTTGCAGCCAAAGATGGAGAAGCTCTATACAGTCAACAAAAAAAAAGACCAGGAGCGGACGGTGGCTCAGGTCATGAACTCCTTATTACCAAATTCAGACTGAAATTGAAGAAAGTAGGGAAAACCATTGGACCATTCAGGTATGACCTAAAGCAAATTCCTTATAATTATACAGTGGAAGTGAGAAATTTATTTAAGGGCCTAGATCTGATAGATAGAGTGCCTGATGAACTGTGGAATGAGGTTCGTGACATTGTAGAGGAGACAGGGATCAAGACCATCCGTGTGGAAAAGAAATGTAAAATAGCAAAATGGCTGTCTGGGGAGGCCTTACAAATAGCTGTAAAAAGAGAGATGCGAAAAGCAAAGGAGAAAAGGAAAGATATAAGCATCTAAATGCAGAGTTCTAAAGAACAGCAAGAAGAGATAAGAAAGCCTTCTTCCATGATCAATGCAAAGAAATAGAGGAAAACAAGAGAATGGGAAAGACTAGAGATCTCTTCAAGAAAATAAGAGACTCCAAGGCAATATTTCATGCAAAGATGGGCTCGATAAAGGACAGAAATGGTATGGACCTAACAGAAGCAGAACATATTAAGAAGAGGTGGCAAGAATACACAGAAGAACTGTACAGAAAAGAGCTTCACAACCCAGATAATCAGGATGGTGTGATCACTCACCTAGAGCCAGACATCCTGGAATGTGAAGTCAAGTGGGCCTTAGAAAGCATCACTACGAACAAAGCTAGTGGATGTATTGGAATTCCAGTTGAGCTATTCCAAATCCTGAAAGATGATGCTGTGAAAGTGCTGCACTCAATATGCAAGCCAATTTGGAAAACTCAGCAGTGCCACAGGACTGGAAAAGTCAGTTTTCATTTCAATCCCAAAGAAAGGCAATACCAAATTGTACTCACACGATCACACAATTGCACTCATCTCACACACTAGTAAAGGAATGCTCAAAATTCTCCAGGCCAGGCTTCAGCAATACGTGAACCGTGAACTTCCTGATGTTCAAGCTGGCTTTATACAAGGCAGAGGAACCAGAGATCAAATTGCCAGCATCCACTGGATCATGGAAAAAGCAAGAGTTTCAGAATAACATCTATTTGTGCTTTATTGACTATGCCAAAGCCTTTGACGGTGTGGATCATAATAAAGTGTGGAAAATTCTGAAGGAGATGGGAATACCAGACCACCTGATTTGCCTCGTGAGAAACCTCTTTGCAATCAGGAAGCAACAGTTAGAACTGGTCCTGGAACAACAGACTGGTTCCAAATAGGAAAAGGCGTACATTAAGGCTGCATTGTCACCCTGTTTATTTAACTTATATGCAGAGTACATCCTGAGAAACACTGGACTGGAAGAAGCACAAGCTGGAATCAAGATTGCTGGGAGAAATATCAATAACCTCAGATATGCAGATGACACCACCCTGATGGCAGAAAGTGAAGAGGAACTACAAAGCCTCTTGATGAAAGTGAAAGTGGAGAGTGAAAAAGTTGGCTAAAAGCGCAACATTCAGAAAAGTAAGATCATGGCATCTGGTCCCATCACTTCATGGGAAATAGATGGGGAAACAATGGTAAGAGTGTCAGGCTTTATTTTTTTGGGCTCCAAAGTCACTACAGATGGTGAGTGTGGCTACGAAATTAAAAGACGCTTACTCCTTGGAAGGAAACTTATGACCAACCTAGATAGCATATTGAAAAGCAAAGACATTACTTGCCAACAAAGGTTCGTCTAGTAAAGGCTATGGTTTTTCCTGTGATCAGGTATGGATGTGAGAGTCAGACTGTGAAGAAGGCTGAGCGCAGAAGAATGGATGCTTTTGAGCTGTGGTGTTGGAGAAGACTCTTGAGAGTCCCTTGGACTGCAAGGAGATCCAACCAGTCCAACCAGCTGAAGGAGATCAGCTCTGGGATTTCTTTGGAGGGAATGATGCTGAAGTTGAAACTCCAGTACTTTGGCCACCTCATGCGAAGAGTTGACTCACTGGAAAAGACTCTGATGCTGGGAGGGATTGGGGGCAGGAGGAGAAGGGGACGGCAGAGGATGAGATGGCTGGATGGCATCACGGACTCGATGGACGTGAGTCTGGGTTACCTCCAGGAGCTGGTGATGGACAGGGAGGCCTGTCGTGCTGGGATGCATGGGGTCACGAAGAGTCGGACACGATTGAGCGACTGAACTGAACTGATGAAGGTGCAAGAGGAGAGCAAAAAAGCTGGCTTAAAACTCATCATTCAACAATTGAAGATCATGGCATCCGGTCCCATCACTTCATGGGAAATAGATGGGGAAACAATGGAAACAGTGAGAGACTATATTTTCTTGAGCTCCAAAGTCACTGCAGATGGTGACTGCAGCCATGAAATTAAAACATGCTTGCTCCTTTGATGAAAAGCTATTACCAACCTAGACAGCATATTGAAAACAGAGGTGTTACTGACAAATATCCATGTAGTCAAAGCTATGTTTTTTCCAGTAGTCAGGTTTAGAGGGAAGGGTTGGACCATAAAGAAGGCTCAGCACCGACCAATTGACACTTTTGAACTGTGGTGTTGGAGAAGACTCTTAAAAGTCCCTTGAACTGCAAGGAGATCAAATCGGTCAATCCCAAAAGAAATCAATCCTGAATATTCTTTGGAGGGACTGATCCTGAAGCTGAATCTCCAATATTTTTGCCACATGAGGCAAAGTGCCAACTCATTGGAAAAGATCTTGTTGCTGGGAATGATTGAAAGCAGGAGGAGAAGGGGACGACAGAGATGGAAATGATTGGATGCATCACCAACATGATTGACATGAATCTGAGCAAGCTCCAGGAGATGATGAAGTACAGGAAAGCCTATCATGCTGCAGTCCACGGGATCGCAAAGAGTCAGACATGACTGAGTGACTGAACAACAAAAATTGATTTTGGAAACTGATAAACATCTTTACTATTGTGATTATGTAACTATTATTTACTTAATACTGTTGTATCATAATTAATCAATGTAAAAATAGAATTGTTTACCACTAAAATTATAATTTTATCTAACAAATGCCATCACTTTTGAAAATCCAGATACATAACAGAATTATCTTGGAATTAAAAACAAATACTACTGCTCAAATATTTCTTTCTTTCTCCAAAATGCCTATGTTTCTAATGAGCAGCCATGTTGAAAGCAACTGGACTATATGATGATCTTTCACCTTTATTTGTTTGTTTTTTTTTTTTTTTTAACTTTTTCTATTTCATATATAATGCTCCCATTTCATTTAGTTTTCCACCCTCCCCTTTTCTTGGATGACATTTATCAAGCCTTTATCAAATATAGAAAAGCTTTTCTACAATACTATTTTCAACAACACATTACAAAGCTCACACACCATTGTTAAGTCGGGTTTTTTCCAACTATGTAAGGATTCTTCAGTATAAGCAAAACAAACAGTGTGATATACCATATTAACAAATTGGAAGATAAAAACCATATGATCATTTCAATAGATGCAGAAAAACCTCAACAATATTCAGCACTCATTTATGACAAAAACACTTCAATAAATCGGCATGGAAGGAAACTACATCAACATAGTAAATGCCATATATGATAAACCCACATCAAACATTATCAATAGTGAAAGACTAAAAACATTCCCTCTAAGATCAGGAACAAGATAAATTTGTCCACTCTCATGACTATTATTCACCACAGTTTTGGAAGTCCTAGCCACAGCAATTAGAGAAGACAAAGAATTAAAATAATCCAGATAGGAAAAGAAGAGTTAAAACTCTCACTATATGATGTGATACTATACATAGAAAATCCAAAATAAACTATCAGAAACTTACTAAATCTCATCAAGGAATTCAGCAAAGTCATGACATACAAGGTCATTTCACAGAAATCACTTGAATTCCTATATAATAGAAAGGAATAATTAGAAAGAGAAATTAAGGAATCAACCCCATTCACCATTGCAATGAAAATAAAAAAATAGGCATAAACCTACCTACTAAGGAGCCTGGTAGGCTGCAGTCCATGGGGTCGCGACGTATCGGACACGACTGAGTGACTTCGCTTTCACTTTTCACTTTCATGCATTGGAGAAGGCCATGGCAGCCCACTCCAGTGTTCTTGCCTGGAGAATCCCAGGGACGGTGGAGCCTGGTGGGCTGCCATCTCTGTCTTCGCACAGAGTCGCACACGACTGAAGCAACTTAGCAGCAGCAGCAGCAGCAGCAGTAAGGAGACAAAAGAACGGTATAAGAAAAAGTATGAAAGAATTTCATTTCTTTCTGATGAAAGAACTCAAAGATGGCATAAACAGATAGAGATATTCCATGTCCCTGGGCAGAAAGAATCATTATTGTGAAAATTACTATACTACCAAATGCAGTCTATGTATTGAACACAATCCTTATCAAATTGTCAAAGGCATTTTTCACAGAACTAGAATAAAACATTTCACAATTCATATGGAAAAACAAAAACCCTGAATAGTCAAAGCAGGCTTGAGAAAGAAGAATGGAGCTGGACGACTCAACCTTCCTGACTTCAGATTATACATCAAAGATACAGTCATCAGGATAGTATGGTACTGGCACAAAAACAAAAATGTAACAAGATAGAAAGCCCAGAAATGAATGCATGCATCTATATGTACCTCATTTTTAACAAAGGAGGAAAGAATATACAACGGGTCAAAGACAGACTCTTCAATAAATGGTCCTAGGAAAAATGGACAGCTGCATGTAAAAGAATGAAATTAGAACACCTGCTAACAACATACAGAACTATCAACTCAAAATGGAATAATGACCTAAGTGTAAAACCAGGAACTATGAAACTCTTAGAGGAAAACATAGGCAGAACACTTGATGACATAAATCAGAGCAACATCTTCTAGGACCCACCTCCTAGAGTAATGGAAATAAAATAAAGAATAAACAAGTGTGATATAACTAAACAAAAGCTTTTGAACAGCAGAGAAAGACTTGAAAAAAGGTGAAAAGACAACCTTCAGAATGGGAGAAAATAATAGCCAAGGAAAAAACTGACAATTGATTTCCAAAATGTACAAGCAGCTCAATACCAGAAAAACAAGCAACCCAATCAAACAGTGGGAAACAGACCTAAACAGATATTTCTTCAAAGAAGACATACAGATGGCTAACAAACACGTGGAAAGATGCTGAACGTCACTCATTATTCAGTTCAGTTGCTCAGTCATGTCCGGCTCTTTGTGACCCTATGAACTACAGCATGCCAGGCCTCCCTGTCCATCACCAACTCCCGGAGGCCACCCAAACCCATGTCCATTGAATTGGTGGTGCCATCTAACCATCTCATCCTCTGTCGTCCCCTTCTCCTCCTGCCCACAATCTTTCCCAGCATTAGGGTCTTTTCCAATGAGTCAGCTCTTCGCATCAGGTGGCTAAAGTATTGGAGTTTCAGCTTCAACATCAGTCCTTTCAATGAACACCCCCAAATTGATCTACTTTAGGATGGACTGGTTGGATCTCCTTGCAGTCCAAGGGACTCTCAAGAGTCTTCTCCAACACCACAGTTCAAAAGCACCAGTTATTTGGTACTCAGCTTTCTTTATAGCCCAACTGTCACATCCATACATGACCACTGGAACAACCATAGCCTTGACTAGACGGACCACTGTTGACAAAGAAATGTCTCTGCTTTTTAATATGCTGTCTAGGTTGGTCATAATTTCCCTTCCAAGGAGTAAGCATCTTTTAATTTCATGTCTGCAATCACCATCTGCAGTGATTTTGCAGCCCATAAAAATAAAGTCAGCCATCGTTTCCCCATCTATTTGCCATGAAGTGATGGGACCAGATGCCATGATATTCGTTTTCTGAATGTTGAGATTTAAGCCAACTTTTTCACTCTCCTCTTTCACTCTCATCAGGAGGCTCTTTAGTTCTTCTTTCGGAGAATGCAATGGCACCCCACTCCAGCACTCTTGCCTGAAAAATCTCATGGGCAGAAGAGCCTGGTAGGCTGCAGTGCATGGGGTCGTGAAGACTTGGACACAACTGAGCGATTTGACTTTCATTTTTCACTTTCATGCACTGGAGAAGGAAATGGCACCCCACTCCAGTACTCTTGCCTGGAGAATCCCAGGAACAGGGGTATACTTTCTGCCATAAGCTGCTAAGTCGTTTCAGTCGTCTCTGACTCTATGCCACCTCATAGATGGAATCCCACCAGGCTCCCCCGACACTGAGATTCTCCGGGCAAGAGTACCGGAGTCGGTTGCCATTTCCTTCTCCAATGCATGAAAGTGAAAAGTGAGAGGGAAGTCGCTCAGTTGTGTCCAACTCTTAGCGACCCCATAGACTGCAGCCTACCAGGCTCCGCCATTCATGGGATTTTCCAGGCAAGAGTACTGGAGTGGGGTGACATCACCTTCTCCATCTGCCATAAGGGTGGTGTAATTTGCATATCTGAGGTTATTGATATTTCTCCCGGCAATCTTAATTCCAGCTTGTGCTTCCTCCAGCCCAGGATTTCTCATGATGTACTCGGTATATAAGTTAAATAAGCAGGGTGACAATATACAGCCTTGATGTACTCCTTTTCCTATTTGGAACCAGTCTGTTGTTCCATGTCCAGTTCTAACTGTTGCTTCCTGACCTGCAAAGAGGTTTCTCAAGAGGCAGGTCAGGTGGTCAGGTATTCCCATCTCTTTCAGAATTTTCCAGTTCATTGTGATCCACACAGTCAAAGGCTTTGGCATAGTCAATAAAGCACTAATAGATGTTTTTCTGGAACTCTCTTGCTTTTGCCCTTATCTAGGAGATGTTGGCAATTTGATCTCTGGTTCCTCTGCTTTTTCTAAATCCAGCTTGAATATCAGGAAGTTCATGGTTCATGTATTGCTGAAGCTTTGCTTAGAGAATTTTGAGCATTTCTTAACTAGTACATGAGATGAGTGCAATTGTGTGGTAGTTTGAGCATTTTCTAGCATTGCCTTACTTTGGGATTGGAATGAATATGGACCTTTTCTAACGTAAATCAAAACCACAATGAGATTCCACCTCACACCAGTCAGAATGGCCATTATCAAGAAGTCTACAGACAATAAATGCTGGAGAGAGTGTGGAGAAACGGGAACCCTCTTGCATTGCTGGTGGGAATGTAAATTGATACAGCACTATGGAAGACAATATGGATGTTCCTTAAAAAACGAGAAATAAAACCACCATCTATTTCTGCTTTACTGATTATGCCAAAGCCTTTGACTGTGTGGATCACAATAAACTATGAAAAACTCTGAGAGATTGAAATACCACACCACCTGACCTGCCTCTTGAGAAACCTCTATGCAGGTCAGGAAGCAACAGTTAGAACCGGACATGGAACACCAGACTGGTTCCAAATAGGAAAAGGAGTACGTCAAGGCTGTATATTGTCACCCTGCAGAGAAGAGATGGAGAAGTGGCAGAGACACTGACATCCACCACCAGAGAATGGGGGCTGGGCAGGGAGGCACATGCTGCATCATCGGACCTTAGGATAAGGACTGGGCCAAATTCCCTAAGGACAGTCTGAGGGAGCTAATGTGAGATAGCAACCCACACCATGGGATCTCCACAGAGACAAGATAAAAAAAAGAAAGAGAGAGAAAAATAAAGACCTTTCCTGCAAAAGACTCTAATGCTGCCTGGTGACACCTGATGTGCTCACAGAACAAAGGATTAAGCAAATACCAAA
Source organism: Tragelaphus eurycerus (assembly GCA_935064755.1). Classification (NCBI taxonomy): domain Eukaryota; kingdom Metazoa; phylum Chordata; class Mammalia; order Artiodactyla; family Bovidae; genus Tragelaphus; species Tragelaphus eurycerus. The sequence continues at coordinate 1,271,676 of CAKXYN010000205.1, read as the reverse complement.
GCTAGAGAAATCCAGCTGCTGTATAGGCCCCTCCTTTTCTGGAGGCAGAGAAGCAGGAGTGCAACAGCAAGAGCTGGAAAGCAAGGGGTTGCTGCAAACTTGGTCCCAGAGACTGCATCTTCCACCAAACTATGAGCATGCTCAAAGTTGCTAACCACATCTTCCTGAGATGGCTGACTTCTGCCAGGAGTGCCACAGCCTGACATGAGATCCCCAGAGGAGATACATGGCACACCTGGGACTGTGCTCTCACTCTGCAACCAAGAAACCGAGGGGCTGAGACTGATGTCGGATAGTATGCTTGCCAAGTACCTGGTCACCTGAGCCGCTCTGACCTGGGAAGGACACAAAACACACAGCCCATCTGGGTCTGTGTCTCTGTCGAGTTCCTGAGAATCTCAGCAGCTTAGACCCGGGAAGTGCTTGAAACTCAGGGCCCACTTGGGACAGTGCACTTGCAGAGCATCCTGGAGCCTTAGAAGTATGGACACAGGAGACACATTTTGCATGGACTGTGGCACACCCAGTGTGGTCCATCCCCTGCAAGTACTCCCCACACATGCCAGTGGTATTTGTTTGCAGTGTTCCTCCCTCCCCACAACTGAATAAGTAAGCCTAAGTAAGTGGCCAACTTCGTCCCCTTGTGTCAGGACAGGAATTAGACATTGAAGAGGCTTGAAAACAGAGGAAGCTAAAATGAACAAAAGAATCGGAACAACTCTGGAAGTGACGGGTGCAACAGATTAAAACCCTGCAGTGAGTACTGAAATTGTGCATTTGAGGGACATCTATAGACCTTGAATGAGGTCATACCTCAGTCAGGTATGAACTAAATCAAATCCCTAACGATTATACAGTGGAAGTGAGAAATAGATTTAAGGGCCTAGATCTGATAGATAGAGTGCCTGATGAACTATGGACTGAAGTTTGTGACATTGTACAGGAGACAGGGCTCAAGACCATCCCTGTGGAAAAGAAATGCAAAAAAGCAAAATGGCTGTCTAGAGAGGCCTTACAAATAGCTGTGAAAAGAGAGAAGCGAAAAGCAAAGGAGAAAAGGAAAGATAGAAGCATCTGAATGCAGAGTTCTAAAGAACAGCAAGAAGACATGAGAAAGCCTTCCTCAGCGATCAATGCAAAGAAAAAGAGGAAAAAAACAGAATGGGAAAGACTAGAGATCTCTTCAAGAAAATTAGAGATACCAAGGGAACATTTCATACAAAGATGGGCTCAATAAAGGACAGAAATGGTATGGACCTAACCGAAGCAGAAGATATTAAGAAGAGGTGGCAAGAATACACAGAAGAACTGTACAGAAAAGAGCTTCACAACCCAGATACTCAGGATGGTGTGATCACTGGCTTAGAGCCAAACATCCTGGAATGTGAAGTCAAGTGGGCCTTAGAAAGCATAACTACGATCAAAGCTAGTGGAGGTGTTGGAATTCCAGTTGAGCTATTCCAAATCCTGAAAAATGATGCTGTGAAAGTGCTGCACTCAATATGCAAGCCAATTTGGAAAACTCAGCAGTGGCCACAGGACTGGAAAAGTCGATTTTCATTCCAATCCCAAAGAAAGGCAATGGCAAAGAATGCTCACACGACCACGCAATTGCACTCATCTCACACACTAGTAAATAATGGACAAAATTCTCCAGGCCAGGCTTCAGCAATACGTGAACCGTGAATTTCCTGCTGTTCAAGCTGGCTTTATAAAAGGCAGAGGAACCAGAGATCAAATTGCCAACATCCGCTGGATCATGGAAAAAGCAATAGAGTTCCAGAAAAACATCTATTTGTGCTTTATTGACTATGCCAAAGCCTTTGACGGCATGGATCACATTAAACTGTGGAAAATTCTGAAAGAGATGGGAATACCAGACCACATGATCTGCCTCGTGAGAAACCTCTTTGCAGGTCAGGAAGCAACAGTTAGAACTGGACATGGAACAACAGACTGGTTCCAAATAGGAAAAGGCGTACATCAAGGCTGTATTGTCACCCTGTTTATTTAACTTATATGCAGAGTACATCCTGAGAAACGCTGGAGTGGAAGAAGCACAAGCTGGAATCAAGATTGCTGGGAGAAATATCAATAACCTCCGATATGCAGATGACACCACCCTGATGGCAGAAAGTGAAGAGGAACTACAAAGCCTCTTGATGAAAGTGAATGTGGAGAGTGAAAAAGTTGGCTAAAAGCGTAACATTCAGAAAAGTAAGATCATGGCATCTGGTCCCATCACTTCATGGGAAATAGATGGGGAAACAGTGGTAAGACTGTCAGGTTTTATTTTTTGGGGCTCCAAAGTCACTACAGATGGTGAGTACAACCACGAAATTAAAAGAAGCTTTCTCCCTGGAAGGAAATTTATGACCAACCTAGATAGCATACTGAAAAGCAGAGATATTACTTGCCAACAAAGGTTCATCTAGTCAAGGCTATGGTTTTTCCTGTGATCAGGTATGGATGTGAGAGTTGGACTGTGAAGAAGGCTGAGCGCAGAAGAATGGATGCTTTTGAGCTGTGGTGTTGGAGAAGACTCTTGAGAGTCCCTTGGACTGCAAGGAGATCCAACCAGTCCAACCAGCTGAAGGAGATCAGCTCTGGGATTTCTTTGGAGGGAATGATGCTGAAGTTGAAACTCCAGTATTTGGCCACCTCATGCGAAGAGTTGACTCACTGGAAAAGACTCTGATGCTGGGAGGGACTGGGGGCAGGAGGAGAAGGGGACGGCAGAGGATGAGATGGCTGGATGGCATCACGGACTCGATGGACGTGAGTCTGGGTGACCTCCGGGAGCTGGTGATGGACAGGGAGGCCTGTCGTGCTGGGATGCATGGGGTCACGAAGAGTTGGACACGATTGAGCGACTGAACTGAACTGATGAAGGTGCAAGAGGAGAGCAAAAAAGCTGGCTTAAAACTCATCATTCAACAATTGAAGATCATGGCATCCGGTCCCATCACTTCATGGGAAATAGATGGGGAAACAATGGAAACAGTGAGAGACTATATTTTCTTGAGCTCCAAAGTCACTGCAGATGGTGACTGCAGCCATGAAATTAAAACATGCTTGCTCCTTTGATGAAAAGCTATTACCAACCTAGACAGCATATTGAAAACAGAGGTGTTACTGACAAATATCCATGTAGTCAAAGCTATGTTTTTTCCAGTAGTCAGGTTTAGAGGGAAGGGTTGGACCATAAAGAAGGCTCAGCACTGACCGATTGACACTTTTGAACTGTGGTGTTGGAGAAGACTCTTAAAAGTCCCTTGAACTGCAAGGAGATCAAATCGGTCAATCCCAAAAGAAATCAATCCTGAATATTCTTTGGAGGGACTGATCCTGAAGCTGAATCTCCAATATTTTTGCCACATGAGGCAAAGTGCCAACTCATTGGAAAAGATCTTGTTGCTGGGAATGATTGAAAGCAGGAGGAGAAGGGGACGACAGAGATGGAAATGATTGGATGCATCACCAACATGATTGACATGAATCTGAGCAAGCTCCAGGAGATGATGAAGTACAGGAAAGCCTATCATGCTGCAGTCCACGGGATCGCAAAGAGTCAGACATGACTGAGTGACTGAACAACAAAAATTGATTTTGGAAACTGATAAACATCTTTACTATTGTGATTATGTAACTATTATTTACTTAATACTGTTGTATCATAATTAATCAATGTAAAAATAGAATTGTTTATCACTAAAATTATAATTTTATCTAACAAATGCCATCACTTTTAAAAATCCAGATACATAACAGAATTATCTTGGAATTAAAAACAAATGCTACTGCTCAAGTATTTCTTTCTTTCTCCAAAATGCCTATGTTTTTAATGAGCAGCCATGTTGAAAGCAATTGGACTCTATGATGATCTTTCCCCTTTATTTGTTTTTTTTTTTTTTCCACTTTTTCTATTTCATATTCAATGTTCCCATTTCATTTAGTTTTGCACCCTCTCCTTTTCTTGGATGACATTTCTCAAGCCTTTATCAAATATAGAAAAGCTTTTCTACAATACTATATTCAAAAACACATTACAAAGCTCACACACCATTGTCAAGTCGGTTTTTCCCAACTATGTAAGGATTCTTAAATATAAAAAAATCAAACAGTGTGATATACCATATTAACAAATTGGAAGATAAAAACCATATGATCATTTCAATAGATGCAGAAAAACCTCAACAATATTCAGCACTTATTTATGCCAAAAACGCTTCAATAAATCGGCATGGAAGGAAACTATATCAACATAGTAACTTCCATATATGATAAACCCACATCAAACATTATCAATAGTGAAAGACTAAAAACATTCCCTCTAAGATCAGGAACAAGATAAATTTGTCCACTTTCGTGACTATTATTCAACACAGTTTTGGAAGTCCTAGTCACAACAATTAGAGAAGAAAAAGAAATAAAAGTAATCCAGATAGGAAAAGAAGAGTTAAAATTCTCACTACATGATGTGATACTATACATAGAAAATCCAAAATAGACTATCAGAAAATTACTAAAGCTCATCAAGGAATTCAGCAAAGTCATGACATACAAGGTCATTTCACAGAAATCACTTGCATTCCTATATAATAGGAAGGAAAAATTAGAAAGAGAAATTAAGGAATCAACCCCATTCACCATTGCAATGAAAAGAATAAAATATCTAGGCATAAACCTACCTACTAAGGAGCCTGGAAGGCTGCAGTCCACCATGTCGCGAAGAGCCGGACATGACTGAGTGACTTCGCTTTCGCTTTTCACTTTCATGCATTGGAGAAGGCCATGGCAGCCCACTCCAGTGTTCTTGCCTGGAGAATCCCAGGGACGGCGGAGCCTGGTGGGCTGCCATCTCTGTCTTCGCACAGAGTCGCACACGACTGAAGCAACTTAGCAGCAGCAGCAGTAAGGAGACAAAAGAACGGTATAAGAAAAAGTATGAAAGAATTTCATTTCTTTCTGATGAAAGAAATCAAAGATGGCATAAACAGATAGAGATATTCCATGTCCCTGGGCAGGAAGAATCAATATTGGGAAAATTAGTATACTACCAAATGCAGTCTACGTATTGAACACAATCCTTATCAAATTGTCAAAGGCATTTTTCACAGAACTAGAACAAAACATTTCACAATTCATATGGAAAAACAAAAACCCTGAATAGTCAAAGCAGGCTTGAGAAAGAAGAATGGAGCTGGAGGAATCAACCTTCCTGACTTCAGATTATACATCAAAGATACAGTCATCAGGATAGTATGGCACTGGCACAAAAACAGAAATGTAACAAGAGAGAAAGCCCAGAAATGGATGCATTCATCTACATGCACCTCACTTTTAACAAAGGAGGCAAGAATATACGACGGGTCAAAGACAGACTCTTCAATAAATGGTCCTAGGAAAAATGGACAGCTGCATGTAAAAGAATGAAATTAGAACACCTCCTAACAACATACAGAAATATAAACTCAAAATGGATTAATGACCTAAGTGTAAAACCAGGAACTATAAAACTCTTAGAGGAAAACATAGGCAGAACACTTGATGACATAAATCAGAGCAACATCTTCTAGGACCCACCTCCTAGAGTAATGGAAATAAAATAAAGAATAAACAAGTGTGATATAATTAAACAAAAGCTTTTGAACAGCAGAGAAAAACTTGAAAAAAGGTGAAAAGACAACCTTCAGAATGGGAGAAAATAATAGCCAAGGAAAAAACTGACAATTGATTTCCAAAATGTACAAGCAGCTCAATACCAGAAAAACAAGCAACCCAATCAAACAGTGGGAAACAGACCTAAACAGATATTTCTTCAAAGAAGACATACAGATGGCTAACAAACACGTGGAAAGATGCTGAACGTCACTCATTATTCAGTTCAGTTCAGTTCAGTTGCTCAGTCATGTCCAGCTCTTGTGACCTATGAACTACAGCATGCCAGGCCTCCCTGTCCATCACCAACTCCCGGAGGCCACCCAAACCCATGTCCATTGAATTGGTGGTGCCATCCAACCATCTCATCCTCTGTCGTCCCCTTCTCCTCCTGCCCACAATCTTTCCCAGCATTAGGGTCTTTTCCAATGAGTCAACTTTTCGCATCAGGTGGCTAAAGTATTGGAGTTTCAGCTTCAACATCAGTCCTTCCAATGAAGACCCCAAAATTGATCTCCTTTAGGATGGACTGGTTGGATCTTCTTGCAGTCCAAGGGACTCTCAAGAGTCTTCTCCAACACCACAGTTCAAAAGCATCAGTTATTTGATACTCAGCTTTCTTTATAGCCCAACTGTCACATCCATACATGACCACTGGAACAACCATAGCCTTGACTAGACGGACCACTGTTGACAAAGTAATGTCTCTGCTTCTTAATAGGCTGTCTAGGTTGGTCATAATTTCCCTTCCAAGGAGTAAGCATCTTTTAATTTCATGGCTGCAATCACCATCTGCAGTAATTTTGCAGCCCATAAAAATAAAGTCAGCCATCGTTTCCCCATCTATTTGCCATGAAGTGATGGGACCAGATGCCATGATATTCGTTTTCTGAATGTTGAGCTGAAAGCCAACTTTTCACTCTCCTCTTTCACTTTCATCAGGAGGCTCTTTAGTTCTTCTTTCGGAGAAGGCAATGGCACCCCACTCCAGCACTCTTGCCTGGAAAATCTCATGGGCAGAGGAGCCTGGTAGGCTGCACTGCATGGGGTCGTGAAGACTTGGACACAACTGAGCGATTTGACTTTCACTTTTCACTTTCACGCACTGGAGAAGGAAATGGCACCCCACTCCAGTATTCTTGCCTGGAGAATCCCAGGGACAGGGGTATACTTTCTGCCATAAGCTGCTAAGTCGTTTCAGTCGTCTCTGACTCTATGCCACCTCATAGATGGAATCCCACCAGGCTCCCCCGACCCTGGGAAAATCCGGGCAAGAGTACCGGAGTCGGTTGCCATTTACTTCTCCAATGCATGAAAGTGAAAAGTGAGAGGGAAGTCGCTCAGTCGTGTCCAACTCTTAGCGACCCCATAGACTGCAGCCTACCAGGCTCCGCCATTCATGGGATTTTCCAGGCAAGAGTACTGGAGTGGGGTGACATCACCTTCTCCATCTGCCATAAGGGTGGTGTAATTTGCATATCTGAGGTTATTGATATTTCTCCCGGCAATCTTAATTCCAGCTTGTGCTTCCTCCAGCCCAGGATTTCTCATGATGTACTCGGTATATAAGTTAAATAAGCAGGGTGACAATATACAGCCTTGATGTACTCCTTTTCCTATTTGGAACCAGTCTGTTGTTCCATGTCCAGTTCTAACTGTTGCTTCCTGACCTGCAAAGAGGTTTCTCAAGAGGCAGGTCAGGTGGTCTGGTATTTCCATCTCTTTCAGGGTTTTCCACTTCATTGTGATCCACACAGTCAAAGGCTTTGGCATAGTCAATAAAGCACAAATCGATGTTCTTCTGGAACTCTCTTGCTTTTGCCCTTATCTAGGAGATGTTGGCAATTTGATCTCTGGTTCCTCTGCTTTTTCTAAATCCAGCTTGAACATCAGGAAGTTCATGGTTCATGTATTGCTGAAGCTTTGCTTAGAGAATTTTGAGCATTTCTTAACTAGTACGTGAGATGAGTGCAATTGTGTGGTAGTTTAAGAATGTTTTGGCATTGCCTTTCTTTGGGATTGGAATCAAAATGGACCTTTTCCCATGTAAATCAAAACCACAATGAGATTCCACCTCACACCAGTCAGAATGGCCATTATCAAGAAGTCTACAGACAATAAATGCTGGAGAGAGTGTGGAGAAACGGGAACCCTCTTGCATTGCTAGTGGGAATGTAAATTGATACAGCACTATGGAAGACAATATGGATGTTCCTTAAAAAATGAGAAATACAACCACCATCTATTTTTGCTTTATTGATTATGCCAAAGCCTTTGACTGTGTGGATCACAATAAACTATGAAAAACTCTGAGAGATTGGAATACCAGACCACCTGACCTGCCTCTTGAGCAACCTCTATGCAGGTCAGGAAGCAACAGTTAGAACCGGACATGGAACACCAGACTGGTTCCAAATAGGAAAAGGAGTACGTCAAGGCTGTATATTGTCACCCTGCAGAGAAGAGATGGAGAAGTGGCAGAGACACTGACATCCACCACCAGAGAATGGGGGCTGGGCAGGGAGGCACAGGCTGCATCATGGGACCTTAGGATAAGGACTGGGCCTGAATTCCCTAAGGACAGTCTGAGGGAGCTAATGTGAGATAGCAACCCACACCATGGGATCTCCACAGAGACAAAAAAAAAATAAATAAATAAAGAGAGAGACAAAAAAACGACCTTTCCTGCAAAAGACTCTAATGCTGCCTGGTGACACCTGATGTGCTCACAGAACAAAGGATTAAGCAAATACCAAAGCTAGAGAAATCCAGCTGCTGTATAGGCCCCTCCTTTTCTGGAGGCAGAGAAGCAGGAGTGCAACAGCAAGAGCTGGAAAGCAAGGGGTTGCTGCAAACTTGGTCCCAGAGACTGCATCTTCCACCAAACTATGAGCATGCTCAAAGTTGCTAACCACATCTTCCTGAGATGGCTGACTTCTGCCAGGAGTGCCACAGCCTGACATGAGATCCCCAGAGGAGATACATGGCACACCTGGGACTGTGCTCTCACTCTGCAACCAAGAAACCGAGGGGCTGAGACTGATGTCGGATAGTATGCTTGCCAAGTACCTGGTCACCTGAGCCGCTCTGACCTGGGAAGGACACAAAACACACAGCCCATCTGGGTCTGTGTCTCTGTCGAGTTCCTGAGAATCTCAGCAGCTTAGACCCGGGAAGTGCTTGAAACTCAGGGCCCACTTGGGACAGTGCACTTGCAGAGCATCCTGGAGCCTTAGAAGTATGGACACAGGAGACACATTTTGCATGGACTGTGGCACACCCAGTGTGGTCCATCCCCTGCAAGTACTCCCCACACATGCCAGTGGTATTTGTTTGCAGTGTTCCTCCCTCCCCACAACTGAATAAGTAAGCCTAAGTAAGTGGCCAACTTCGTCCCCTTGTGTCAGGACAGGAATTAGACATTGAAGAGGCTTGAAAACAGAGGAAGCTAAAATGAACAAAAGAATCGGAACAACTCTGGAAGTGATGGGTGCAACAGATTAAAACCTTGCAGTGAGTGCTGATATTGTGCATTTGAGGGACATCTATAGACCTTGAATGAGGTCATACCTCAGTCAGGTATGAACTAAATCAAATCCCTAACGATTATACAGTGGAAGTGAGAAATAGATTTAAGGGCCTAGATCTGATAGATAGAGTGCCTGATGAACTATGGACTGAGGTTTGTGACATTGTACAGGAGACAGGGCTCAAGACCATCCCTGTGGAAAAGAAATGCAAAAAAGCAAAATGGCTGTCTGGGGAGGCCTTACAAATAGCTGTGAAAAGAGAGAAGCAAAAAGCAAAGGAGAAAAGGAAAGATAGAAGCATCTGAATGCAGAGTTCTAAAGAACAGCAAGAAGACATGAGAAAGCCTTCCTCAGTGATCAATGCAAAGAAAAAGATGAAAACAACAGAATGGGAAAGACTAGAGATCTCTTTAAGAAAATTAGAGATATCAAGGGAACATTTCATGCAAAGATGGGATCGATACAGGACAGAAATGGTATGGACCTAACAGAAGCAGAAGATATTAAGAAGAGGTGGCAAGAATACACAGAACTGTACTAAAAAGAGCTTCACAACCCAGATAATCAGGATGATGTGATCATTGACCTATAGCCAGACATCCTGGAATGTGAAGTCAAGTGTGCCTTAGAAAGCATCACTAAGATCAAAGCTAGTGGAGGTGTTGGAATTCCAGTTGATCTATTCCAAATCCTGAAAGATGATGCTGTGAAAGTGCTGCACTCAATATGCAAGCCAATTTCGAAAACTCAGCAGTGGCCACAGGACTGGAAAAGTCAGTTTTCATTCCAATCCCAAAGAAAGGCAATGCCAAAGAATGCTCACATGACCACTCAATTGCACTCATCTCACACACTAGTAAAGTAATGCTCATTCTCCAGGCCAGCCTTCAACAATACGGGAACCGTGAATTTCTTGCTGTTCAAGCTGGCTTTACAAAAGGCAGAGGAACCAGAGATCAAATTGCCAACATCCGCTGGATCATGGAAAAAGCAAGAGAGTTTCAGAAAAACATCTATTTGTGCTTTATTGACTATGCCAAAACCTTGGACGGTGTGAATCACAATAAACTGTGGAAAATTCTGAAAGAGATGGGAATACCAGACCACATGATCTGCCTCGTGAGAAACCTCTTTGCAGGTCAGGAAGCAACAGTTAGAACTGGACATGGAACAACAGACTGGTTCCAAATAGGAAATGGGGTACGTCAAGGCTGTACTGTCTCCCTGTTTATTTAACTTATATGCAGAGTACATCATGAGAAATGCTGGACTGGAAGAAGCACAAGCTGGAATCAAGATTGCCGGGAGAAATATCAATAACCTCAGATATGCAGATGACACCACCCTGATGGCAGAAAGTGAAGAGGGGTTAAAAAGCCTCTTGATGAAAGTGAAAGTGGAGTTGGGAGGCTCACCCTCTGGGAGGAAGGGAAGCAGAGACTGCCTCTGCCGAGGAGCGAGGAGACGCCTGGAGGCTGAGGGTCAGGCTGCCACTACCTCCTCCAGCAGTGGACATCGCAGAGATCGTGCAGCTGGCAGACGCACCGGCCACCAACGGTGACCCTTCGCACAGGTGGCAGTGTAGAAGCCAAGAAGAGAGCTTCCAGAAGTACTTTCAGAAAGATAAGAGTGAACCTCAGTACGCAAACACAGGGATCTGAAAAACCACAGATGGAGAAACTGAGTCCTAAAAGGTTGCAACATCCTTGAAGTTATGCAAAGAACTAAAATAGCATATGGCTTATCTAGGAGGTAAAGATGGGAATCGCTTCTGCTTGATTGGCACCCTCTTGACGAGAAATACTTTTGCTCAGCTTGAAACATATAGGACTTCCGGTTAAGACGGCGGAGGATTAGGACGGGGAATACGCTTTCTCCTCCACAAATTCATCAAAGGGACATCTGGGAGCCAAGTAAATTCCACAAACAGCTTCGGAATGCTGGCGGAGGATGTCGGAAACCCAGAAAAGCAACTCACTGCCTTCTAAAGGAGGAGCTCATCAAAAGCCTCCATACCTACACTGAAACCAAGCATCACACAAAGACCAGCTAGTTCCACGACAAGACATACCAAGCAAATTCTCCAGAAAAACAAGAACACAGCCTGAGCTCCAATACACAGGCTACACAAAGTGACCCCAAAATCATAGACATCTCATAACTCACTACTAGACACTCCACTGCACCCCAGAGAAAAGAAATCCAGCTCCACCCACCAGAACACCGGCACAAGCTTCCATAAACAAGAAACCTCGACAAGCCACCGGTACAAACCCACATATAGTGCAGAAATGCCGCAATAAACAGAACTCCACAGACTACCAGAATACAGTAAGGACACCCCAAACTCAGCAATTTAAACAAGATGAAGAGACAGAAGAATTCCCAGCAGGTAAAGGAACAGGATAAATGCCCACCAAACCAAACAAAAGAGGAAGAAATAGCGAGCCTAACTGATAAAGAATTCCAAATAATGATAGTGAAATTAATCCAAAATCTGGAAAGCAAAATGGAATCATGGATAAATAGCCTGGAGAAAAGCATTGAGAAGATGCAAGAAAGATTTAACAAGGACCTAGAAGAAATAAAAAAGAGTCAATATATAATGAATAATGCAATAAATGAGATCAAAAACACTCTGGAGGCAACAAATAGTAGAATAAAAGAGGCAGAAGATAGAATTAGCGAATTAGAAGATAGAATGGCAGAATTAAATGAATCAGAGGAGAAAAAAGAAAAACGAATTAAAAGAAATGAGGACAATCTCAGAGACCTCCAGGACAATTTTAAACGTTACAATATTCGAATCATAGGAGTCCCAGAAGAAGAAGACAAAAAGAAAGATCATGAGAAGATACTAGAGGAGATAATAGTTGAAAACTTCCCTAAAATGGGGAAGGAAATAATCACTCAAGTCCAAGAAACCCAGAGAGTCCCAAATAGGATAAACCGAAGGCGAAACACCCCAAGACACATATTAATCAAATTAACAAAGATCAAACACAAAGAACAAATATTAAAAGCAGCAAGGGAAAAACAACAAATAACACACAAGGGAATTCCCATAAGGATAACAGCTGATCTTTCAATAGAAACTCTCCAAGCCAGGAGGGAATGGCAAGACATACTTAAAGTGATGAAAGAAAAGAAACTACAGCCCAGATTATTGTACCCAGCAAGGATCTCATTCAAGTATGAAGGAGAAATCAAAACCTTTACAGACAAGCAAAAGCTGAGAGAATTCAGCACCACCAAACCAGCTCTCCAACAATTACTAAAGGACATTCTCTAGACAGGAAACACAAAAAGGATATATAAATTCAAACCCAAAACAACAAAGTAAATGGCAACGGGATCATATTTATCATTAATTACCTTAAATGTAAATGGGTTGAATGCCCCAACCAAAAGACAGAGACTGGCTGAATGGATACAAAAACAAGACCCCTACATATGTTGTCTACAAGAGACCCACCTCAAAACAGGGGACACATACAGACTGAAAGTGAAGGGCTGGAAAAAGATTTTCCATGCAAATAGAGACCAAAAGAAAGCAGGAGTAGCAATACTCATATCAGATAAAATAACTTTAAAACAAAGGATGTGAAAAGAGACAAAGAAGGTCACTACCTAATGATCAAAGAATCAATCCAAGAAGAATATATAACAATTATAAATATATATGCACCCAACTTAGGGGCACCGCAATATGTAAGACAAATACTAACAAGTATGAAAGGAGAAATCAACAATAATGCAATAATAGTGGGAGACTTTAATACCCCACTCACACCAATGGATAGATCAACGAAACAGAAAATTAACAAGGAAACACAAACTTTAAACGATACAATAGACCAGTTAGAACTAATTGATATCTATAAGACATTTCATCCCCCAAAATGAATTTCACCTTTTTCTCAAGCGCACATGGAACCTTCTCCAGGATAGACCACATCCTGGGCCATAAATCTAGCCTTGGTAAGTTCAGAAAAATTGAAATCATTCCAAGAATTTTTTCTGACCACAATGCAGTAAGAGTAAATCTCAATAACAGGAGAAAAACTATTAAAAAGTCCAACATATGGAGGCTGAACAACACACTACTGAATAACCAACAAATCACAGAAGAAATCAAAAAAGAAATCAAATTCTGCATAGAAACGAATGAAAATGAAAACACAACAACCCAAAACCTGTGGGACACTGTAAAAGCAGTCCTAAGGGGAAAGTTCATAGCAATACAGGCATACCTCAAGACACAAGAAAAAAGCCAAATAAGTAACCTAACTCTACACCTAAAGCAACTGGAAAAGGAAGAAATGAAGCACCCCAAGGTTAGTAGAAGGAAAGAAATCTTAAAAATTAGGGCAGAAATAAATGCAAAAGAAACAAAAGAGACCATAGCAAAAATCAACAAAGCCAAAAGCTGGTTCTTTGAAAGGGTAAATAAAATTGACAAACCACTAGCCAGACTCATCAAGAAACAAAGGGAGAAAAATCAAATCAATAAAATTAGAAATTAAAAGGGAGAGATCACAACAGACAGCACAGAAATACAAAGGATCATAAGAGACTACTATCAGCAATTATATGGCAATAAAATGGACAATGTGGAAGAAATGGACAAATTCTTAGAAAAGTACAACTTCCCAAAACTGGATCAGGAAGAAATAGAAACTCTTAACAGACCCATCACAAGCACGGAAATTGAAACTGTAATCAGAAATCTTCCAGCAAACAAAAGCCCAGGTCCAGACGGCTTCACAGCTGAATTCTACCAAAAATTTAGAGAAGAGCTAACACCTATCCTACTCAAACTGTTCCAGAAAATTGCAGAGGAAGGCAAACTTCCAAACTCATTCTATGAGGCCACCATCACCCTAAGACCAAAACCTGACAAAGATCCCACAAAAAAAGAAAACTACAGGCCAATATCACTGATGAACATAGATGCAAAAATCCTTAACAAAATTCTAGCAATCAGAATCCAACAACACATTAAAAAGATCATACACCATGACCAAGTGGGCTTTATCCCAGCAATGCAAGGATTCTTCAATATCCGCAAATCAATCAACGTAATACACCACACTAACAAACTGAAGAATAAAAACCATATGATTATCTCAATAGATGCAGAGAAAGCCTTTGACAAAGTTCAACACCCATTTATGATAAAAACTCTTCAGAAAGCAGGAATAGAAGGAACATACCTCAACATAATAAAAGCTATATATGACAAACCCACAGCAAACATTATCCTCAATGGTGAAAAACTGAAAGCATTTCCTCTAAAGTCGGGAACAAGACAAGGATGCCCACTTTCACCATTACTATTCAACATAGTTTTGGAAGTGTTGGCCACAGCAATCAGAGCAGAAAAAGAAATAAAAGGAATCCAAATTGGAAAAGAAGGAGTAAAACTCTCACTGTTTGCAGATGACATGATCCTCTACGTAGAAAACCCTAAAGATTCCACCAGAAAATTACTAGAACTGATCAATGAATATAGTAAAGTTGCAGGATATAAAATTAACACACAGAAATCCCTTGCATTCCTGTACACTAATAACGAGAAAATAGAAAGAGAAATTAAGGAAACAATTCCATTCACCATTGCAATGCAAACAATAAAATACTTAGGAATATATCTTCCTAAAGACTCTAAAGACCTATATATAGAAAACTGTAAAACACAGGTGAAAGAAATCAAAGAGGACACGAATAGATGGAGAAATATACCATGTTCATGGATTGGTAGAATCAATATAGTGAAAATGAGTATACTACCCAAAGCAATTTATAGATTCAATACAATCCCCATCAAGCTACCAGCGGTATTCTTCACAGAGCTAGAACAAATAATTTTTCAATTTGTATGGAAATACAAAAAACCTCGAATAGCCAAAGCTATCTTGAGAAAGAAGAACGGAACTGGAGGAATCAACCTGCCTGACTTCAGGCTCTACTACAAAGCCACAGTCATCAAGACAGTATGGTACTGGCACAAAGACAGAAATATAGATCAATGGAACAAAATAGAAAGCCCAGAGATAAATCCACGCACATATGGTCACCTTATCTTTGACAAAGGAGGCAAGAATATACAATGGATTAAAGACAATCTCTTTAACAAGTGGTGCTGGGAAAACTGGTCAACCACTTGTAAAAGAATGAAACTAGAACACTTTCTAACACCATACACAAAAATAAACTCAAAATGGATTAAAGAGCTAAATGTAAGACCAGAAACCATAAAACTCCTAGAGGAAAACATAGGCAAAACACTCTCTGACTTACATCACAGCAGGATCCTCCATGACACACCTCCCAGAATATCGGAAATAAAATAAAAAATGAACAAATGGGACCTAATCAAACTTAAAAGCTTCTGTACAACAAAGGAAACTATAAGCAAGGTGAAAAGACAGCCTTCAGAATGGGAGAAAATAATAGCAAATGAAGCAACTGACAAACAACTAATCTCAAAAATATACAAGCAACTTCTACAGCTCAATTCCAGAAAAATAAATGACCCAATCAAAAAATGGACCAAAGAACTAAAGAGACATTTCTCCAAAGAAGACATACAGATGGCTAACAAACACATGAAAAGATGCTCAACATCACTCATTATCAGAGAAATGCAAATCAAAACCACTATGAGGTACCATTTCACGCCAATCAGAATGGCTGCTATTCAAAAGTCCACAAGCAATAAATGCTGGAGAGGGTGCGGAGAGAAGGGAACCCTCTTACACTGTTGGTGGGAATGCAAACTAGAACAGCCACTATGGAGAACAGTATGGAGATTCCTCAAAATACTGGGAATAGAACTGCCTTATGATCCAGCAATCCCACTGCTGGGCATATACACTGAGAAAACCAGAATTGAAAGAGACATGTGTACCCCAATGTTCATAGCAGCACGGTTTACAATAGCCAGAACGTGGAAGCAACCTAGATGTCCATCCACAGATGAATGGATAAGCAAGCTGTGGTACATATACACAATGGAGTATTACTCAGCCATTAAAAAGAATACATTTGAATCAGTTCTAAGGAGGTGGATGGAACTGGAGCCTATTATACAGAGTGAAGTAAGCCAGAAACAAAAACACAAATACAGTATACTATCGCATATATATGGAATTTAGAAAGATGGTAAAAATAACCCTATTTACGAGACAGCAAAAGAGACACTGATGTATAGAACAGTCTTTTGGACTCTGGGAGAGGGAGAGGGTGGGATGATTGGGGAGAATAACATTGAAATATGTATAATATTATATCTGAAACGAGTCGTCAGTCCAGGTACGATGCCTGATAACAAATGCCTGGGGCTGGAGCACTGGGACGACCTGGAGGGATGGTGTGGGGAGGGGAGAAGGAGGAGGGTTCAGGATGGGGAACACGTGTTTACTGGCGGCGGATCCATCTTGATGTATTGTAAAAGCAATACAATATTGTAAAGTTAAGCAAAATTTAAAAAAAAAGAAAAAAAAGAAACACATAGACATGGAAAAGTTATTAATAAAACCTTTTGCCTATTAAAAAAAAAAAAGAAAGTGAAAGTGGAGAGTGAAAAATTTGGCTAAAAGCGCAACATTCAGAAAAGTAAGATCATGGCATCTGTTCCCATCACTTCATGGGAAATAGATGGGGAAACAGTGGTAAGACTGTCAGGTTTTATTTTTTGGGGCTCCAAAGTCACTACAGATGGTGAGTACAACCACGAAATTAAAAGATGCTTACTCCTTGGAAGGAAACTTATGACCAACCTAGATAGCATATTGAAAAGGAGAGACATTACTTGCCAACAAATGTTCATCTAGTCAAGGCTATGGTTTTTCCTGTGATCAGGTATGGATGTGAGAGTTGGACTGTGACGAAGGCAGAGTGCCGAAGAATGGAGGCTTTTGAGCTGTGGTGTTGGAGAAGACTCTTGAGAGTCCCTTGGACTGCAAGGAGATCCAACCAGTCCAACCAGCTGAAGGAGATCAGCTCTGGGATTTCTTTGGAGGGAATGATTCTGAAGTTGAAACTCCAGTACTTTGGCCATCTCATGCGAAGAGTTGACTCACTGGAAAAGACTCTGATGCTGGGAGGGATTGGGGGCAGGTGGAGAAGGGGACGGCAGAGGATGAGATGGCTTGATGGCATCACGGACTCGATGTACGTGAGTCTGGGTGACATCCGGTGGCTGGTGATGGACAGGGAGGCCTGGCGTGCTGGGATGCATGGGGTCAAGAAGAGTCGGACATGACTGAGCAACTGAACTGAATTAATCAAGATGAAAGAGGGGAGCAAAAAACCTTCCTTAAAACTCATCATTCAACAATTGAAGATCATTGCATCCGGTCCCATCACTTCATGGGAAATAAATGGGGAAACAATGGAAACAGTGAGAGACTATATTTTCTTGAGCTCCAAAGTCACTGCAGATGGTGACTGCAGCCATGAAATTAAAACATGCTTGCTCCTTTGATGAAAAGCTATTACCAACCTAGACAGCATATTGAAAACAGAGGTGTTACTGACAAATATCCATGTAGTCAAAGCTATGTTTTTTCCAGTAGTCAGGTTTAGAGGGAAGGGTTGGACCATAAAGAAGGCTGAGCACCAACCAATTGACACTTTTGAACTGTGGTGTTGGAGAAGACTCTTAAAAGTCCCTTGAACTGCAAGGAGATCAAATCGGTCAATCCCAGAAGAAATCAATCTTGAATATTCTTTGGAGGGACTGACCCTGAAGCTGAATCTCCAATATTTTTGCCACATGAGGCAAAGTGCCAACTCATTGGAAAAGATCTTGTTGCTGGGAATGATTGAAAGCAGGAGGAGAAGGGGACGACAGAGATGGAAATGATTGGATGCATCACCAACATAAATGACATGAATCTGAGCAAGCTCCAGGAGATGATGAAGTACAGGAAAGCCTATCATGCTGCAGTCCACGGGATCGCAAAGAGTCAGACATGACTGAGTGACTGAACAACAAAAATTGGTTTTGGAAACTGATAAACATCTTTACTCAATAGTGATTATGTAACTATTATTTACTTAATACTGTTGTATCATAATTAATCAATGTAAAAATAGAATTGTTTATCACTAAAATTATAATTTTATCTAACAAATGCCATCACTTTTGAAAATCCAGATACAAAACAGAATTATCTTGGAATTAAAAACAAATACTACTGCTCAAGTATTTCTTTCTTTCTCCAAAATTCCTATGTTTCTAATGAGCAGCCATGTTGAAAGCAATTGGACTATATGATGATCTTTCACCTTTATTTGTTTTTTTTTTTTTTTTTTTTTTTTTACTTTTTCTATTTCATATTCAATGCTCCCATTTCATTTAGTTTTCCACCCTCTCCTTTTCTTGGATGACATTTCTCAAGCCTTTATCAAATATAGAAAAGCTTTTCTACAATACTATTTTCAACAACACATTACAAAGCTAACACACCATTGTCAAGTCGGGTTTTGTCCAACTATGTAAGGATTCTTAAATATAAAAAAATCAAACAGTGTGATATACCATATTAACACATTGGAAGATAAAAAGCATGTGATCATTTCAATAGATGCAGAAAAAGTCTTTAACAATATTCAGCAGTCATTTATGACAAAAAAGCTTCAATAAATGGGCATGGAAGGAAACTACGTCAACATAGTAAATGCCATATATGATAAACCCATATCAAACATTATCAATAGTGAAAGCCTAAAAACATTCCCTCTAAGATCAGGAACAAGATAAATTTGTCCACTCTCATGACTATTATTCAACACAGTTTTGGAAGTCCTAGTCACAACAATTAGAGAAGAAAAAGAAATAAAAGTAATCCAGGTAGGAAAAGAAGAGTTAAAACTCTCACTGGATGATGTGATACTATACATAGAAAATCCAAAATAAACTATAAGAAAATTACTAAAGCTCATCAAGGAATTCAGCAAAGTCATGACATACCAGGTCATTTCACAGAAATCACTTGCATTCCTATATAATAGGAAGGAAAAATTAGAAAGAGAAATGAAGGAATAAACCCCATTCACCATTGCAATGAAAGGAATAAAATATCTAGGCATAAACCTACCTACTAAGGAGCCTGGTAGGCTGCAGTCCACGGGGTCGCCAGGAGTCGGACACGACTGAGTGACTTCGCTTTCACTTTTCACTTTCATGCATTGGAGAAGGCCATGGCAACCCACTCCAGTGTTCTTCCCAGGAGAATCCCAGGGACGGCGGAGCCTGGTGGGCTGCCATCTCTGGGGTCGCGCAGGGTCGAACACGACTGAAGCAACTTAGCAGCAGCAGCAGCAGCAGCAGCAAGGAGACAAAAGAACTGTATAAGAAAAATTATGAAAGCATTTCATTTCTTTCTCATGAAAGAAATCAACAATGGCATAAACAGATAGAGATATTCCATGTCCCTGGGCAGGAAGAATCAATATTGGGAAAATTACTATACTACCAAATGCAATCTACATATTGAACACAATCCTTATCAAATTGTCACAGGCGTTTTTCACAGAACTAGAACAAAACATTTCACAATTCATATGGAAAAATGAAAACTCTGAATAGTCAAAGCAGGCTTGAGAAAGAAGAATGGAGCTGGAGGAATCAACCTTCCTGACTTCAGATTATACTTCAAAGATACAGTCATCAGGATAGTATGGCACTGGCACAAAAACAGAAATGTAACAAGAGAGAAAGCCCAGAAATGGATGCATTCATCTACATGCACCTCACTTTTAACAAAGGAGGCAAGAATATACGACGGGTCAAAGACAGACTCTTCAATAAATGGTCCTAGGAAAAATGGACAGCTGCATGTAAAAGAATGAAATTAGAACACCTCCTAACAACATACAGAAATATAAACTCAAAATGGATTAATGACCTAAGTGTAAAACCAGGAACTATAAAACTCTTAGAGGAAAACATAGGCAGAACACTTGATGACATAAATCAGAGCAACATCTTCTAGGACCCACCTCCTAGAGTAATGGAAATAAAATAAAGAATAAACAAGTGTGATATAATTAAACAAAAGCTTTTGAACAGCAGAGAAAAACTTGAAAAAAGGTGAAAAGACAACCTTCAGAATGGGAGAAAATAATAGTCAAGGAAAAAACTGACAAATAATTGATTTCCAAAATGTACAAGCAGCTCAATACCAGAAAAACAAGCAACCCAATCAAACAGTGGGAAACAGACCTAAACAGATATTTCTTCAAAGAAGACATACAGATGGCTAACAAACACGTGGAAAGATGCTGAACGTCACTCATTCAGTTCAGTTCAGTTCAGTTGCTCAGTCATGTCCAGCTCTTTGTGACCCTATGAACTAGAGCATGCCACACCTCCCTGTCCATCACCAACACCCAGAGGCCACCCAAACCCATGTCCATTGAATTGGTGGTGCCATCCAACCATCTCATCCTCTGTCGTCCCCTTCTCCTCCTGCCCGCAATCTTTCCCAGCATTAGGGTCTTTTCCAATGAGTCAGCTCTTCGCATCAGGTGGCTAAAGTATTGGAGTTTCAGCTTCAACATCAGTCCTTCCAATGAAGACCCCAAAATTGATCTCCTTTAGGATGGACTGGTTGGATCTCCTTGCAGTCCAAGGGACTCTCAAGAGTCTTCTCCAACACCACAGTTCAAAAGCATCAGTTATTTGGTACTCAGCTTTCTTTATAGCCCAACTGTCACATCCATACATGACCACTGGAACAACCATAGCCTTGACTAGACGGACAACTGTTGACAAAGTAATGTCTCTGCTTTTTAATATGCTGTCTAGGTTGGTCATAAATTTCCTTACAAGGAGTAAGCATCTTTTAATTTCATGTCTGCAATCACCATCTGCAGTGATTTTGCAGTCCATAAAAATAAAGTCAGCCATCGTTTCCCCATCTATTTGCCATGAAGTGATGGGACCAGATGCCATGATATTCGTTTTCTGAATGTTGAGCTGAAAGCCAACTTTTTCACTCTCCTCTTTCACTTTCATCAGGAGGCTCTTTAGTTCTTTCGGAGAAGGCAATTGCACCCCACTCCAGCACTCTTGCCTGGAAAATCTCATGGGCAGAGGAACCTGGTAGGCTGCAATCCATGGGGTCGCCTTCGCCTCTTGGACACAACTGAGCGATCTGACTTTCACTTTTCACTTTCATGCACTGGAAAAGGAAATGGCACCCCACTCCAGTACTCTTTCCTGGAGAATCCCAGGGACAGTGGTATACTTTCTGCCATAAGCTGCTAAGTCGTTTCAGTCGTGTCTGACTCTATTGGACCTCATAGATGAAATCCAACTAGTCTCCCCTGACCCTGTGTTTCTCAAGGCAAGATTACTGGAATGGGTTGCCATTTCCTTCTACAATGCATGAAAGTGAAAAGTGAGAGGGAAGTCACTCAGTCGTGTCCAACTCTTAGCAACCCCATAGACTGAAGCCTACCAGGCTCCGCCATTCATGGGATTTTCCAGGCAAGAGGACTGGAGTTGGGTGATATTGCTTTCTCCATCTGCCATAAGGGTGGTGTAAATTGCATATCTGAGGTTATAGATATTTCACCTGGCAATCTTAATTCCAGCTTCTGCTTCTTCCAGCCCAGGATTTCTTATGATGTACTCGGTATAGAAGTTAAATAAGCAGGGTGACAATATACAGCCTTGATGTACTCCTTTTCCTATTTGGAACCAGTCTGTTGTTCCATGTCCAGTTCTAACTGTTGCTTCCTGACCTGCAAAGAGGTTTCTCAAGAGGCAGGTGAGGTGGTCTGGTATTCCCATCTCTTTCAGAATTTTCCACTTCATTGTGATCCACACAGTCAAAGGCTTTGCATAGTCAATAAAGCACAAATAGATGTTTTTCTGGAACACTCTTGCTTTTCCCTTATCTAGCAGATGTTGGCAATTTGATCTCTGGCTCCTCTGCCTTTTCTAAATCCAGCTTGAACATCAGGAAGTTCATGGTTCATGTATTGCTCAAGCTTGGCTTGGAGAATTTTGAGCATTTCTTAACTAGTACTTGAGATGAGTGCAATTGTGTGGTAGTTTGAGCATTTTCTGGCATTGCCTTACTTTGGGATTGGAATGAATATGGACCTTTTCTAACGTAAATCAAAACCACAATGAGATTCCACCTCACACCAGTCAGAATGGCCATTATCAAGAAGTCTACAGACAATAAATGCTGGAGAGAGTGTTGAGAAAAGGGAACCCTCTTGCATTGCTAGTGGGAATGTAAATTGATACAGCACTATGGAAGACAATATGGATGTTCCTTAAAAAACGAGAAATACAACCACCATCTATTTCTGCTTTATCGATTATGCCAAAGCCTTTGACTGTGTGGATCACAATAAACTATGAAAAATTCTGAGAGATTGGAATACCAGACAACCTAACCTGCCTCTTGAGAAACCTCTATGAAGGTGAGGAAGGAATAGTTAGAACCGGACATGGAACACCAGACTGGTTCCAAATAGGAAAAGGAGTACGTCAAGGCTGTATATTGTCACCCTGCAGAGAAGAGATGGAGAAGTGGCAGAGACACTGACATCCACCACCAGAGAATGGGGGCTGGGCAGGGAGGCACAGGCTGCATCATCAGACCTTAGGATAAGGACTGGGCCTGAATTCCCTAAGGACAGTCTGAGGGAGCTAATGTGAGATAGCAACCCACACCATGGGATCTCCACAGAGACAAAAAAAAAAAAAAAAGAGAAAGAAAAAAAGACCTTTCCTGCAAAAGACTCTAATGCTGCCTGGTGACACCTGATGTGCTCACAGAACAAAGGATTAAGCAAATACCAAAGCTAGAGAAATCCAGCTGCTGTATAGGCCCCTCCTTTTCTGGAGGCAGAGAAGCAGGAGTGCAACAGCAAGAGCTGGAAAGCAAGGGGTTGCTGCAAACTTGGTCCCAGAGACTGCATCTTCCACCAAACTATGAGCATGCTCAAAGTTGCTAACCACATCTTCCTGAGATGGCTGACTTCTGCCAGGAGTGCCACAGCCTGACATGAGATCCCCAGAGGAGATACATGGCACACCTGGGACTGTGCTCTCACTCTGCAACCAAGAAACCGAGGGGCTGAGACTGATGTCGGATAGTATGCTTGCCAAGTACCTGGTCGCCTGAGCCGCTCTGACCTGGGAAGGACACAAAACACAGCCCATCTGGGTCTGTGTCCCTGTCGAGTTCCCGAGAACCTCAGCAGCTTAGACCCGGGAAGTGCTTGAAACTCAGGGCCCACTTGGGACAGTGCACTTGCAGAGCATCCTGGAGCCTTAGCAGTATGGACACAGGAGACACATTTTGCATGGACTGTGGCACACCCAGTGTGGTCCATCCCCTGTAAGTACTCCCCACACATGCCAGTGGTATTTGTTTGCAGTGTTCCTCCCTCCCCACAACTGAATAAGTAAGCCTAAGTAAATGGCCAACTTCGTCCCCTTGTGTCAGGATAGGAATTAGACATTGAAGAGGTTTGAAAACAGAGGAAGCTAAAATGAACAAAAGACGGGGAACAACTCTGGAAGTGACGGGTGCAACAGAATAAAACCCTGCAGTGAGTACTGAAATTGTGCATTTGAGGGACATCTATAGACCTTGAATGAGGTCATACTTCAGTCAGGTATGAACTAAATCAAATCCCTAACGATTATACAGTGGAAGTGAGAAATAGATTTAAGGGCCTAGATCTGATAGACAGAGTGCCTGATGAACTATGGACTGAGGTTTGTGACATTGTACAGGAGACAGGGCTGAAGACCATCCCTGTGGAAAAGAAATGCAAGAAAGCAAAATGGCTGTCTGGGGAGGCCTTACAAATAGCTGTGAAAAGAGAGAAGCGAAAAGCAAAGGAGAAAAGGAAAGATAGAAGCATCTGAATGCAGAATTCTAAAGAACAGCAAGTAGACATAAGAAAGCCTTCCTCAGCGATCAATGCCAAGAAACAGAGGAAAACAACAGAATGGGAAAGACTAGAGATCTCTTCAAGTAAATTAGAGATACCAAGGGAACATTTCATGCAAAGATGGGCTTGATAAAGGACAGAAATGGTATGGACCTAACCGAAGCAGAAGATATTAAGAAGAGGTGGCAAGAATACACAGAAGAACTGTACAAAAAAGAGCTTCACAACCCAAATACTCAGGATGGTGTGATCTAGAGCCAACCTAGAGCCAGACATCCTGGAATGTGAAGTAAAGTGGACCTT
The DNA here is from genome assembly GCA_935064755.1 of Tragelaphus eurycerus. Lineage (NCBI taxonomy): Eukaryota > Metazoa > Chordata > Mammalia > Artiodactyla > Bovidae > Tragelaphus > Tragelaphus eurycerus. The sequence continues at coordinate 1,247,242 of CAKXYN010000205.1, read as the reverse complement.
ATAAAGTACCACTATGAACGAAGCTTGTGGCGGTGATGGAATTTCAGTTGAGCTACGTCAAATCCTGAAAGATGATGCTGTGAAAGTGCTGCAGTCAATATCCCAGCCAATTTGGAAAACTCAGCAGTGGCCACAGGACTAGAAGACTTCAGTTTTCATTCCAATCCCAAAAAAAGGCAGTTCCAAAGATTGCTCAAACTACTGCACAATTGTACTCATCCTACACACTAGTAAAGCAATGCTCAAAATTCTCCAAGTCAGCTTCAGCAATATGTGGACCATGAAGTTCCTGATGTTCAAGCTGGTCTTAAATAAAGCTTAGGAACCAGAGATCAAATTGCCAACATCCTCTGGATCATGGAAAAAGCAAGAGAGTTCCAGTAAAACATCTATTTCTGCTTTATTGACTATTCCAAAGCCTTTGACTGTGTGGATCACAATAAACTGTCGAACATTCTGAAAGAGATGGGAATACCAGACCACCTGATCTGCCTCCTGAGAAATTTGTATGCAGGTCAAGAACAGTCAGAACTGAACATGGAACAGCAGACTGGTTCCAAATAGGAAAAGGAGCATGTCAAATCTGTATATTGTCATCCTTCTTATTTAACTTATATGCGGAGTACATCATGAGAAATGCTGGACTGGAAGAAACATAAGCTGGGATCAAGATTGCTGGAAGAAATATCCATAACCTCAGCTATGCAGATGACACCACCCTGAAGGCAGAAAGTGAAGAGGAACTAAAAATTCTCTTGATGAAAGAGAAAGTGGAGAGTGAAAAAGTTGGCTAAAGCTCAACATTCAGAAAACGAAGATCATGGCATCTGGTCACATCACTTCATGGAAAATAGATGGGGAAAGAGTGAAAACAGTGTCAGACTTTATTTTGGGGGGCTCCAAAATCACTGCAGATGGTGACTGCAGCCATGAAATTAAAAGACGCTTACTCCTTGGAAGGAAAGTTATGACCAACCTTGATAGCATATTCAAAATCAGAGACATTACTTGCCAACAAAGGTTCGTCTAGTCAAGGCTATGGTCTTTCCTGTGGTCATGTATGGATGTGAGAGTTGGAGTGTGAAGAAGGCTGAGCGCCGAATAATTGATGCTTTTGAACTGTGGTGTTGGAGAAGACTCTTCAGAGCCCCTTGGAGTGCGAGGAGATCCAACCAGTCCATTCTGAAGGAGATCAGCCCTGGGATTTCTTTGGAAGGAATGATGCTAAAGCTCAAATTCCAGTACTTATGCCACCTCATGCGAAGTGTTCACTCATTGGAAAAGACTCTGATGCTGGGAGGGATTGGGGGCGGAGGAGGAGAAGGGGACGACAGAGGGGGATGAGATGGCTGGATGGCATCACTGGAACACAATGGATGTGAGGAGTCTGGGTGACCTCCGGGAGTTGGTGATGGGCAGGGAGGCCTGGCGTGCTGCGATTCATGGGGTCGCAAAGAGTCAGACATGACTGAGCAACTGAACTGATCTGAACTATAGACCTGAGAACAAGTACAAGCTGTAACAAGGAACTATCTGACACTGAACAGATGAACTGATCCACACTACTCACAAGAGCTCTAGTGAAATTCCTGTATATAATTTTACTATTATCACTTCTTTATTAAAACAGTTAAATTAAAGTTTAATTTTTAACTTTGATTTTTATATCCTAGTATTACTTTTACTACTAACACCCAAAAAATATATCATTTTCATTATAGGGGACTGGAATGCACAAGTAGGTGGTTAAGAAACACCTGGAGTAATAGGAAGATTTGGCCTTGGAGTACAGAATGAAATAGGGCCAAAGGTTAATGGAGTTTTGTCAACAGAATGCGCTGGGCATAGCAAACAACCTCTCGCAACAACACAGGAGAAGACTCTACACAAGGACATCACCAGACGGCCAACACTGAAATTAGATTGATTATATTCTTTGCATCCAAAAATGGAGAAGCTCTATGCAGTCAGCAAAAACAACACTGGGAGCTGACTGTGGCTCAGATCATGAACTCTTTATTGCCAAGTTTGACTTAAATTAAAGAAAGAAGGGAAAACCACTAGACTATTCAGCTATGACCTAAATCAAATCACTAACAATTATATAGTGGAAGTGAGAAATAGATTTAAGGGACTAGATTTGATAGAGTGCCTGATGAACTATGGATGAAGATTCATGACATTGTACAGGAGGCAGGGATCATGACCATCCTCACGAGAAAGAAATGCAAAAGAGCCAAATGGCTGTCTGAGGAGGTCTTACCAGTAGCTGTGAAAAGAAGAAAAGTGAAAAGCAAAGGAGAAAAGGAAGGATATACTCATTTGAATGCAGAGTTTCAAAGAATAACAAGGAGAGATAAGAATGTCTTCCTCAGTGATCAATGCAAAAAAAAAAAAAAAAAAAGAGGAAAACAATAGAATGTGAAAGACTAGAGATCTCTTCAAGAAAATTAGAGATACCAAGGGAACATTTCATGCAAAGATGGGCTTAATCAAGGACAGAAATGGTATGGAACTAACAGAAACAGAAGATATTAAGAAGAGGTGCCAAGAATGCACAGAAGAACAGTACTAGAAAGATCTTCATGACCCAGATAATCACGATGGTGTGATCATTCACCTAGAGCCAGACATCCTGGAATGTGAAGTCAAGTGGGCCTTAGAAAGCATCACTATGAACAAAGCTAGTGGAGGTGATAGAATTCCAGTTGAGCTATTTCAAATCCTGAAAGATTATGTTGTGAACATGCTGCACTCAATATGCCAGCAAATTTGGAAAACTCAGCAGTGGCCACAGGACTAGAAAAGGCCAGTTTTCAATCCAGTCCCAAAGAAAGGCAGTGCCAAAGAATGCTCAAACTACCGCACAATTACACTTATCTCACAGGCTAGTAAAGTAATGCTCAAAATTCTCCAAGCCAAACTTCAACAATATGTGAACTGTGAACTTCCAGATGTTCAAGCTGGATTTAGAAAAGCAGAGGAACCAGAGATCAAATTGCCAACATCTGCTGGATCATTGAAAAAGCAAGAGAGTTTCAGAAATGCATCTATTTGTGCTTTATTGACTATGCCAAAGCCTTTGATTGTGTGGATCACAACAAGCTGTGCAAAATTCTTAAAGAGATGGGAATTCCAGACTACCTGACCTGTTTCTTGAGAAATCCGTATGCTGGTCAGGAGGCACAAGTTAGAACTGGACATGGAACAACAGACTGATTTCAGTACAAAAAGGAGTATGTCAAGGCTGTATATAGTCACCCTGCTTATTTAACTTATGTGCAGAGTACATCATAAGAAACACTGGGCTATATGAAGCACAAAGTGGAATCAAGGTTACCAGGAGAAATATCAAGAACCTCAGCTATGCAGATGACACTACCCTTATGACAGAAAGGGAAAAAGAACTGAAGGACCTCTTAATGATAGTGAAAGAGAAGAGTGAAAATGTTGGCTTAAAACTGAACATTCAGAAAACTAAGATCATGGCCTCCAGTCCCATCACTTCATGGCAAATAGATGGGGAAACAGTGGAAAAAATGGCTGACTTTTGTTTTTCTGGGCTCCAAAATCACTGCAGACTGTGATTGCAGCCATGAAATTCAAAGACACTTACTCCTTGGAAGGAAAATTATGACCAACCTAGACAGCATATTAAAAAGCAGAGAATTACTTTGCCAACAACGTCCTTCTAGTCAAGGCTGTGGTTTTTCCTGTAGTTAAGTATGTATGTGAGAGTTGGGTTATAAAGAAAGCTGAGCACTGAAGATTTGATGCTTTTGAACTGTGGTGTTGGAGAAGACTTTTGAGAGTCTCTTGGACTGCAAGGAGATCCAACCAGTCTATCCTAAAGGAAATCAGTCCTGAATATTCTTTGGAAGGACTGATGTTGAACCTGAAATTCCAATAGTTTGGCCACCTGATGTGAAGAACTGACTCATTTGAAAAGACCCTCATGCTGGGAAGGATTGATGGCAGAATGAGAAGGGGATTACAGAGGATGAGATGGTTGGATGTCATCACCAACTCAATGGACATGAATTGGTTAAACTCCGGGAGTTGTTGATAGGCAGAGAGTCCTGGCATGTTTCAGAACATGGGATCACAAAGAGCTGGACATGACCGACCGAGTGACCGAACTGAACTGACTGATTTTTTAAAAAAAAAATCCATATTCATATATATGGATTCATATATATATATATATATATATATTCATTTTGTTTTGCATTTTTAATATTGTATTTTCAAAGTCTAACCTCTATTATAGGTTTTTAATCTTTGTCTTTTAATATTGGTTATCAATTTTGTACCTTTAAGGATCTAATTCGTTATCAATTTTCACATAGGGATTCAAATATGGCTTGATTTCTTTCTCCCCTTATGACTCCCCATTTTCTCCTTCTTGTCACCACTATCTCCCTCCTTCCTCTTCTATTCTCTATAAAACCCCATGAATCTCTCTGGGTGATCCTGGGTGTTGAGAATTGTTTCACCATTAACCTAGGGATTTTTGTCTTCTGTAATGTATGGATGGAAAAATTTTGAGGTTACTGTAAGACAAAGAAAAAAAGGCAGAGGCAGGAGTCTTAACTCCAGAAATTTAGAACATCAGATAACTCTTGAATCTAGTGAATATTAATAGACAAGAGCTCACCCCAACAATCTCCATACCTACACTGAAACCAAGTTCCAGGCAAGAGTCAACAATTCCAAGGCAAGACACACCACACTAATCTCCAGCAAAACAGGAACACAACCCTGAACATTAAAAGAAGGGCTGCCCAGTCCATGCCAAACTCATGGACACACAAAAACTTACTACTGGATGTTTCATTGCTCTCAAGGGAGAAGAGATTCAGCATCACCCTCCAGAACAGAGACACAAGTTCTCCCAACCAGGAAACCTTGACAAGCCACTAGTCCAACCCCATCTATAGGGAGAAGGCTCCATAATTAAAAGGAAGCACAAACTTCCAGCCTTCAGAAAGGGCACCCCAAACACAGAAATCTAAACAAAATGAAAAGTCATATAAATATTCAGCAAGTGAAGGAACATGATAAAAGGCCACCAAACCAAACAAAAGGAGGATATATGGAGTCTACCTGAAAAAGAGGTCAGAATAATGATAGTAAAGGTGATCCAAAATCTTGAAAACAAAATGGAGTTACAAAAAATAGACTAGATACAAGGATTGAGAAGATGCAAGAAATGTTTAACAAGGATCTAGAAGAAATAAGAAGAGTCAATCAATAATGAACAATACAATCAGATCAGATCAGTCGCTCAGTCGTGTCCGACTCTTTGCGACCCCATGAACCGCAGCACGCCAGGCCTCCCTGTCCATCACCAGCTCCCGGAGGTCACTCAGACTCGCATCCATCGAGTCAGTGATGCCATCCAGCCATCTCATCCTCTGTCGTCCCCTTCTCCTCCTGCCCTCAATCCCTCCCAGCATCAGAGTCTTCTCCAATGAGTCAACTCTTCGCATGAGATGGCCAAAATACTGGAGTTTTAGCTTTAGCATCATTCCTTCTAAAGAAATTCCAGGATTGATCTCCTTCAGAATGGACTGGTTGGATCTTCTTGCAGTCCAAGGGACTCTCAAGAGTCTTCTCCAACACCACAGTTCAAAAGCATCAATTCTTCGGCGCTCAGCCTTCTTCACAGTCCAGCTCTCACATCCATACATGACCACAGGAAAGACCATAGCCTTGACTAGGCGAACCTTTGTTGGTAAAGTAATGTCTCTGCTTTTGAATATGCTATCTAGGTTGGTCATAACTTTCCTTCCAAGGAGCAAGCGTCTTTTAATTTCATGGCTGCAGTCACCATCGTCAGTGAACAATACAATAACTGAGATTAAAAGCACTCTGGAGGAAACCAACAGTAGAATAACTGAGGCAAAAGAGAGGATCAGTGAGGTCGAAGATAGAATGGTGGAAATAAATGAAGCAGAAAGGAAAAAAAGAAAAAAAGAATGCAAAGAAATGAGGACAACTCAGACACCTCTGGGACAATGTTAAATGCCAAAAATTCGGATCATAGGAGTCCCAGAAGAAGAAGACACAAAGGAACGGTATGAAAAAATACTTGAGGAGATAATAGTCGAAAATTTCCCTAAAATGGGGAAGGGAATAACCACCCAAGTCCAAGAAACCCAGAGAGTTTCAAACAGGGTAAACCCAAGTTGGAATACCCCAAGACATATATTAATCAACCTAACAAAGATCAAACACAAACAGCAAATATTACAGTCAGCAAAGGAAAAGTAACAAATAACACCCAAGGGGATTTCCATAAGGATAACAGCTGATCTTTCAATAGAAACTCTTCAGGCCCGAAGGGAATGGCAGGACATACTTAAAGTGATGAAAGAGAAAAACCTATATTCCAGATTGCTATACCCAGCAAGGATCTCATTCAGATATAAAGGAGAAATCAAAAGCTTTACAGACAAGCAAAAGATGAGATAATTCAGCACCACCAAACCAGTTCTTCAAGAAATGCTAAAGGATCTTCTCTAGACAGGAAACATAGAAAAGGTTCATAAAAATGAACCCAAAACATCAAGGTAAATTGTAACAGGATCATACTTATGAATAATTATCTCAAATATAAATAGGTTAAATGCTCCGTCAAAAGACAAAGAGTGGCCAAATGCATAAAAACAAAACAAAACAAAAAAACAAGACCCTTATATATGCTGTTTATAAGAGACCCACCTCAAAACCAGGAACACATACTGACCGAAAGTGAAGGGCTGGAAAAAGATATTTCATGCAAATGGAGACCAAAAGAAAGCAGTAGGAGTGTCAATATTTATTTCAGATAGAATAGACTTTGAAATTAAGACTGCAATAAGAGAAAAAGACATTACATTATGATCAAAGTCAAAAGATCAATCCAAGAAGAATATATAACAGTTATAAATATATATGCACCCAACATTTGAGCACCTCAATACATAAGGGAAATCCTAACAAGTATGAAAGGGTAAAACAATAATCAGATCAGTCCCTCAGTCGTGTCCGACTCTTGGCAACCCTATGAAGCGCACCACGCCAGGCCTCTCTGTCCATCACCAACTTTCGGAGGTCACCCAGACTCACATCCATCGAGTCAATTATGCCATCCAGCCATCTCATCCTCTGCCGTCCCCTTCTCCGCCTGCCCACAATCCCTCCCAGCATCAGAGTCTTCTCCAATGAGTGAACTCTTTGCATGAGGTGGCACAAGTACTGGAGTTTCAGCTTTAGCATCATTCCTTCCAAAGAAATCCCAGGGCTGATCTCCTTCAGAATGGACTGGTTGGATCTCTTTGCAGTCCAAGGGACTCTCAAGAGTCTTCTCCAACACCACAGTTCAAAAGCATCAATTCTTTGGTGGTCAGCCTTCTTCACAGTCCAGCTCTCACATCCATACATGACCACAGGAAAGACCATAGCCTTGACTAGGCGAACCTTTGTTGGCAAAGTAATGTCTGGCCATAGCACTGATCAAAGCACTGGTCATAGCAAATACCCTCTTCCAACAACACAAGAAAGACTCTATATATGGACGTGACCAGATGGTCAACACCGAAATCAGATCGATTATATTCTTTGCAGCCAAAGATGGAGAAGCTCTACACAATCAGCTAAAACAAGATGAGGAACTGACTGTGGCTCAGACCATGAACTCCTTATTGCCAAATTCAGACTGAAATTGAAGAAAGTAGGGAAAACCACTAGACCATTCAGGTATGACCTAAATCAAATACCTTATGATTATACAGTGGAAGTGAGAAATAGATTTAAGGGCCTAGATCTGATAGATAGAGTGCTTGATGAACTATGAAATGAAGTTCGTGACATTGTACAGGAGACAGGGATCAAGATCATCCCCATGGAAAAGAAATGCAAAAAAGCAAAATGGCTGCCTGGGGAGGCCTTACAAATAGCTGTGAAAGAATAGAAGTGAAAAGCAAAGGAGAAAAGGAAAGATATAAACATCTGAATGCAGAGTTCCAAAGAATAGCAAGAAGAGATAAGAAAGCCTTCTTCAGCGATCAATGCAAAGAAATAGAAGAAAACAACAGAATGGGAAAGACTAGGGATCTCTTCAAGAAAATCAGAGATACCAAAGGAACATTTCATGCAAAGATGGGCTGGATAAAGGACAGAAAGTGTATGGACCTAACAGAAGCAGAAGATATTTAGAAGAGGTGGCAAGAATACACAGAAGAACTGTACAAAAAAGATCTTCACAACCCAAATAATCAGGATGGTGTGATCACTCACCTAGAGCCAGACATCCTGGAATGTGAAGTCAAGTGGGCCTTAGAAAGCATCACTACGAACAAAGCTAGTGGAGGTGATGGAATTCCAGTGGACCTATTTCAAATCTTGAAAGATGATGCTGTGAAAGTGCTGCACTCAATATGCCAGCACATTTGGAAAACTCAGCAGTGGCCACAAGATTGGAAAAGGTCAGTTTTCATCCCAATCCCAAAGAAAGGCAATGCCAAAGAATGCTCAAACTACCGCACAATTGCACTCATCTCACACGCTAGTAAAGTAATGCTCAAAATTCTCCAAGCCAGGCTTCAGCAATATGTGAACCGTGAACTTCCTGATGTTCAAGCTGGATTTAGAAAAGGCAGAGGAACCAGAGATCAAATTGCCAACATCTGCTGGATCATGGAAAAAGCAAGAGAGTTCCAGAAAAATATCTATTTGTGCTTTATTGACTATGCCAAAGCCTTTGACTTTGTAGATCACAATAAACTGTGGAAAATTTTGAAAGAGATGGGAATACCAGACCACCTGATCTGCCTCTTGAGAAATCTGTATGCAGGTCAGGAAGCAACAGTTAGAACTGGTCATGGAACAACAGACTGGTTCCAAATAGGAAAAGGAGTACGTCAAGGCTGTATATTGTCACCCTGTTTATTTAACTTATATGCAGAGTACATCATGAGAAATGCTGGACTGAAAGAAACACAAGTTGGAATCAAGATTGCTGGGAGAAATATCAATAACCTCAGATACGCAGATGACACCACCCTTATGGCAGAAAGTGAAGAGGGGCTAAAAAGCCTCTTGATGAAAGTGAAAGGGGAGAATGAAAAGGTTGGCTTAAAGCTCAACATTCAGAAAACGAAGATCATGCCATCTGGTCCCATCACTACATGGGAAATAGATGGAGAAACAGTGGAAACAGTGTCAGACTTTACTTTTCTGGGCTCCAAAATCACTGCAGATGGTGACTGCAGCCATGAAATTAAAAGATGCTTGCTCCTTGGAAGGAAAGTTATGACCAACCTAGATAGCATATTCAAAAACAGACATTATTTTGCCAACAGAACAATAATAGTAGAGGACTTTAATACCCCTCTCACACCTATGGATAGATCAACCAAATAGAAAATTAGTAAGGAAACACAGGCTGTAAATGATACAATGGAACAGTTAGTCCTAATTGCTATCTATAGGGCATTTCACCCCAAAACAATGGAATTCACCTTTTTTTCGAATGCACATGGAACATTTTCCAGGATAGATCACATCTTGTTCTATAAATCTAGCCTTGGTAAATTTTAAAATTAGAGATCATTTCAAGGATCATTTCTGATCAAAAGATTAAATGTCAACTGTAAAAAGAAAACTATTAAATACACAAACATATGGAGGCTAAACAACACACTTCTAATTAACCAACAGTTCATGGAAGAAACCAAAATACACATAGAAACAAATGAAAATGAAAACACAACAAACCAAAACCTATGGGATTTAGTAAAAGCAGTGCTAAAAGGGAAGTTCATAGCGATACAAGCTTACCTCAAGAAACAGGAGGAACATCAAATAAACCACCTAACTTTACACCTAAGGCAACTAGAGAAAGAAGAACCCCAAAGTTACAGAAGGAAAGAAATCATGAAAATCAGGGCAAAAATAAATGAAAAGTAAACTATAGCAAAAATTAACAAAACTAAAAGCTGGTTCTTTGAGAAGATAAATAAAATAGACAAACCATTAGCCAGACTCAAGAAAAAAAGAGGGAAGAGTCAAATCAATAAAATTAGAAATAAAATTGGAGAAATCACAACAAATACAGAAATACAAAGGATCATAAGAGACTACTATCAGCAACTATATGCCAATAAAATGGACTAATTGGAAGGAATGGAAAAATTCTTAGAAAAGCATAACCTTCCAAAACTGAACCAGGAAGAAATAAAAAATCTTAACAGATCCATCACAAGTATGGAAATGGAAACTGTAATAAAAAAAATCTTCCAACAATTAAAAGCCCAGGAAAATATGTCTTCACAAGTGAATTCTACCAAAAATTTACAGAAAAGCTAACTTAACACCTAACCTACTGAAGCTCTTTCAGAAAATTGCAGAGGAAGATAAACTTCCAAACTGCTTCCATGAAGGACACTATCACCCTAATAACAATACCAGACAAATATGCCAAAAAAAAAAAAAAAAGAAAAAGAAAACGACAGGCCAATATCACTGTAAAACATAGGTACAACAATCTCCAACAAAATTTTAGCAAAGAGAATCCAACAACATATTAAAAAGATAAAAAATCATGACCAAGTGGGCTTTTCCCAAGGGTGCAAAATTCTTCAATATTTGCAAATCAAATACCATGTTAACAAATTGAAAGATAAAAGCCATATAGTTATCTCAGCAAATGCAGAGAAAGCCTTTGATGAAATTCTACACCAATTTATGATAAAAAACTCTCCAAAATTCAGGCATAGAAGGAACATACCACAACATAATAAAAGCCATATACAACAAACACACAGTAAACATTATCCTCAATGGCAAAATATTGCAAGCATTTCCTCTAAAATCAGGAACAATACAAGGGTGCCCACTCTCACCACTACTATTCAACATAGTTTTGGAAGTCCTAGTCACAATAATCAGAGAAGAAAAAGAAATAAAAGGAATACAGATTGGAAAAGAAGTAAAACTCTCACTATTTGCAGATGACTTGATCCTCTACATACAAAACCCTAAAGACACCACCAGAAAATTGATAGAGCTAGTCAGTGAATATAGTAAAGTTTCAGGATATAAAATTAACATAGAGAAATCCCTTGCATTCCTATACACTAACAATGAGGAAACAGAAAAAGAAATTACAGAAACAATCCCATTCATGATTGCAATGAGAAGAATAAAATACTTAGGATTAAATTTACCTAAAGAAACAAAAGACCTATATATAGAAAACTATAAAACACTGAAGAAAAAAAAATCAAAGTTGACACAAACAGATGAAGAAATGTTAAAGGATCAGAAAAATCAATATTGTGAAAATGAGTATACTACCCAAAGCAAGCTATAGATTCAATGCAATCCCTATCACGCTACCAATGGTATTTTTCACAGAACTAGAACAAATAATTTCACAATCTGTATGGAAACACCAAAAACCTCAAATAGCCAAAGCAATCTTTAGAAAGAAGAATGGAACTGGAATAATCAACCTTCCTGATTTCAGACTATAGTAAAAAGGGACAGTCATCAAGACAACATGGTACTGGCACAAAGACAGAAATATAGATCAATGAAACAAAATAGAAAGCCCAGAGATAAATCCACACACCTATGGACACCTTATCTCTGAGAAAGGACACAAAAATATACAATGGAGAAAAGGCAATCTCTTTAACAAGTGGTACTGGGAAAACTGGTCAACCACTTGTAAAAGAATGAAACTAGAATACTTTCTAACACCATACAAAAAAAAAAAAAAAAAAAAACAAAACACTCAAAATGGATTAAAGATCTAAATGTAAGACCAGAAAGTATAAAACTCATAGAGGAAAACTTATGTAGGACACACTCTGACATAAATCACAGCAGTATGTTCTATGACCCACCTCACAGAGTAATGGAAATAAAAACAAAAATAAACAAATGGGGCCTAATTAAACTTAAAACCTTTTGCACAATGAAGGAAACTATAAGCAAGGTGAAAAAGCAGCCTTCAGAATGGGACATAATAATAGCAAATGAAACAACGGACAAAGAATTAATCTCAAAAATATACAAGCAGCTCATGCAGCTCAATACCAGAAAAATAAATGACCCAATCAAAAAGTGGCCCAAAGTACTAAACAGACATTTCTCTAGAGAAGATTTACAGATGGATACAGGACTGGAAAAGGTCCGTTTTCATTCCAATCCCAAAGAAAGGCAATGTCAAAGAATGCTCAAACTACCGCACAATTGCACTCATCTCACACGCTAGTAAAGTAATGCTCAAAATTCTCCAAGCCAAGCTTCAACAATACGTGAACTGTGAACTTCCAGATGTTCAAGCTGGTTTTAGAAAAGGCGGAGGAACCAGAGACCAAAAATTGCCAACATCCGCTGGATCACGGAAAAAGCAAGAGAGTTCCAGAAAAAATATCTGTGCTTTATTGACTATACCAAAGCCTTTGACTGTGTAGATCACAATAAACTGTGGAAAATTCTGAAAGAGATGGGAATACCAGACCACCTGATCTGCCTCTTGAGAAATTTGTATGCAAGTCAGGAAGTAACAGTTAGAAGTGGACATGGAACAACAGACTGGTTCCAAATAGGAAAAGGAGTACTTCAAGGCTGTATATTGTCACCCTGCTTATTTAACTTATATGCAGAGTACATCATGAGAAACGCTGGACTGGAAGAAACACAAGTTGGAATCAAGATTGCCAGAAGAAATATCAATAACCTCAGATATGCAGATGACACCACCATGATGGCAGATATTGAAAGGAACTAAAAAGGCTCTTGATAAAAGTGAAAGAGGAGAGTGAAAAATTTGGCTTAAAGCTCAACATTCGGAAAAGTAAGATCATGGCATCTGGTCCCATCACTTCATGGGAAATAGATGGGGAAACAGTGGAAACAGTGTCAGACTTTATTTTTCTTTATTTTTGGGGGCTCCAAAATCACTACAGATGGTGATTGCAGCCATGAAATTAAAAGACATTTGCTCCTTGGAAGGAAAGTTATGACCAATCTAGGTAGCATATTCAAAAGCAGAGACATTACTTTGCCAACATAGGTCCGTCTAGTCAAGGCTATGGTTTTTCCAGTAGTCATGTATGGATGTGAGAGTTGGAGTGTGAAGAAAGCTAAGCACCGAAGAACTGATGCTTTTGAACTGTGGTGTTGGAGAAGACTCTTGAGAGTCCCTTGGACTGCAAGGAGATCCCACCTGTCCGTTCTAAAGGAGATCAGTCCTGGGTGTTCTATGGAAGGAATGATGCTAAAGCTGAAACTCCAGTACTTTGGCCACCTCATGTGAAGAGTTGACTCATTGGAAAAGACTCTGATCTGGGAGGGATTGGGGGCATAAGGAGAAGGGGACGACAGAGGATGAGATGGCTGGATGGCATCACTGACTCGATGGACGTGAGTCTGAGTGAACTCCAGGAGTTAGTGGTGGACAGGGAGGCCTGGTGTGCTGCAATTCATGAAGTGACAAAGAATCGGTCATGACTCAGCGACTGAACTGAACTGAAGTGAATAAACGGATGTTCTACATTGCTCATTGTTAGACAAATGCAAATTAAAGCCAGAATGAGGCGTCATTTTATGCCAATCAGAATGGTCATCATCAAAATGTCTACAAACAATAAATGCTGAGAGGGTGTGGAGAAAAGGAAACCCTTTTATACTGTTGATGGGAATGCAAACTAGTACAGCCACTGTGGAGAACAGTATGGAGATTCCTTAAAAAACTGGAAATAGAACTGCCATATGACCCAACCATCCCACTTCTGGGCATACACTCCAAGGAAACCAGAATTGAAAGAGACATCGTGTAGCACAGTGCTCACGGCAGCACTGTTTACAATAGCCAAGGCATGGAAGCAACCTAGATGTCCATCAGCAGACGACTGGATAAGGAAGTTGTGATACATATACACAATGAAATGTTACTCATCTATGAAAAAGAAGGCATTTGAGTCAGTTCTAATGAGGTGGATAAACCTGGAGCCCATTATACAGAGTGAAGTAAGTCAGAAAGAGTTACAACACAGTATATTAATGTATTAATATACATATGGAATTTAGAAAGATGGTAACAATGACCCTATATGCAAGACAGCAAAAGAGACACAGACGTAAAGAACAGACTTTTGAACTATGAGGGAGAAGGTGAGGGTAGGATGATTTGAGAGAATATCCTTGAAACATGTATATTACCATATGTAAAATAAATGAACAGTGCAAGTTTGATGCATGAAGCAGGGCACTCAAAGCCAGTGCTGTGGGACAACCCAGAGGGATGTGGTTGGAAGGGAGGTGAAAGCGGGGTTCAAGATGGGGGAACATATGCACATCCATGGCTGATTCATGTCAATGTATGGCAAAAAACACCACAATATTTTAATTAGCTTCCAATTAAAATAAATTATTAAAAAATACACTTTAAAAACTATAAAAAATGATGACATATTTAAAAAGCACTTATAACCTACTGTTGTGTGAAAATTGTAGAAATCTTAATTATGTTAAATTGGTTCATGGTTCTTTTCAGGTCTACTATATCCTTCTAATTCTATGTTCATTTTATTATTTTTTGGGTATATGATATTGAAACTTCAACTTAAAAAAATAATTGTAATATGTAGTAGAACTATATGTAAATTTTTTCTGTGTTTTCCATGTCCCTTGTAAATGTGTTATCATATTTTCATAATTTAAAAAATGTAAAAGGAAAAGAAAAATAAGAAATTACAAAAAATTCTTCCTAGAATTTTAGTAGTAATACTAGATTCCAAAATACATCAATCTATATCAAAAATTTGAGTAAATATGAATTAGAAATCTACTATTCATACTAAGTTAAACAATTGGAATATATGTACATATACATGTATATGTATACAAAATCCTTTCTAGTACACTTGATAAAGCCTTGAGAAAGAACATAAAAATGAAACAGAGAAATAAGAAAATATAAAGCAAATGATATGTGAGCATTGAATATGAAATAGAAAAAGTGAAACAAACTAGATAAAAATAAAAGATTATTACATAATCTAGTTGTTTTTAAACATGGTTGCTCATGACAAACACATCTGGGGCTTTGGAGAAGAAAAAGAATATCTGGGCACTTATAGTTTTCAAAATATTGTAAGATAGTTCTGATATGCTTCTGGATTTTAAAAAGTGATTGCAAATTTTTTAAATTAAATGGTGGTTTTACTGTATTGACCAGTCATGATACAATTGCAAAGAAGGGGAGGGGGATTCAGAATGGGGAACACATGTACACCTGTGGCAGATTCATGTTGATGTATGGCAAAACCAATACAACATTGTAAAGTAATTAGCCTCCAATTAAAATAAATAAATTTAATATTAAAAAAGAATAGTTACATAATCATAATATTAAAAGATATTTATCAGTTTTTCCAATCAATAGCCAGAACAAAAAAAAAAAAAAAGAAAGAAAAAAAGATAATTACAATTGCAAGCTATAATGGAAACATGATTAACCTAACAATATAAAATAATTACATACAAATTTTGGAGTTAATTAAAGTGATTTGGTGAGTTGAATGTGCACACATGTACATGATTTCATCCACCTAGCTGGTCTACTTCTCTTCATTGGGGCATTTAATCCATTTACATTTAACATAATTATTGATATGTAGGCAATGGCACCCCACTCCAGTACTCTTGCCTGGAAAATCCCATGGATGGAGGAGCCTGGTGGGCTGCAATCCATGGGGTCGCTAAGAGTCGGACACGACTGAGCGACTTCACTTTCACTTTTTCGCTTTCATGCATTGGAGAAGGAAATGGCAACCCACTCCAGTTTTCTTGCCTGGAGAATCCCAGGGGCAGGAGAGCCTGGTGGGCTGACGTCTATGGGGTCACGCGGAGTCGGACACGACTGAAGTGACTTAGCAGCAGTAGCAGCAGCATGATCCTATTACCATTTTCTTGTTTGGGTTTATTTTGTTCCACCCATTTTTTATTGGGCTCTTTTGATTCATTTTGATATACAGCTGGACAGGTTGTTTGTATATTTTGGAAATTAGCCTCTTGTCAATTGCTTTGTTTGGAAATATTTTCTACTATTCTGAATGTTGTATTTTTATTTGAGTTATGGTTTTCCTTCCTGTTAAAAACTTGTTACTTAGATTCTATTTGTTCATTTTTGTTTTTATTTTAATTATTCTGGAAGGTGGATCAAAAAAAGATCTTGCTGTGACTTATGTCAAAGAGTGTTCTGTCTATATTTCCTCTAAGAATTTCATAGTATCTGGTCTTACATTTAGGCATTTAATCTATTTTGAGTTCATTTTTGTTTATGGTTATGTAACAAAAATTTTTAAAGCTGGCTTTATTTTTAAAAGGCTATCACAGCTAAGAGTACTTAAAATTGTTTGTTCTTCTGAGGGTTTTCAGAATTCCTAATTTATAGGACGACTCATTCAACTCTCGGAGAAGGCAATGGCACCCCACTTCAGTACTTTTGCCTAGAAAATCCCATGGACAGAGGAGCCTGGTAGGCTGTAGTCCATGGGGTCACTGGAGTTGGACACGACTGAGCGACTTATGCATTGGAGAAGGAAATGGCAACCCACTCCAGTGTTCTTGCCTGGAGAATCCCAGGGACAGGGAAGCCTGGTGGGCTGCCGTCTATGGGTCACACAGAGTCGGACACGACTGAAGTGACTTAGCAGTAGCAGCAGCAGCATTCAACTCTGCATTTGAATATGACTTTTTTAAGGGATTTTATTAATTAATTTAGACCAGGAGCTGACTGTGGCTCAGACCATGAACTCCTTATTGGCAAATTCAGACTGAAATTGAAGAAAGTAGGGAAAACCACTAGACCATTCAGGTATGACCTAAATCAAATCCCTTATGGTTATACAGTGGAAGTGAGAAATAGATTTAAGGGCCTAGATATGATAGATAGAGTGCCTGATGAACTATGGAATGAGGTTTGTGACATTGTACAGGAGACAGGGATCAAGACCATTCCCATGGAAAAGAAATGCAAAAAAGCAAAATGGCTGTCTGGGGAGGCCTTAAAAATAGCTGTGAAAAGAAGAGAAGTGAAAAGCAAAGGAGAAAAGGAAAGATATAAACATCTAAATGCAGAGTTCCAAAGAATAGCAAGAAGAGATAAGAAAGACTTCTTCAGTGATCAATGCAAAGAAATAGAGGAAAACAACAGAATGGGAAAGACTAGGGATCTCTTCAAGAAAATCAGAGATACCAAAGGAACATTTCATGCAAAGATGGGCACGATAAAGGACAGAAATGGTATGGACCTAACACAAGCAGAAGATATTAAGAAGAGGTGGCAAAAATACACAGAAGAACTGTACAAAAAACAGCTTCACGACCCAGATAATCATGATGGTGTGATCACTGACCTAGAGCCAGACATCCTGGAATGTGAAGTCAAGTGGGCCTTAGAAAGCATCACTATGAACAAAGCTAGTGGAGGTGATGGAATTCCAGTGGAGCTATTCCAAATCCTGAAAGATGATGCTGTGAAAGTGCTGCACTCAATATGCCAGCAAATTTGGAAAACTCAGCAGTGGCCACAAGATTGGAAAAGGTCAGTTTTCATCCCAATCCCAAAAAAAGGCAATGCCAAAGAATGCTCAAACTACCAAACAATTGCACTCATCTCACACGCTAGTAAAGTAATGCTCAAAATTCTCCAAGCCAGGCTTCAGCAATATGTGAACCGTGAACTTCCTGATGTTCAAGCTGGATTTAGAAAAGGCAGAGGAACCAGAGATCAAATTGCCAACATCTGCTGGATCATGGAAAAAGCAAGAGAGTTCCAGAAAAACATCTATTTCTGCTTTATTGACTATGCCAAAGCCTTTGACTGTGTAGATCACAATAAACTATGGAAAATTCTGAAAGAGATGGGAATACCAGACCACCTGATCTGCCTCTTGAGAAATCTGTATGCAGGTCAGGAAGCAACAGTTAGAACTGGTCATGAAACAACAGACTGGTTCCAAATAGGAAAAGGAGTACGTCAAGGCTGCATATTGTCACCATGTTTATTTAACTTATATGCAGAGTACATCATGAGAAATGATGGACTAGAAGAAACACAAGTTGGAATCAAGACTGCTGGGAGAAATATCAATAACCTCAGATATGCAGATGATACCACTCTTATGGCAGAAAGTGAAGAGGGGCTAAAAAGCCTCTTGATGAAAGTGAAAGGGGAGAATGAAAAGGTTGGCTTAAAGCTCAACATTCAGGAAACGAAGATCATGGCATCTGGTCCCATCACTACATGGGAAATAGATGGGGAAACAGTGGAAACAGTGTCAGACTTAACTTTTCTGGGCTCCAAAATCACTGCAGATGGTGACTGCAGCCATGAAATTAAAAGACGCTTACTCCTTGGAAGGAAAGTTATGACCAACCTAGATAGCATATTCAAAAGCAGAGACATTACTTTACCAACAAAGGTTCGCCTAGTCAAGGCTATGGTCTTTCCTGTGGTCATGTATGGATGTGAGAGCTGGACTGTGAAGAAGGCTGAGCGCCGAAGAATTGATGCTTTTGAACTGTGGTGTTGGAGAAGACTCTTGAGAGTCCCTTGGACTACAAGAAGATCCAACCAGTCCATTCTGAAGGAGATCAATTCTGGAATTTCTTGGAAGGAATGATGCTAAAGCTGAAACTTCAGTATTTTGGCCACCTCATGCAAAGAGTTGACTCATTGGAGAAGACTCTTTTGCTGGGAGGGATTGAGGGCAGGAGGAGAAGGGGTTGACAGAAGATGAGATGGCTGGACGGCATCACTGACTTGATGGGTGTGAGCCTGAGTGAGCTCCGGGAGCTGGTGATGGACAGGGAGGCCTGGCGTGCTGCGGTTCATGGGGTCGCAAAGAGTCGGACACGACTGAGCGACTGATCTGATCTGATCTCTGATTAATTAATTTAGTAATGTCACTCATAGTAGGAAATGTCACACATACATAGCATACATACATACACACTTCAGTTCAGCTCAGTTCAGTTCAGTCGCTCAGTCGTGTCTGGCTCTTTGCCACCCCATGAATCGTAGCACGTCAGGCCTCCCTGTCCATCACCAACACCCAGAGTTCACCCAGACTCACGTCCTTCGAGTCAGTGATGCCATCAGGCCATCTCATCCTCTGTCGTCCCCTTGTCCTCCTGCCCCCAATCCTTCCCAGCATCAGAGTCTTTTCCAATGAGTCAACTCTTCACATGAGGTGACCAAAGTACTGGAGTTTCAGCTTTAGCATCATTCTTTCCAAAGAAATCCCAGGGCTGATCTCCTTCAGAATGGACTGGTTGGATCTCCTTGCAGTCCAAGGGACTCTCAAGAGTCTTCTCCATCACCACAGTTCAAAACCATCAATTCTTCGGTGCTTAGCCTTCTTCACAGTCCAGCTCTCACATCCACACATGACCACAGGAAAAACAATACCATTGACTAAACGGAACTTTGTTGGCAAAGTAATGTCTCTGCTTTTGAATATGCTATTTAGGTTGGTCATAACTTTCCTTCCAAGGAGTAAACGTCTTTTAATTTCATGGCTGCAGTCACCATCTGCAGTGATTTTGGAGCCACCCCAAAATAAAATCTGACACTGTTTCCACTGTTTCTCCATCTATTTCCCATGTAGTGATGGGACCAGATGCCATGATCTTTGTTTTCTGAATGTTGAGCTTTAAGCCAACTTTTTCATTCTCCACTTTCACTTTCTTGAAGAGGCTTTTTCGTTCCTCTTGACTTTCTGCCATAAGCGTGGTATCATCTGCATCAGATCATATCAGTCACTCAGTCGTGTCTGGCTCTTTGCAACCCCATGAATCGCAGCACGTCAGGGCTCCCTGCCCATCACCAACACCCAGAGCTCACCCAGACTCAAGTCCATCGAGTCAGTTATGCCATCCAGCCATCTCATCCTCTGTCGTCCCCTTCTCCTCCTGCTCCCAATCCCTCCCAGCATCAGTCTTTTCCAATGAGTCAACTCTTCACATGAGGTGACCAAAGTGCTGGAGTTTCAGCTTCAGCATCATTTCTTCCAAAGAAATCCCAGGGCTGATCTCCTTCAGAATGGACTGGTTGGATCTCCTTGCAGTCCAAGGGACTCTCAACAGTCTTCTCCAACACCACAGTTCAGAACTATGAATTCTTCGGTGCTTAGCCTTCTTCACAGTCGAGCTCTCACATCCATACATGACCACAGGAAAAACAATAGCATTGACTAAACGATCTTTGTTGGCAAAGTAATGTCTCTGCTTTTCAATATGCTGTCTAGGTTGGTCATAACTTTCCTTCCAAGGAGTAAGCATCTTGTAATTTCATGGCTGCAGTCACCATCTGCAGTGATTTTGGAGCCACCCCAAAATAAAATCTGACACTGTTTCCACTGTTTCCGCATCTATTTCCCATGAAGTGATGGGACCAGATGCCATGATCTTTGTTTTCTGAATGTTGAGCTTTAAGCCAACTTTTTCATTCTCCACTTTCACTTTCATCAAGAGGCTTTTTCGTTCCTCTTGACTTTCTGCCATAAGCGTGGTGTCATCTGCATCAGATCATGTCAGTTGCTCAGTCGTGTCGACTCTTTGCGACCCCATGAATTGCAGCATGCCAGACCTCCCTGTCCATCACAAACTCCCGGAGTTCACCCAGACTCACGTCCATTGAGTCAGTGATGCCACCAAGCATCTCATTCTCTGTCGTCCCCTTCTCCTGCCCCCAATCCCTCCCAGCATCAGAGTCTTTTCCTGTGAGTCAATACTTCGCAAGAGGTGGTCAAAGTATTGGAGTTTCAGCTTTAGCATCATTCCTTCCAAAGAAATCCCAGGGCTGATCTCCTTCAGAATGGACTGATTGGATCTCCTTGCAGTCCAAGGGACTTTCAAGAGTCTTCTCCAACACCACAGTTCAAAATCATCAATTCTTTGGTTCTCAGCCTTCTTCTCAGTCCAACTCTCACATCCAAACATGACCACAGGAAAAACCATAACCTTGACTAGACGAACCTTTGTTGGCAAAGTAATGTCTCTGCTTTTCAATATGCTATCTAGGTTGGTAGAGCGCCTCACCTTCCCGCGACGGGCGCACAATTAAGAGCGCCTCGCCTTCCCACGACCGGCGCACAATTAAGAGCGCCTCGCCGGCTGCGCCGCGCACTAAGAGCGTGGCCGAGAGGAGCTACCCGACGACCGAGGAAGGACGGTGGTTAAAGCCAGCGCACTAAGCACGGCCGAGAAGAGCTACCCCACGACCGAGGTCAGGAAGGGCGGCGGTGAGGAGAAACCCCTCGTCCAAGGTAAGGTGCGATGGCTGTGCTTTGCGGGAGCAGCCTATACGAGGTACCCCACGCCCAATGTAAGAGAAACCCAAGTAAGACAGTAGGTCTTGAAAGAGGGCATCAGAGGGCAAATACACTGAAACCATTCTCACAGAAATTACACCAGGACCACACCCTTGTCTAACTCAATGAAATTAAGCCATGCCCGTGGGGCAACCTGGCATGGGCGGTTCATGGTGGAGAGATATGACAGGGTGTGGTCCGCTGGAGAAGGGAATGGCAAACCACTTCAGTATTCTTGCCTTGAGAACCCCATGAACAGTATGAAAAGACAAAATGATAGGATACTGAAAGAGAAACTCCCCAGGTCAGTAGGGGCCCAATATGCTACTGGAGATTAGCGGAGAAATAACTCCAGAAAGAATGAAGGGATGGAGCCAAAGCAAAAAGAATACCCAGCTGTGGATGTGTCTGGTGATAGAAGCAAAGTCCGATGCTGTAAAGAGCAATATTGCATAGGAACCTGGAATGTCAGGTCCATGAATCAAGGCAAATTGGAAGTGGTCAAACAAGAGATGGCAAGAGTGAATGTCAACATTCTAGGAAATAGCGAACTAAAATGGAGTGGAATGGGTGAATTTTACTCAGATGACCATTATATCTACTACTGCGGGCAGGAATCCCTCAGAAGAAATGGAGTGGCCATCATGGTCAACAAAAGAGTCTGAAATGCAGTAACTTGGATGCAATCTCAAAAATGACAGAATGATCTCTGTTCGTTTCCGAGGCAAACCATTCAATGTCACAGTAATTCAAGTCTATGCTCCAACCAGTAACGCTGAAGAAGCTGAAGTTGAATGGTTCTATGAAGAGCTACTAGACCTTTTAGAACTAACACCCAAAAAGGATGTCCTTTTCATTATAGGGGACTGGAATGCAAAAGTAGGAAGTCAAGAAACACCTGGAGTAACAGGCAAATTTGGCCTTGGAACACGGACTGAAGCAGGGCAAAGACTAACAGAGTTTTGTCAAGAAAATGCACTGGTCATAGCAAATACCCTCTTCCAACAACACAAGAGAAGACTCTATATATGGACATCACCAGATGGTCAACACCGAAATCAGATCGATTATATTCTTTGCAGCCAAAGATGGAGAAGCTCTATACAATCAGCAAAAACAAGACGAGGAGCTGACTGTGGCTCAGATCATGGACTCCTTATTGCCAAATTCAGAATGAAATTGAAGAAAGTAGGGAAAACTACTAGACCATTCAGGTATGACCTAAATCAAATCCCTTATGATTATACAGTGGAAGTGAGAAATAGATTTAAGGGCCTAGATCTGATAGATAGAGTGCCTGATGAACTATGGAATGAGGTTCGTGACATTGTACAGGAGACAGGGATCAAGACCATCCCCATGGAAAAGAAATGCAAAAAAGCAAAATGGCTGTCTGGGGAGGCCTTACAAATAGCTGTGAAAAGAAGAGAAGCGAAAAGCAAAGGAGAAAAGGAAAGATTTAAACATCTAAATGCAGAGTTCCAAAGAATAGCAAGAAGAGATAAGAAAGCTTTCTTCAGTGAGAAATGAAAAGAAATAGAGAAAAACAAGAGAATGGGAAAGACTAGAGATCTCTTCAAGAAAATCAGAGATACCAAAAGAACATTTCATGCAAAGATGGGCTGGATAAAGGACAGAAATGGTATGGACCTAACACAAGCAGAAGATATTAAGAAGAGGTGGCAAAAATACAAAGAAGAACTGTACAGAAAAGAGCTTCACGACCCAGATAATCATGATGGTGTGATCACTGACCTAGAGCCAGACATCCTGGAATGTGAAGTCAAGTGGGCCTTAGAAAGCATCACTATGAACAAAGCTAGTGGAGGTGATGGAATTCCAGTGGAGCTATTCCAAGTCCTGAAAGATGATGCTGTGAAAGTGCTGCACTCAATATGCCAGCAAATTTGGAAAACTCAGCAGTGGCCACAAGATTGGAAAAGGTCAGTTTTCATCCCAATCCCAAAGAAAGGCAATGCCAAAGAGTGCTCAAACTATCACACAATTGCACTCATCTCACACACTAGTAAAGTAATGCTCAAAATTCTCCAAGCCAGGCTTCAGCAATATGTGAACCGTGAACTTCCTGATGTTCAAGCTGGATTTAGAAAAGGCAGAGGAACCAGAGATCAAATTGCCAACATCTGCTGGATCATGGAAAAAGCAAGAGAGTTCCAGAAAAACATCTATTTCTGCTTTATTGACTATGCCAAAGCCTTTGACTGTGTAGATCACAATAAACTATGGAAAATTCTGAAAGAGATGGGAATACCAGACCACCTGATCTGCCTCTTGAGAAATCTGTATGCAGGTCAGGAAGCAACAGTTAGAATTGGTCATGGAACAACAGACTGGTACCAAATAGGAAAAGGAGTGCGTCAAGGCTGTATATTGTCACCATGTTTATTTAACTTATATGCAGAGTACATCATGAGAAATGATGGACTGGAAGAAACACAAGTTGGAATCAAGATTGCTGGGAGAAATATCAATAACCTCAGATATGCAGATGATACCACTCTTATGGCAGAAAGTGAAGAGGGGCTAAAAAGCCTCTTGATGAAAGTGAAAGTGGAGAGTGAAAAGGTTGGCTTAAAGCTCAACATTCAGAAAACGAAGATCATGGCATCTGGTCCCATCACTACATGGGAAATAGATGGAGAAACAGTGGAAACAGTGTCAGACTTAACTTTTCTGGGCTCCAAAATCACTGCAGATGTTGACTGCAGCCATGAAATTAAAAGACGCTTACTCCTTGGAAGGAAAGTTATGACCAACCTAGATAGCATATTCAAAAGCAGAGACATTACTTTACCAACAAAGGTTCGCCTAGTCAAGGCTATGGTCTTTCCTGTGGTCATGTATGGATGTGAGAGCTGGACTGTGAAGAAGGCTGATTGCCGAAGAATTGATGCTTTTGAACTGTGGTGTTGGAGAAGACTCTTGAGAATCCCTTGGACTGCAAGAAGATCCAACCAGTCCATTCTGAAGGAGATCAATCCTGGAATCTTTGGAAGGAATGATGCTAAAACTGAAACTCCAGTATTTTGGCCACCTCATGCGAAGAGTTGACTCACTGGAGAAGACTCTGATGCTGGGAGGGATTGAGGGCAGGAGGAGAAGGTGACGGCAGAGGATGAGATGGCTGGATGTCATCACTGACTCGATGGGTGTGAGCCTGAGTGAGCTCCGGGAGCTGGTGATGGACAGGGAGGCCTGGCGTGCTGCAGTTCATGGGGTCGCAAAGAGTCGGACACGACTGAGCGACTGATCTGATCTGATCTAGGTTGGTCATAACTTTCCTTCCAAGAAGTAAGCGTCTTTTAATTTCATGGCTGCCGTCACCATCTGTAGTGATTTTGGAGCCCAGAAAAATAAAGTCTGTCACTGTTCCCACTGTTTCTCCATCTGTTTCCCATGAAGTGTTGGGACCGGATGCCATGATCTTAGTTTTCTGAATGTTGAGCTTTAAGCCTGCATTTTTAAGTCATCTGCATATATGATGTTATTGATATTTCTCTCCGCAATCTTGATTCCAGCTTATGTTTCTTCAAGTCCAGCATTTTTCATGATGTACTCTGCATATAAGTCAAATAAGCTGTTAAGTCGCTTCAGTCGTGTCTGACTCTGTGCAGCTCCATGGACTGCAGCCTACCAGGCTCCTCCGTCCATGGGATTTTCCAGGCAAGAGTACTGGAGTAGGGTGCCATTGCCTTCTCCATAGGGTGACAATATACAGCCTTGACGTACTCCTTTTCCTATCTGGAACCAGTCTGTTGTTCCATGTCCAATCGAACAGTTGCTTTCCTGACCTGCATACAAATTTCTCAAGAAGCAGATCAGGTGGTCCGGTATTCCCATCTCTTTCAGAATTTTCCATACTTTATTGTCATCCACACAGTCAAAGGCTTTGACATTGTCAATAAAGCAGAAATAGATGTTTTTCTGTAACTCTCTTGCTTTTTCCATGATCCAGCGGATGTTGGCAATTTGATCTCTGGTTCCTCTGCCTTTTCTAAAACCAGCTTGAACATCAGGAATTTCACAGTTCATATATTGCTGAAGCCTAGCTTGGAGAATTTTGAGCATTACTTTACTAGTGTGTGAGATGAGTGCAATTGTGTGGTAGTTTGAGCGTTCTTTGGCATTGCCTTTCTTTGAGATTGGAATGAAAACTGAACTCTTTCAGTCCTGTGGCCACTGCTGAGTTTTCCAAATTTGCTGGCATATTGAGTGCAGCACTTTCACAGTATCATCTTTCAGAATTTTAAATAGCTTTATTGGAATTCCATCACCTCCACTAGCTTTGTTCGTAGTGATGCTTTCTAAGGCCCACTTGACTTCACATTCCAGGATGTCTGGCTCTAGGTGAGTGATCACGCCATCATGATTATCTGGGTCGTGAAGATCTTTTTTGTACAGTAAACATACTTAAATTTATACACAGATGAAAATAAGTATCTTAGAGCTTTCGTTCTAAAATTTTGGCCCTGACTCTATAACATATAGTAAAATATGTTTATAATTGTTCATATCAACTTTATAGTTTCATGGCTGTTGTGTTTCTGGTAGTGGACAAGTTAATATATCTTTTTACAAATGTTTGTAAAGATGAATGTTACTATTTTTTGCCCTAATATGTAATTTGATGGAAGCTGTTGACCTAACTACAGGGAAGTTTCTGATGAAATGCAAGCAGCACTAGTAATGACACCAGATCCTTCAAGAATAAGGATTTATTTTTCCCACTTAGATAAAGTTCTTCAACCAGATCGAGTTTTTACTGATGCAAAAGAAATATAGCATGGACAATTAGCCAAGGATTCTGGTGGGGATCAATAGATGAAAAATCACTAAGAGAAAACATCAAGGATAAGATGTAATGGCTAAACTGACTTAAGTTGAATATCACTGAAGACAAGCCTAACTAATCAGACTCACCTGCTTCATGTTGGTGGATGAAAAGCCTGACTGTGTATTGATAATTGTCAGACACAGAGGATGACAGACTCATGTTATACTGTTTTAGTCGGTTTCCCCACCCCTAAGGATTTTATAAAGAAATGCACAGTTTCCTTGGAAAAGGCTCAGGATCCTGGCTCTTTGTAAAATCAAGGGTGTTGTCACCACCAAAGGGAAATTAGACAACTACTACAATGAAGATAAACAAGAGTTTGTCTAGAACATAAAAAAGGATTTCTTTTAGTATCACCACACCCTTTCATTAAAGCCAGATAGAAACATCAGTAATCCAAAGCAAGCAGCACTATTAATGACACCAGATCCTTCAAGAATAAGGGTTTAGGTTTAGATAAAGTTCTGCAACCAGATGAAGCTGTTGTTGATGCAAAAGAAATACAGAATGGGAGTAGAATGGGGTCATATGATACGAGATTGAACCTTGTGACTAGTTACAGAAAATAAGAACTGTAGTTTTCATGAATATTTTCTCCTTACTTTGTCATGAATATTTGTGTATATGCAAATATATATTAGGCATATATGTTTATATTCTCTGGTATTCCCTTATATTACAACATAGGTATTGACAATATCATGTATTTAATATTATAATTTAATTTCCATTATACATTTGTTAGATATAAAGGAGAAAAGTAAACCCTACTCTACAATTGTCTTTCCTCTTCTGGGGTAGGAGTTAGATTGTTTTCAGTTATATTTAGCATAGATGTATCATGTTATGCAGAATTACAACAATATTGTTTTTATTTGGAGATTAACATTATTTAATGCTATATATATATATATTGGCCACCTCATGCGAAGAGTTGACTCATTGGAGAAGACTCTGATGCTGGGAGGGATTGGGGGCAAGAGGAGAAGGGGACAACAGAGGATGAGATGGCTGGATGGCATCACTGACTCGATGAATGTGAGTCTGAGTGACCTCCGGGAGTTGGTGATGGACAGGGAGGCCTGGTGTGCTGCGGTTCATGGGGTCGCAAAGAGTCGGACACGACTGAGCAACTGATCTGATCTGATCTGATATATATTTAATATGATAAATATATACATTAAATACTATGTGTCACAGTTAACTTGTGATGGTTAATTTTTTTGTGTGTCAACTTAACTGGGGTAAGGGAAGTTCAACTAGCTGGCAATGTATTTTTCTGGGTGTATTCCTGAGAATATCTGCAAAGGATTAGCATTTGATTCAGTAGTCATTTGTCACTAATGCAGGTAAGCATCATATGGTCTGAATAGAAAGCATCAATAAAACAGAAAAGCAAATTTCTGAAAAGCACAAGAAAGTGCAAATTTCTCTCTTTCCTGAGGTAGATGTCTATACTTACCTTAATACATCAGTTGTTATGGTTCTTAGAGCTTTGGACCTTGGGGTCTAAACCAGTATCCCTTTGTTCTTAGGCCTTATTCCTGGAAGTACAAGTACACCACCAATTTCCCTATTCTCTGTCCTTTAGATTTTAATGGTATTATATCTACAGCTTACCTCGTTCTCCAGTTTTCTGATAGAAGATAGTGGGATTTTGCAAACTCAATAACTGCTTAAGCCAAATCTTAACAACAATTTTTTTTCATATATTTATATGCGTGCATGTGTGTATATGTATGTGTTTATGTAATTATACATCTATCATATTAGTTAACCTTTTCAGGAGAATAGTGACTAACATAATTTTGGGTATTCAGAGTGGGCCCCAAAAATCAGAATTTGATAATAGCCATTCTGACTAATGTGAGCTGACACAACATTGCAGTTTCGATTTGCATTTCTCTAATAATTAGAGATGTTGAGCATCTTTTCATGTGTCTTTTGGCCTTCCTGTATGTCAACTTTGGAGAAATGTCTATTTATGTCTGTTGCTCACTTTTAACTCAATATATTTTAATATTGACTATTAAATATTTAAATTATAATTTAATATAACTTTTAAATATATTGAATTGTATGAGCTGTTTGTATATTTTGAGATTAATCCCTTCTCTGTTACTTCATTTGCAAATATTTTTTCTCAGTTCAGTTTATAGATTGTCTTTTTTTGTTTATGGTTTCCTTTGCTGTGTAAAAAATTTTAAGGTTAAGTAGATTCTATTTATTTATTTTTGTTTTTATTTCCATTATTCTAGGTGATGGATTCCAAAAGATATTGCTGTGATTTATGTCAAAGAAAGTTCTGCCCATGTTTTCCTCTACAAGTTTTATAGTATCTGATTTTACATTTAGGTCTTTAATTCATTTTGATTTTTTTTTCTGGTATGCTGTTAGAGAATGTTCTAAATTCATTCTTTTACACATAGTTCCCCAATTTGTTCAGCAACACTTATTGAAGAGGCTGTGTTTTCTCCATTCTTTCACCTTTGCTGTAGATTAATTGATTGTAAGTACATGGGTTTACTTCTGGGATTTCTATTGTTCTCCACTGATCTATATTTTAGTTTTAGTGCTACTGCCATGCTGTATTAATTACTCTAGCTTTATAGTATAGTTTAAAGTCAAGGAACCTGATTCCTCTAGATCTGTTTTTCATTCTCAAGATGATTTTAGCTACTGTGAGTCTTTTGTTTTCCACATAAATTTAATTTTTTTTGTTCCAGTTCTGTTAAAAATGCCATTGGTAATTTGATAAAGGCAAGCAATCGCTCAGTCATGTCTGACTCTTTACAATCCCATGGGCTGTAGTCTACCAGGCTTCTCTGTCCACGGGATTTTCCAGGCAAGAGTACTGGAGTGGGTTGCCATTTCCTTCTCCAGGGGATCTTCCTGACCTAGGGATCGAACCCAGGTCTTCTGCATTGCATCTGTAGACTGCTTTGGTATGGTCATTTAAAAAATATTGATACTTCTAATCTAGGAACGTGTTATAGATTTCCATCTGTTTGTACCATCTTGGACTTATTTCATCATCATGTTAGAATTTTCTTTCTTTTTTAAAAAATAAATTTATTTATTTTAATTGGAGGTAAATTACTTTACAGTATTGTATTGTGTTTTGCCATACATCAACATGAATCCACCACAGATGTACACGTGTTCCCCATCCCGAATCCCCCTCCCACCTCCCTTCCCATATCGTCCCTCTGGGTGGTCTCAGTGCACCAGGCCCAAGCATCCAGTATCATGCATCGAACCTGGATTAGCGATTCGTTTCATATATAATATTATACATGTTTCAATGCCATTCTCGCAAATCATCCCACCCTCTCCCTCTCCCACAGAGTCCAAAAGATTGTTCTATACATCTGTGTCTCTTTTGCTGTCTTGCATACAGGGTTATCGTTACCATCTTTCTAAATTCCATATATATGCGTTAGTATAGTGTTTTGGTGTTTTTCTTTCTGGCTTACTTCACTCTGTATAATAGGCCCAAGTTTCATCCACCTCATTAGAACTGATTCAAATGTATTCTTTTGAATGGTTGAGTAATACTCCATTGTGTATATGTACCACAGCTCTCTTATCCATTCATCTGTGGATGGACATCTAGGTTGCTTCCATGTCCTGGCTATTATAAACAGTGCTGCGATGAACATTGGGGTACACATGTCTCTTTCAATTCTGGTTTCCTTAGTGTGTATGCCCAGCAGTGGGATGGCTGGATCATAAGATAGTTCTATTTCCAGTTTTTTAAGGAATCTCCACACTGTTATCCATAGTGGCTGTACTAGTTTGCATTCCCACCTATAGTGTAAGAGGGTTCCCTTGTCTCCACACCCTCTCCAGCATTTATTGCTTGTAGACTTGGATCACAGCCACTCTGACTGGCATGAAATGGTACCTCATTGTGGTTTTGATTTGCATTTCTCTGATAATGAGTGATGTTGAGCATCTTTTCATGTGTTTGTTAGCCATCTGTATGTCTTCTTTGGAGAAATGTCTGTTTAGTTCTTTGGTCCATTTTTTTGATTGGGTCGTTTATTTTTCTGGAGTTGAGCTGCAGGAGTTGCTCGTATATTTTTAAGATTAGTTGTTTGTCAGTTGCTTAATTTGCTCTTGTTTTATCCCATTCTGAAGGCTGTCTTTTCACCTTGCTTATAGTTTCCTTTTTTTTATGCAGAAGCTTTTAAGTTTAATTAGTTTTCTGTATACAGATCTCTTGTCTTCTAGGGAGGTTTATTTCTATGTATTTTATTATTTTGGATGTGATGGCAAATGGGATTGCTTCCTTAATTTCTCTTTCTTATCTTTTGTTATTAGTATACAAATGCAACACCATTTTTGTATTCATTTGGTATCCTGCAACTTTACTAAATTCATTATTGAGCTCTAGGAGTTCTTGGGTAGCCACTTTAGGATTTTATATGCTCAGTTCATTTCAGTTGAGTATTCAGTAATCTTCGACTCTTTCTGACTCCATGGACTGCAGAACACCAGGCTCACTGTCCATTGCCAACTCGCAGAGATTACTCAAACTCATGTCCATCAAGTTGGTGATGCCATCCAACCATCTCATCCTCTGTTGTTCCCTTCTCCTGCTGCCTTCAATCTTTCCCAGCCCGAAGGTCTTTTCCAATGAGTCAGTTCTTTGAATCAGGTGGCCAAAGTGTTGGAGTTTCAGCTTTAGCATCAGTCCTTCCAATGATATTCAGGACTGATTCCCTTTAGGAATGACTAGTTGGATCTCCTTGCTGGCCAAAAGACTCTCAAGAGTATTCTCCAACATCACAGATCAAAAGCAACAATTCTTTGGCACTCAGCTTTTTATAGTCCAACTCTACATCCATACATGACTACTGGAAAAACCATATTTTGACTAGATGGACCTTTGATGGCAAAGTGATGGCTCTGCTTTTTAATATGCTGTCTCAGTTGGTAATAGCTTTTTTTCCACAGAGTAAGTGTCTTTTAATTTCATGGCTGAAGTCACCATCTCCTGTGATTTTGGAGCACTAGAAAACAAAGCCTGTCACTGCTTCCATTGTTTCCCCTTCTATTTGCCATGAAGTGATGGGGCTGGATACCATGATCTTAGTTTTCTGAATGTTGAGATTTAATCCAACTTTTTCACTCTCCTCTTTCACTTTCTTCAAGAGACCCTTTAGTTCTTCACTTTCTGCCATAAGGGTGGTGTCATCTGCATATCTGAGGTTATTGATATTTCTCCCAGCAATCTTGCTTCCAACTTGTGCTTCCTCCAGCCCAGCATTTCACATGATGTACTTTGCATATAAGTTAAATAAGCAGGGTTACAATATACAGCCTTGACATACTCCTTTCCTGATTTGGAACCAGTCTGGTTTTCCTTGTCCAGTTCTAATTGTGGCTTCTTGACCTTCAGCCAGATTTCTCAGAAGGCAGGAGACTTCTCTTTTCTCAGCTATTTGTGAGACCTCTTCAGACAACCATTTTGCCTTTTTGCATTTCTTTTTCTTGGGGATGATCTTCATCACCTGTACAATGTCATGAACCTCCATCCACAGTTCTTCAGGCACTCTGTCTATCAGATCTAATCCCTTGAGTCTATTTGTCATTTCCACTGTATAATTTTAAGGGGCTTTATTTAGATCATACCTGAATGATCTAGTGGTTTTCCCTTCTTTCTTCAATTTAAGTCTGAATTTGGCAATAAGGAATTCATGATCTGAGCCACAGTCAGCTCCCAGTCTTATTTTTGCTAACTGTATAGGATTTCTTCATTTTTAGCTGAAAACTATATAGTGAATCTGATTTTGGTATTGACCATCTGGTGATGTCCATGTATAGAGTATTCTTTTGTGTTGTTTGCTATGACCAGTGCGTTATCTTGGCAAACCTCTGTTAGCCTCCTTCGTTTTTTACTCCAAGGTCAAATTTGCCTGTTACTTTAGTTATCTCTTGACTTTCTACTTTTTCATTCCAGTTCCATATATTGAAGAGGACATCTTTTTTGGATATTAGTTCTAGAAGGTCTTTTAAGCCTTCATAGAACTGTTCAACTTCAGCTTCTTCAGCATTACCGGTCAGGGCATAGACTTGGATTACTGTGATTTTGAATGGTATGTCTTGGAAATGAACAGAGATCATTCTGTCATTTTTGAGATTGCACCCAAGGACTTCATTTTAAGCTCTTTCATTTACTCTGATGGCTATTCCATTTCTTCTAAGGGATTCTTACCCACATTTGTAGATATAATGGTTATCTGAGTTAAATTCACCCGTTCCAGTCCATTTTAGTTCACTGATTCCCCAAATTTTGATGTTCATTCTTGCCATCTCCTGTTTGACCACTTCCAGTTTGCCTTGATTCATGGACCTAACACGTAATATTGCTCTTTACAGCATTAGACTTTAGTTCCATCACCAGTCACATCCACAACTGGGTCTTGTATTTGCTTTGGCTCCATCTCTTCATTCCTCCTGGAGTTATTTCTCCACTGATCTCCTGTACCATATTGAGCACGTACTAACCTGGGAGTTCATCTTTCAGTGTCCTATCTTATTGCCTTTTCAAAGTGTTCATGGGGTTCCCAGGCAAGAATACTGGTTTGCCATTCTTTTCTCCAGTTGATCATGTATTTTCAGAACTCTCCACCATGACCTGTCCTCTTGCATGGCCCTACATGGCATGGCTCATAGTTTCATTGAGTTAGACAAGGCTGTCTAATGACAAGGCTGTCCATGTGATCAGTTTGGTTAGTTTTCTGTGACTGTAGATTTCATTGTTTGCCCTCTGATGAATAAGGACAAGAGCATTATTGAAGCTACCTGAAGGGAGAGACTGACTGAGGGGGAAACTGGGTCTTGTTCTGATGGGCAGGGCCATGCTCAGTAAATCTTTAATCTAATTTTCTTTTGATGGTCGAGGCTGTATTCTTTCTCTGTTGTTTGACCTGGGAGGCCAAATTGTTGTGGAGGTAATGAAAATAATGGCAACCTCCTTCAAAAGGTCCCATGCAGGCACTGCTGCACTCAGTGTCCCAGACCCAGCAGCAGGCCACTGCTGACCCATGCTTATGCCAAAGACTCCTGGAAACTCACAGGCAAGTCTGGGTCAATCTCTTGTGGGGTCACTGCTCCTTTCTCCTGGGTCCTGGTGTGCACAAGGTTTTGTTTGTGCCCTCCAAGAGTATGTTTCTCCAGTCCTGTGTAAGTTCTGGTGGCTCTATTGTGAGGTTAATGGCAACTTCCTACAAGAGGGCTTATGCCAAACCCAGGTGTGCTGCACCCAGAGCCTCTGCTCCTGCAGCAGGTCATTGCTGACCAATACCTTCACAGGAGGCACTCAAACACAGTTCTGGCTGAGTCTCTGTGGAGTCTCTGGGCCCTAGTGAGCACAAGGTTTGTTCGAGCCCTATGAGCAACTCTGGTAGGTAAGGGGTTTGATTCTAAATGTGATTTCGCCCCTTCTACCGTCCTGGTGGGGCCTCTCCTTTGCCCTTGGACATGGGGTATCTTTTTTTGGTGGGATCCAATAGTCCACAGTCAACAGCTGTTCAGCAGGGAGTTGTAGTAGTTTTGGAGTTCTCACAGGAAAAGATGCATTTATGTCCTTCTTCTCCACTATCTTATGCCACAACATCATTTTTTATGTAGTATCATGTAATCGCCAGTGACAGTTTTACTTCTTCTTTTCCAGTTTGGATTCCTGTGGTTAGGACTAACAAAACTATGCTGAATTAAAGTGGCAGGAGTGAACATCCATGTCTTGATCCTCATGTAAGAGGAAATGCTTTCAACTTTTCACCATTGAGAATGATATGAGCTGTGAGTTTATAATTTGTGGCCTTTATTATGTTGAGATATGTTCCTTGTATGACCACTTTCTTGAGAGTTTTTTTTTTTTTAATCATTGATAGATATTGAATGCTATCAAAAACATTTTCTACATTTATTGTTATGATCATTAGGCTTTTATTCTTCAAATTGTTGATATGATGCATCAACCAATTGATAGTAAAAACTCCTTGCATCCCTAGGATAAATTCCACTTGATCACAATGTGTTGCTATTCACCCATTCAATCGTGTCTGGCTCTTTATGACCCCTTGGACTGCAACATGCATGGCTGATCTGTCCTTCACTATCTCCTGGAGTTTTATCAAACTTATGTCCATTGTGTTGATGATGCCATTCAACCATCTCATTCTCTTTTCTTCCTGTCTTCAATCATTGTAAAGACCAGAATCATGCTCTTTACAATAAGTCAGCTCTCACATCAGCTGGCCAAAGTATTGGAGCTTCAGTCTCAGGATCAGTTCTTCCATTGAATATTCAGAGTTAATTTCCTTTATCGACTGGTTTGATCTCCTTCCTGTCCAAAAGACTCTCAAGAGTCTTAAGCAACATCATAGTTTAAAAGCATCAATTCTTCGGTGCTCAGCATTCTTTATGGTCTTCCTCTCACATCTGTATGTAACTACTGGAAAGGCCATAAATCTGATGGTATGGGCCTTTGTTGGCAAAGTGATGTCTCTGCTGTTTAATGCACCACCTAGGGTTGTCATAGCTTTTCTGCCAAGGAGCAAGCACCTTTTAATTTCATGGCTGCAGTCACCATCTTCAGTGATTTGGAAACCGAGAAAATAAACTCTTTTACTGTTTCCATTGTTTCCCCATCTATTTGCCATGAAATGATGGGACCAAATGCCTTGATCTTAGTTTTTAATATTGAATTTTAAGCTAGCTTTTTTATTCTCCTATTTCACCTTCATCCAAAGGTTCTTTCAGTCAGTTTAGTTAAGATCCTCAGTTGTGTCTCACTCTTTGTGACCCCATGAATTGCAGCTCACCAGGCCTTCCTGTCCATCACGAACTCCTGGAGTTCACCCAAATTCATGTCCATTGAGTCAGTGATGCCATCCAGCCATCTCATCCTCTGTCGTCCCCTTCACCCCCTGCCCCCAAATCCTCCAGGCATCAGAGTCTTTTCCAATGAGTCAACTCTTCACATGAGGTGGCCAAAGTACTGGAGTTTCAGCTTTATCATCATTCCTTCCAAGGAACATCCAGGACTTATCTATTTTAGAATGGACTGGTTGGATCTCCTTACAGTCCAAGGGCTCTTCCAAGAGTCTTCTCCAACACCACAGTTTAAAAACATCAATTCTTCGGGGCTCAGCTTTCTTCACAGTCCAACTCTCACATCCATACATGACCACTGGATAAACCACAGCCTTGACTAGATGGACCTTTGTTGGCAAGTAATGTCTCTGCTTTTCAATATGCTATCAAGGTTGGTCATAACTTTTCTTCCAAGGAGTAAGCATTTTTTTTAAATTTCATTACTGCAGTAACCATTTGCAGTGTTTGCAGAGCTCCAAAAGTAAAGTCTGACACTGTTTCCACTGTTTCCCCATCTATTTCCCATGAAGTGATGGGACAAGATGCCATGATCTTCGTTTTCTGAATGTTGAGCTTTAAGCCAACTTTTTCACTCTCCTCTTTCACTTTCATCAAGAAGCTTTTGTTCCTCTTCACTTTCTGCCATAAGGGTGGTGTCATCTGCATATCTGAGGTTATTGATATTGCTCTCAGCAATATTGATTTCAGAGTGTGCTTCTTCCAGCCCAGTGTTTCTCATGATGTACTCTGCATATAAGTTAAATAAGCAGGGTGGCAAAATACAGCCTTGATGTAGTCCTTTTCCTATTTGGAACCAGTCTGTTGTTCCATGTCCAGTTCCAACTGTTGCTTCCTGATCTGCATACAGATTGCTCAAAAGGCAGATCAGGTGGTCTGGTATTCCCATCTCTTGCAGAATTTTCCAGTTTATTGTGATGCACAGTCAAAGGCTTTGACATAGTCAATAAAGCATAAAGATATATTTTTTTTCTGGAACTCTCTTCCTTTTTCCATGATCCAGCAGATGTTCATAGTTTGATCTCTGGTTCCTCTGCCTTTTCTAAAACCAGCTTCAACATCTGGAAAGTCATGGTTCATATATTGCTGAAGCCTGGCTTAGAGAATTTTGAGCATTACTTTACTAGCATGTGAGATGAGTGCAATTCTGCAGTAGTTTGAGCATTCTTTGGCATTGTCTTTCTTTGGGATTGGAATTAAAACTGACCTTTTCCAGTCTTGTGGCCACTGCTGAGTTTTCCAAATTTGCTGGCATATTGAGTGCAGCACTTTCACAGCATTATCTTTCAGGATTTGAAATAGCTCAACTGGAATTCCATCACCTCCACTAGCTTCGTTCGTAGTGATGCTTTCTCAGGCCCACTTGACTTCATATTCCAGGATGTGTGGCTCTAGGTCAGTAATCACACCATCGTGATTATCTGGATCATGAAGATCTTTTTTGTACAGTTCTTCTGTGTATTCTTGCCACCTCTTCTTAATATCTTCTGCTTCTGTTAGGTCCATACCATTTCTGTCCTTTATCGAGCCCATCTTTGCATGAAATGTTCCCTTGGTATCTCTAATTATCTTGAAGAGATCTCTAGTCTTTCCCATTCTGTTCTTTTCCTCTATTTCCTTGCATTGATCACTGAGGAAGGCTTTTTATCTCCTTGCTATTCTTTAGAACTCTGCGTTCAGATGCTTATATCTTTCCTTTTCTCCTTTAATTTTCACTTCTCTTCTCCTCACAACTATTTGTAAGGCCTCCTCAGACAGCCATTTTGCTTTTTTGCATTTCTTTTCCATGAGGATGGTCTTGATCCCTGTCTCTTGTACAGTGTCGTGAACCTCTGTCTGTAGTTCATCAGGCACTCTATCTATCAGATCTAGTCCCTTAAATCTATTTCTCACTTCCACTGTATAATCATAAGGAATTTGATTTAGGTCATACCTGACTAAAAAGTTCTTTTAGTTCATCTCAATTTTCTGCCATTAAGTGGTGTCCTCTGCATGTCTGAGGTTATTGATATTTCTCCTGGCAATCTTGATTCTAGCTTGTAATCATCCAGCCTGACATTTCTCGTGAAGTACTCTGCATTTAATTTAAATTATCAGGGTGCCAGTATACAGCTTTGATGTACTCATTTCTCAGTTTTGAACCAGTAATTTTATGTCCAGTTCTAAATGTTGCTTCTTGACCTGCATACAGGTTTTTCAGGAGGCAAGTAAGGTGGTCTGGTATTCCTATCTCTTGAAATTTTTTCCACATTTTGTTGTGATCAACACAGTCAAAATCTTTAGTATTGTGATCAATGCAGTCAAAATCCTTAGTGGGCTGGAACAATGAAGCAGAAGTAGATGTTTTTCTGGAATTCCCTTGCTTTTTCTAAGATCTAACACATGTTGGCAATTTGATCTCTGGTACCTCTGCCATTTTAAATCCAGCTTGTACATCAGGAACTTCTCAGCTAACATGTTAAAGCCTACCTTGAAGAATTTTTAGCATTACCTACCTAGTGTGTGAAATGAGTGCAATTATATACAATTCTTTGAATGTATTGGCCGATTCAAGTTGCTAGTATTTTGTTGAGGATTTTTGTGTCTATGTTTATCAGTTATATTGGCCTGTAGTATCATATTTGTGGTATCTTGGTCTGATTTTGGTGTCAGAGTGATTGTGGCTTCATAGAGACAATTTTAGAAAAGGCAGAGGAACCAGAGATGAAATTGGCAACATCAGCTAGATCATCAGAAAAGCAAGAGAGCTACAGAAAAACATCTATTTCTGCTTTGTTAACCATGCCAAAGCTTTTGACTGTGTGGATCACAATAAACTGTTGAAAATTCTGAAAGAGATGGGAATACCAGACCACCTGACCTGTCTCTTGAGAAACCTGTATGCAGGTCAGGAAGCAATATTTAGAACTGGACATGGAACAACAGACTGATTCCAAACAGGAAAAGGAGTACATCAAAGCTGAATATTGTTACTCTGCCTATTTAACTTATATGCAGAGTACATCATGAGAAACACGGGGTTGGAGGAAGCACAAGCTGGAATCAAGATTGCTGGGAGAAATATCAATAACCTCAAATATGCAGATGACACCACCCTTATGGCAGAAAGTGAAGAACTAAAGGGCCTCTTGATGAAAGTGAAAGAGGAGAATGAAAAAGTTGGCTTAAAGCTCAACATTAAGAAAACTAAGATCATGACATCCAGTCCCATCACTTCATGGGAAATAGATGGGGAAACAGTGGCTGACTTTATTTTTCTGGTCTTCAAAATCACTGCAGATGGTGATTGCAGCCATGAATTTAAAAGACGTTTACTCCTTGGAAGGAAAGTTATGACCAACTTAGCATACAAAAAAGCAGAGACATCACTTTGTCAACAAATGTCCATCCAGTCAAGGCTATGT
Source organism: Tragelaphus eurycerus (assembly GCA_935064755.1). Classification (NCBI taxonomy): domain Eukaryota; kingdom Metazoa; phylum Chordata; class Mammalia; order Artiodactyla; family Bovidae; genus Tragelaphus; species Tragelaphus eurycerus. The sequence continues at coordinate 1,208,696 of CAKXYN010000205.1, read as the reverse complement.
TTTACCAGTGGTCATGTATGGATGTGAGAGTTGGACTGTAAAGAAAGCTGAGCATTGAAGAATTGATGCTTTTGAACTGTGTTATTGGAGACGATTCTTGAGAGTCCCTTGGGCTGCACGGAGATACAACCAGTCCATTCTAAAAGAGATCAGCCCTGGGATTTCTTTGGAAGGAATGATACTAAAGCTGAAACTCCAGTACTTTGGCCACCTCATGCGAAGAGTTGACTCATTGGAAAAGACTCTGATGGTGGGAGGGATTGGGGGCAGGAGGAGAAGTGGACAACAGAGGATGAGATGGTTGGATGGCATCACCAACTCTATGGATGTGAGTTTGTGTTAAATACAGGAGTTGGTGATGGACAGGGAGGCCTGGTGTGCTGCGGTTCATGGGATCACAAACAGTCGGACACGACTGAGCGACTGTACTGAACTGAAGAGTCAGTAAGAAATGTTCCTTCCCTTGAAATTTTTTAAAATAATTTCTCAAGGATAGGTATTACCTCTTCTCTAAATGTTTGATAGATCACCCGTTGAGCCATTTGATACTGGACTTTGGTTTGTTGGAAGTTTTAAAGTCCCATATTCAGTTGTAGTACTTGTGATTGTTCTGTTCATTTTTGTATTTCTTTGTAGTTCAATCTTAGATTTCATCTTCCTAAAATTTTGTTCATTTCTCCTACCTTGTCCACTTTATTTTCATATATTTTCTGGTAGTATTGTCTATTGATCCTTTGCATTTCTCTGGTGTCATTTACTTCTTTTTCTTATCTAATTTTACTGATTTATTTCCCTCCTTTTTTTTTTCTTAATGAGCCTGGCCTAAATTTTTATTAATTTTATTTTTCTTTTCAAAGAACCAGTTTTTAGTCTCATTGATCTTTTCTATTGTTGTCTTACTCTATTTCATTATGATTTTTTTCCCTTCTAACTTTGAGTTTTGTTTGTTCTTTCTCTAGCTGTAAAATTATACTGTTTAGTTAACATTTTTCTTGTTTCCTGAGGTAAGATTATTTTGCTATAAACTTCAATCTTGAGTGAGTGAGTGAAGTGAGTGAAGTTGCTTAGTCATGTCCGACTCTTTGCGACCCCATGGACTGTAGCCTACCAGGCTCCTCTGTCCATGTGATTCTCCAGGCAATAGTCCTGGAGTGGATTGCCATTTCTTTCTCTAGGGGATCTTCCCAACACCGGGCTTGAATCCCCATCTCCTGCATTGTAGACAGACGCTTTACCGTCTGAGCCACCAGGGAAAACTTCACTCTTAAGTTTGCTTTAATGCATCCCATAGTTTTGGATTGTCATATTTGGTTTTCATTTGTTTCAAGGTATATTTTTATTCTCTATTTGATTTTTTCAGTGATATATTGTTTAGTCACATATTGTTTAGCCTTCATGAGTTTGAATATTTATAGTTTTTTCTTGTAGTTCATTTTTAATTTCATAGTATTTTTTTCAGAAATGATTCTTGATATGAGTTCAATTTTTAAAAATTTAACAAAACTTGCTTTGTGGCCAGCTTGAGATCTATCCTGGAGAACGTTCCATGTAGATATAAAAAGAATGTGTATTCTACTGCTTTTGGATGAATGCTCTATAAATCTTACTTCAGTTCGGTTCAGTTCAGTTTGGTCGCTCAGTTGTGTCCAACTCTTTGCGACCCCATGAATCGCAGCACACCAGGCCTCCCTGTCCATCACCAAATCCCAGAGTCCACCCAAACCCATGTCCAGCGAGTTGGTGATGCCATCCAGCCATCTCATCCTCTGTGGTCCCCTTCTCCTCCTGCCCCTAATCCCTCCCAGCATCAAGGTCTTTTCCAATGAGTCAACACTTTGCATGAGGTGGCCAAAGTATTGGAGTTTCAGTTTCAGCATCAGTCCTTCCAAAGAACACCCAGGACTGATCTCTTTTAGAATGGACTGGTTGGATCTTCTTGCAGTCCAAGGGACTCTCAAGAGTCTTCTCCATCACCACAGTTCAAAAGCATCAATTCTTTGGCACTCAACTTAAGTCCATTCAATCTTTTTTTTTTTTTTGCAGGGGAAAGTGGACAAAGGAAAGGATCAATGAGGGTGGGAGGGAAATGGGAAGAAAGAAGGGGAGTGATGGTGGGGAGGAGTATATGTAATTTCTTAACCAATGGCTTTCTGTTTTGAATCACAAAGAACACTTAAAAATAATTATGTTGAATTCATCCTATATTAGGAAGTTTGATCTCGAAATGAAAAGTTCAGGAAACAAAAAGTCCAGTTTGGGTGTCCTCATCTTAGGCACATCTTGGTATTTGGTATTGGGAGGTCTGTCTTTACCACAATATATTATTAGGACAGGATCACATTTGTCACCTCTTCCTCCCTACTACCCAAAGTGGCACCAAACCCATAAAATAGTCAATAAACCTTTACAGAGTGAACAAATAAGTCTTTGTTTTTTTAAATTCTCCTGAGGGAACTGAATTTTTTGAGGCTCATAAGTGAATATGTTTTGCTCTTTACTTTGTCTATTACAGCCAAATTATATGAGTGGGGTATTAAAGTCTCCCGCTATTATTGTATTGCTGCATATTTCTTCTATCATATTAATTAATGTTTGTCTTAGATATATCAATGCTCCAATGTTGGGTGCATATATATTTATAATTGTTATAACTTCTTTTTGGATTGTTCCTTTAAGTCGTTAGGTATAACCTTCATTGTCTCCTTTTCAGGATCTTTTAAGTCAATTTTATCTGATATAAGTATTGCTACTCCTATTTTCTTATGGTCCATATTTGCATAGAAAATCTTTTTCCAGCCCTTCATTTTCAGTCAGTATATATCCCGTATTTTAAGGTGGTTCTCTTGTAGACAACATATATAGGGGTCTAGTTTTTGTATCCATTTGACCCATTTTAGTCTTTTGGTTGTCTCTTGTAGACAAGGTATGTAAGGGTCTTGTTTTTGTATCGAGTCGGCCAGTCTTTGTCTGTTGATTAGGGCATTCAGCCCATAAACGTTTAAAGCAATTATTGATACATAAGATTTACTTTATTGTTTTGGGTTCGAATTTATACACCCTTTTAGTGATTCCTATCTAGAGAGTGTCCTTTAGTTTTTGTTGGAGAAATGGTTTAGTGGTGCAAAATTCTCTCAACTTTTGCTTATCTGTGAAGCTTTTGATTTGTCCTTCATATTTGAATGAGATCCTTGCTGGATACAATAATCTAGGCTGTAAGTTATTTTCTTTCATCACTTTAATTACGTCTTGCCATTCCCTCCTGGCTTGGAGAGTTTCTATTGAAAGATCAGCTGTTATCCTTATGGGAATTCCCTTGTGAGTTATTTGATGTTTTTCCCTAGCTGGTTTTAATATTTGTTCTTTATATTTAATCTTTGTTAATTTGATTAATATGTGTATTGAGGTGTTTCGCCTTGGGTTTATCCTGTTAGGGACTCTCTGGTTTTCTTGAACTTGAGTGGTAATTTCCTTCTCCATTTTAGGGAAGTTTTCAACTATTATCTCCTCAAGTATTTCCTCATGATCTTTCTTTTTATCTTCTTCTTCTGGAACTCCTATGATTCGAATGTTGTAGCGTTTGATGTTATCCTGGAGGTTTCTGAAATTGTCCTCATTTCTTTTGATGCGTTTTTCTTTTTTCTCGTTTGATTCATTTATTTCTAGGATTCTATCTTCTAATTCACTAATCCAATCTTCTGCCTCTGTTATTCTACTATTTGTTGCCTCCAGGGTGTTTTGGATCTCATTTATTGCATTATTCATTATGTGTTGACTCTTTTTTATTTCTTCTAGGTCCTTGCTAAACCTTTCTTGCATCTTCTCAATCCTTGTCTCCAGACTCTTTAACTGTGATTCCATTTTGATTTCGAGATTTTGGATTAATTTCGCAATCATTATTCGGAATTCTTTATCAGGTAGATTCCCTATCTCTTCCTCTTTGGTTTGGTTTGGTGGCCATCTATCCTGTTCCTTTAGCTTCTGGGTATTTTGTCTCTTCATTTTGTTAAAATTGCCAAGTTTAGAGTGTCCTTACTATATTCTGGTAGTTTGTTGAATTCTCTTTATTGAGGCGGTTTACAGGTCTTTTCAATATCTGATCTCTGCCCTGTTACAGAGGGGGCGGAGATGAACACCCAAATCTAAACCGGCCAGGTTCAGGCACTCGGATAATCCTCAGAAGCACAGACTTGGTTGAGTCTGCATTTTATGCCCTTCCCAGATCCGAGTAGCGCAGGTGATGAAATGTTCAGCGAGTGCAGCTGCTGTGACTTATCGCCTCCCCGCCGCTCAGTTTTCTGGGTATACAAACAGTGCACTTTCTCAGGCAGATGTTGACCATCCAGAGCCCCAAGAAGTGTGAGTCAGCACAGAAACCTACTCAAAGTTCCGTAGACAGTGTCTCTCTAGGGATGTAATTGCCCGCCTCTGGCCCTGGCTGCCTGTCACCGGAGTGGGACGGCCTGCAGCCGGCCAACTCTGTGCAGCCCTTTGTTCCGTAGGTAGTCCTGGTGGTATCTTAAGTTAGGGCTGGCTTTTGATGTAGTAGATAACCGACAGTCTGGTTATTTTGCTCAGATAGCGCCCGAGATAGCCAGGCCAAATCTTTTCTCAAAGCAATGCAGGCCTCGCCGCTCCTCCTAGCCCAGTCCCCTCTTGTGAATAGCAAATGCTGGTGTCTGCGCCACTTCTCCGCAAAAGGATTTACCGCAGGGCTCGTTTTCTCGTTTTGAAGACAATGAGTTGTCTTTCTAAGTGCCTGATGTCCTCTGCCGGCATTCAGAAGTTGTTTTATAGAATTTATTCAGCATTCAAATGTTCTTTTAATGGATTTGTGGAGGAGAAAGTATTCTCCCCGTCTTACTCGTCCGCCATCTTAGCTCCTCCCCCAAGTCCATTCAATCTAATGTGTCATTAGGGTCTTATACTTCATTATTGATTTTCTATCTCGATGATCTATTTATGGAAGTCTAGTGTTAAAGTTCTCCACTATTTTTGTATTACTGCCAATTTTTCCTTTTATGCCAGTTTGCATTTGCCGTTAAATTGAGGTGTTCCTGTGTTGCATGCATATATATTTACATTTGCTATATTTTCTTCTTGGATTGATACCTTGGTCATTACATAGTGCCCTTCTTTGTCTTTTGTAACAGTCTTTATTTTAAAGCCTATTTTGTCTGACATGAGTATTGTAACTCCAGCTTTATTTTGATTTCCAGTTTCATGGTGTATCTTTCCTTATCCTTTCACACAGTTGTATGTGTGTCTAGATCTGAAGTGTCTCATCAGATCAGATCAGATCAATCGCTCAGTCATGTCCGACTCTTCTCGACCCCATGAACTGCAGCACGACAGGCCTCCCTGTCCATCACCAGCTCCCGGAGGTCACCCAGACCCACACCCATCAAGTCAGTGATGCCATCCAGCCATCTCATCCTCTGTCGTCCCCTTCTCCTCCTGCCCTCAATCCCTCCCAGCATCAGAGTCTTCTCCAATGAGTCAACTCTTCGCATGAGGGGGCCAAAATACTGGAGTTTCAAATTGAGCATCATTCCCTCCAAAGAAATCCCAGGTCTGATCTCCTTCAGAATGGACTGGTTGGATCTTCTTGCAGTCCAAGGGACTCTCAAGAGTCTTCTCCAACACCACAGTTCAAAAGCATCAATTCTTCAGCGCTCAGCCTTCTTCACAGTCCAGCTCTCACATCCATACATGACCACAGGAAAGACCATAGCCTTGACTAGGCGAACCTTTGTTGGTAAAGTAATGTCTCTGCTTTTGAATATGCTATCTAGGTTGGTCATAACTTTCCTTCCAAGGAGTAAGCGTCTTTTAATTTCATGGCTGCAGTCACCATCTGCAGTGATTTTGGAGCCCAGAAAAATAAATTCTGACACTGTTTCCACTGTTTCCCCATCTATTTCCCATGCAGTGATGGGACCAGATGCCATGATCTTCGTTTTCTGAATGTTGAGCTTTAAGCCAACCTTTTCACTCTCCACTTTCACTTTCATCAAGAAGCTTTTTAGCCCCTCTTCATTTTCTGCCATAAGAGTCGTGTCATCTGCATATCTGAGGTTATTGATATTTCTCCCAGCAATCTTGATTCCAACTTGTGTTTCTTACAGTCCAGCATTTCTCATGATGTACTCTGCATATAAGTTAAATAAACATGGTGACAATATGCAGCCTTGACGTACTCCTTTTCCTATTTGGAACCAGTCTGTTGTTCCATGACCAGTTCTAACTGTTGCTTACTGACCTGCATACAGATTTCTTAAGAGGCAGATCAGGTGGTCTGGTATTCCCATCTCTTTCAGAATTTTCCATAGTTTATTGTGATCTACACAGTCAAAGGCTTTGGCATAGTCAATAATGCAGAAATAGATGTTTTTCTGGAACTCTCTTGCTTTTTCCATGATCCAGCGGATGTTGGCAATTTGATCTCTGGTTCCTCTGCCTTTTCTAAAACCAGCTTGAACATCAGGAAGTTCACGGTTCACATATTGCTGAAGCCTGGCTTGGAGAATTTTGAGCATTACTTTACTAGCGTGTGAGATGAGTGCAATTGTTCGGTAGTTTGAGCATTCTTTGGCATTGCCTTTCTTTGGGATTGGGATGAAAACTGACCTTTTCCAATCTTGTGGCCATTGCTGAGTTTTCCAAATTTGCTGGCATATTGAGTGCATCACTTTCGCAGCATCATCTTTCAGGACTTGGAATAGCTCCACTGGAATTCCATCACCTCCACTAGCTTTGTTCGTAGTGATGCTTTCTAAGGCCCACTTGACTTCACATTCCAAGATGTCTGGCTCTAGGTCAGTGATCACATCATCATGATTATCTCGGTCTTGAAGCTCTTTTTTGTACAGTTGTTCTATGTATTCTTGCCACATCTTCTTAATATTTTCTGCTTCTGTTAGGTCCATACCATTTCTGTCCTTTATCGTGCCCATCTTTGCATGAAATGTTCCTTTGGTATCTCTGATTTTCTTGAAGAGATCCCTAGTCTTTCCCATTCTGTTGTTTTCCTCTATTTCTTTGCATTGATCACTGAAGAAGGCCTTCTTATCTCTTCTTGCTATTCTTTGGAACTCTGCATTTAGATGTTTATATTTTTCCTTTTCTCCTTTGCTTTTCACTTCTCTTCTTTTCACAGCTATTTGTAAGGCCTCCCCATATAGCCATTTTGCTTTTTTGCATTTCTTTTCCATGGGGATGGTCTTGATCCCTGTCTCCTGTACAATGTCATGAACCTCATTCCATAGTTCATCAGGCACTCTATCTGTCAGATCTAGGCCCTTAAATCTATTTCTCACTTCCACTGTATAATCATAAGCGATTTGATTTAGGTCATACCTGAATGGTCTAGTAGTTTTCCCTAATTCAGACTGAAATTGAAATTGAAGTGTCTCATATAGATTAGCATATATATAGGTCTTGTTTCTTTACCCATTCAGTCATTCTGTTTCTTTTTTTTGGAGCATTTCATCCATTTATATTTATATATAAGGTAACTACTGAGTCTGTGCTTCCTTGGCTTGGGTAATGGTTTCCTTTGCCATATTAGGGAAATTCTGAGTTATCTCTTCAAATGTTTTATCAGGCCCTTTCTTTCTTTCTTCTCCTTTTGCAATCTCTATAATACAAATGTTGGTGCATTTGCTATCCCAGATGTCTTGTAAATGATCCTTAATTCTTTTCATTCTTTCTTTCTTTTCTGTCATTGACAGTGATTTCCATCATCCTGTCTTCCAACTCATGAATCTGTTTTTCAGCTTCATTTATTCTGATATTGATTTCTTTTAATGTGGTTTTCATCTGACTTAAATTCACCCATTCCAGTCCATTTTAGTTTGCTGGTTCCTAGAACTCCGATGTTCACTCTTGCCAACATCTGTTTGACCATTTCCAATTTGCCTTGATTCATGGACCTAACATTCCAGGTTCCTATGCAATATTGCTCTTTACAGCATCGGACTTTGCTTCTATCATCAGTCACATCCACAACTGGGTAATGTTTTGGCTTTGGCTCCATCCTTTCATTCTTTCTGGAATTATTTCTCCACTGATATCCAGTAGCATATTGGGCACGTACCGACCTGGGGAGTTCTTCTTTCATTATCCTATTATTTTGCTTTTTCATACTGTTCATTGGGTTCTCAAGGCAAGAATACTGAAGTAGTTTGCAATTCCCTTCTTCCGTGGATCACATTCTGTCAGATGACTCTCATATCTACTACTGCGGGCAAGAATCCCTTAGAAGAAATAGAGTAGCCATCATTGTCAACAAAAGTGTCCAAAATGCAGTACTTGGATGCAATCTCAAAAACGACAGAATGATCTCTGTTCATTCCCAAGGTAATCCATTCAATATCACAGTAATCCAAGTCTATGACCCAACCAGTAATGCTGAAGAAGCTGAAGTTGAATGGTTCTATGAAGACCTACAAGACCTTTTAGAACTAACACCCAAAAAAGATGTACTTTTCATTATAGGGGACTGGAATGCAAAAGTAGGAAGTCAAGAAGCACCTGGAGTAACAGGCAAATTTGGCCTTGGAATTCGGAAAGAGACAGGGCAAGACTTACAGAGCTTTGCCAAGAGAACACACTGGTCATAGCAAACACCCTCTTCCAACAACACAAGAGAAGACTCTACACATGGACATCACCAGATGGTCAACACCAAAATCAGA